>JAOTAY010000189.1:13082391-13097308 GCA_025629805.1 Erythroxylum baracoense
TGCTCTAGGGGACTGTTTTAGGCCATATAATGACTTCTTTAGCTTGCACACCTTATTTCTCCCATAGGTATCCTCAACTCCAGGAGGTAGGCTCATAAAGACTTCTTCTTCTAAGTCTCCATTAAGAAATGCATTTTTTACATCTAGTTGATGTAAAATCCACTCAAAATTCACAGCCAAGGATAGCAATACCCGAATTGTATTTACCTTTGCAACAGGAGCAAATGTCTCTTGGTAGTCAATACCATATTTCTGAGTGAACCCCTTAGCAATTAATCTTGCCTTCAGCCTTTCCACACTACCATCAGCCTTAGATTTAACAGTAAATAGCCATTTGCAACCTACCAGCTTTTCATCTCTAGGCAATTCACAAGTTCCCAAGTTTTATTGTTCTCAAGTGCATTTACTTCCTCCATGATAGCTGATCTCCAATCTGGATCTTGAGGTGCTTCCTGAATGTTTCTTGGCACAAACAGATTAGTGATTTTAGAGATATATGATTGATGTGTGTGTGATAGTTTCCCATAAGATAGGTACTTTGATATAGGATGATTGGTGCAATCCCGTTTCCCTTTCCTAAATGCTATGGGTAGGTAATTATCAATAGAGAGCTCAGCAGAAAAATCACTTGTAAGTTGTAGGTTGGTAGGTATAGATAGATCATTACTAGGTACAATAAGGGGTAAAGTAGTAGAAGGGTTACCTGAATTGTTTCTAGGTTCATTCTCCGAGGGATTTGAGAGGCCATGCATTGTAGGTTGCTCTCTACTTCTCAATTGATTCTTCCTCTTAGTATAAACAAGAAGCTCAGTATTTCGTTCCTTAGGAACAGACAGTAGTATTTCTCCCTCTGTGGTTGAACCGGAATTTCTTGGCATGGACAGATTAGAAGTAGTATCTTGGGCTCCATTATTAGGAATTATATTATGATCAATAATGACAATGGGTAGGGGTTTAGGAGTATTGACCCAAAAATTTTCTGCTTCATTAGAGTTCTCCCCCTAAAGGAAAAAATTTTTCTGTTCTAGGAAAGTGACATCCATGGAGACAACAATTTTCCTAGTGAAAGGATTGTAGCACTTATAACCTCGTTGACTAGGAGCATACCCAATAAAGACAGTTTTTTCAGCTCTTGGATCTAGTTTGGAGTTTCCCTTAGCAGAATTGTGAACATATACAGTACACCCAAAGACCCGAAGAGGAATGGTAGAGTAAAGTCTATTTTCAGGAAAACATTGTTTAAACATATCTAAGGGTGTAGCATAATTCAAAACACGACTAGGCATTCGATTAATTAAGTATGATGTAGTCAAAACAGCCTCACCCCAAAGGTATTGTGGCACATTCATGGTAAACATAATGGATCGAGAGACTTCTAGTAAATGTTTATTTTTTCTCTCGACAATACCACTTTGTTGGGGAGTGTTAACACATGTAGATTGGTGAACAATGCCTTTAGACTTTAAGAAATTTTCCAAGGACTACTTTAAAATATTCGGTACCATTGTCAGAGTGAAATATACCAATGCATGTGTGAAATTGAGTTTCAATCATAGTATAGAAATTTTGAAAGATTTGAGCAACTTCAGATTTTTCACATATCAAATAGACCCAACATAACCGAGTATGATCATCAATAAAAGTTACAAACCATTTTTTCCTCGTAAGAGTTTTAACACTAGATGGACCCCAAACATCACTATGAATTAAGTAAAATGGTTTGGAGGATTGATATGGTTTTGTGGGGTAAGAAATTTTATGACTTTTGGATAAAATGCACTGCTCACAATGAAGTTTTGAACAATCCACAAATTTAAACAAATGAGGGAATAGTCTTTTGAGATAGGAGAAATTAGGATGTCCTAATCTATTATGCCAAAGTAAAATATGTTCTTTAGTAGGGGTAGAACAAATACTACTTAAGCCATGAGCTTCTTTATTCTTCAAGTTGTCATCAATAAAGTAATAGAGACCATCTATCAACTTAGAACTGCCAATCATCTTCCTCGAAGTTAGTTCCTGAAAGACACAATATGAGTCAAAACATGTAATGGTACAATTAGAGTCACGGCTAGCTTACTAATAGATAGCAGATTACATGTTAGTTTTGGAACATGTAGGATAGATTTAAGGCAGATATTCGAGGAAAGAGTTACTGAACCTTTACCAGCTACGGCAGAAAATGATCCATATGCTATACACAGCTTTTCATGACCAGAACAAAGGTCATAAGTATGAAATAAATTAGAGGAACTAGTCATATGGTCCGATGCTCCTGAATCAATGATCCAAGGAGCGAAATTGATTGGGAAGAAACATGATAATGCATTAAAAACACTACCAGTTTGCACCTCAAAAGCACTAAGAGCACTTGATGATTCAAATTTGGGTTTCAGTAGCTTCAGAATATAATTAATCTACTCTTGAGAGAACTATCCAGCATCCATCTCATCTGTTGATGGGATTTTTCGTGATTGACAGTAAGTTGAAGAATTTTCCTTCAACTTATTAAATTTTCCTGCATGTCATCCCTTCCAATTAGGAGGCTTTCCATGTAGTTTCCAAAATGTTTCACGGGTATGCCAAGCTTTATTGCAATAGTCACACCAAACTCGTGACTTTTCCTCAATCTTCTTAGTATGACCAATAGTATTCCCAACAACCAATGTTGTGGTTTCAATAGTAGGTGTGGGATTTCGTTTGCCAAGCATCACAAACCGTCTACTCTCTTCACGTCAGACTTCTGCAAAGACTTCTCTAATGGTAGGAAGTGGTTTGTCTTCCAATAATCCTGCCTCTAACCTCATCAAACTCAATATTAAGTCCAATTAAGAACTTAAAAATTCGGTTATCCTCTAATGTTTTTCGAAAATAGTTACATTCATCAGGGGATTTCCATTCATAGTCATTAAACAAATCTAAGTCTTGCCACAAACGTTTCAGAGAATTAAGGTACTTAGTAACACTATCCTCACCTTGGTGAATCTCACCCAATTTGAGGGTTAGTTCATACACTTGGGACTGGTTTCCCAAATCAGAATACATCTGATTCACATTGTCCCATAGCTCCTTAGCTGTGTGGTAGCACAGATAATTGGAGCTAATATCCTCCTCCATAGAGTTTACCAGCCATGTCATCACCATAGAATTTTCAGCATCCCATATTCCGTGTGTAGGATCATCAACTATAGGTTCCTTTTTGTCACCAGTCAAATATCCAACCTTCCCTCTACCCCGGATGTACATTCTAACTGATTGGGACCAGAGAAGAAAATTCTCTCCATTTAGTCGTATAGTAGTGATCTGAATGGAATGAGAATCTGAGGTAGTAGTATTAGCAGGAGGTGTTTGCCGAGATGGGTGGTTAGAAGATTCACCACCGTCGGACATGGTTGACATAGATTGGTAGGATTAGATACAGTAGGTGGCGACTAGGGTTTAGGAATGTAGATTAGGGATAGTAGGTGGTGGCTAGGGTTTAGTGCTGTTCAGGTATGGCTCTGATACCATGCGGAAATACTGAACAGTTTTTTTCTGTTACACTAGATCAATACATAGGTACAAGGATATATAGAGCTAGAGAGAGCTATTTTAGGAAACTAATATCTATACATAATATCCTAATATCTGTAAATAATATTTGATCTACTACATAATATCTAATCAGATTTACTGACTTTTTAGGAGTCAATACTATTTAGGAAATATCCAGCTGTATATTTCCCAACAATTTATCTGTGGAATTGTTTAAGTGTCAGCAGGGAGAGAAGAATAACTTGGAAGCTTGTTACTCCTCCTCCTGACGCCTAAATTGTTGGTTGTCAATGGGTATATACTATTAAGACACTTGCTGATGCATCTAGGGATGACAATTTTTGGCCCATATTCAATGGGTCACCCATGGGCCAGGCCCAGGCCCAAGCCCAGACTGACTCAAGACCTAATTATTCCAAGTAAAACATCATCGTTTTACTTAAAAGTGTTGAGCCTTAGGTAAGCCTAGGCCTTGGCAGCCTAGACTCGGATCCAAGTAAAAAAAAAAGTTGTTCTATATTTTTAATTTAAAAAATTATGGAGAGAGGCCAACCCATTGCCATCCCTAGTGCATCTATCGAGTGACTCAAGGCTCATCTAAGAAAGCGCGCCTATTAAAAAAATCTTTATACGTTTTAAAACAATCTCCTAGAGCATGGTTTAGACGATTTAGTTCAGTTGTCAAGAAAAATCTGGTCTCAAGCAGAGTGGAGTAGACCATTCGATATTCTATCAACACACAAGATTGGGTAAAATTCTATTGATCATATATGTTGATGATATGGTTATTACTGGTAATGATCCAAATGGAATTCATAGATCTAAGGAATTCCTACAACAGAAATTCCAAACAAAGGATCCTGGTCTATCGAACTATTTGTTGGGAATCGAAGTTGCAAGATCTAAAGATGGTATTTGTCTCTCGCAACACAATTATGTTCTTGATCTCCTAGAAGAAGCTGGCTTGTTGGGATGTAAACCTGTAGATTCTTCAATGGATCCCAACCTCAAACTTGATGCAGATCAAGGAGAACTCTTGAAAGATCTAGAAAACTATAGGAGATTGATTGGAAAATTAAACTATCTTAAAGTTACTAGGCATCACATTTCATTTAGTACAAGTGTGATAAGTCAATTTATGCAATCCCCTCAAACCAGCCACTGGAATACGACTATTCGAATCTTAAGATACCTCAAGCACAATACTCACATAGGACTCTTGTATAAAAACCATAGGCATTGTTAAGTTAAGGCTTATAGTGATGCTAGTTGGGCTAGTTCATATTGATCAGCGATCTACTACAGGATATTGTGTATTTGCTGGTGGCAATCTGATTTCAGGGAAAAGCAAGAAGTAAACAATGGTTTCTTGTTCAAGTGTAGGATTAGAATAAAGAATCATGGCATATACAACTCGAGAACTTGTCTGGGTAAGACATATGTTATAGGAACTTGGATTTCAACAAACACAACCTATAGAGCTAATGTGTGATAATCAAGCAACCATTTTCATTGCTTCTAATCCTGTTTTTCATGAAAGGACAAAGCATATTGAGATAGACTGCCACTTTGTCAGAGAGAAGGTGCAACAAAATGTGATAAAAACCACTCGTGAAGTCTGGGGACTAGCCAGTTGATCTATTTACCAAGTCTTTAGTTGGAAGTTGTGTAACACAACTCTGTAACAAGCTTGGAACATATGATACATATGCTTCAGCTTGAGGGGGTTTGTTAAAGATTAAGGTCTGATATGACTCAATATCTTTAGGAATTACGTAGAAATTATGATTTGATTTTATTACAATTATAATTATAATTATAATTTTAACTTAACTTATATGAAATCTAGTATATAAAGGGAGTGAGGGCTACTGATTTCTGCAAGCTCTTCCTATCCCTTTCTTAATTCACAGCAGCATTACCAAATCAAGCTCTCACTATTGCTCAAACACTCAAACCTACATTCACCCATGTGAAAAATCTCTGAATTCACAAATACATAACTTTGATAATCCAAGAAATTCAGAATTTTTAATCACTATCTAGTAAGTGCAATAGTCTATTCCTGAATGGTAATAAAACTACATAGACGATTTACTGACTAAAGAACTGCTACAATTAAAACAGTGATTGTAGATAACGAACACAAAATTAGAGTGGAAATTAGCAACAATTACTTTTCTGTTACGCAGAATTATCAAAACAGGAACAAGGGCTGACTAACAGGTAAGTGTCTAAATGTGTATGCTACAAGGATTTGCATAGCACTTCTTTCAAAGTCTTCGGCATAAAGATTAGAACAAAAAGAGGAGTATAAAGGTTACCTTCCCATTCCATTCTGACCAAATATTCCAATGAGGAAAAGTGCCAACTTGATACAAGCCTCCAGCATCCCATGCTTCAGCTATTAACTGATTAGAAGTTGTGAAGAAAAAGCATTACTAATGCGGTGATATAATGGTTGACAATGAAGAAGTACAATTTGATGGTTCAAAATGCATATTACATCCAAAAAAATGGACCTATTATGTAACATAGAAAGATCTTTATAGAAAAATATAAATCATACAAGGAAATACACCTTAACTTCTTCAATCAGGAAAAGAAACAAATTCTCGGATATTTATAAATATTCCCCACTATAGCTCTACCAACAATTGGTGATATATTTGCACTATATTCCATTATATCACATTTATAGGACTTCCACGACTCAAGAACATTTCTTGATTCTAGACAAAGAGCATTTGGTGAACTACAAATTCGCTCCATCAAGTAAATTTGCCTAAAGGAATATCCTATCCTCTATTGGATATGTATAATTCTCAATGGTCATCGTGACAGTAGATTTAAGCAGTAACTCAAGATTGAATGTGGAGCTAATGGACGTGATTATCATTGTAAGACTAGCTTGTTCATATTTTCATTTATTCTCTCTCTAAACCCAGAAGCTAAAGCAACCCTAACTTAAAACAAAGAAAGTAATAAATTTATGAGGCAAGCAAGGCAACTACACCTCCACATCATCAAGAAAGATACGAGTCTGATGATATAAAGAATGGAACTTGTAGCAAAATTTATGGAAACCAATGACAGATTAGACAAAGGACCTGCAACAATGTTGCTTGCTTTTAATGTGGGACATATACCATATATCTTGTAACAAGCTGGTTTGCACAATCTCCAACTTGGAGTCTTAGAAGGATTCATTAAGGATCCTACATAAGGATAGTAATATAACTATATCCTATATAAGAAATGATTGATAGTTAGTACAGTACTATTACAAATACATGCATTAAAATCTAGTTTAAAGCATTCAATTCATTTTTTCTCTTTTACAGCACGATTCAAAACTCAACATTTACACTTGTAAAAAACCATAGTGCAAAAGGGTCGTAAAAACAAATGCCAACAGCAAGGTCTAATGCATCTTAAACAAAATTTAAGATCTGCAGCACTCAATCCATTATGTTGTTCAATGATGTTTGAAGCATGTTTAAATTTTAAGCAAGACATTTCTACTTACCACAATTTCATATTAGGAACAAATCAAGAAAGCAAACAAATTTTGCATCTGACAGTTTATTAAAAAGAGAATGCCAAAACTTGTACAATTCAGTGTCTAGCAGAGACTTTAAGAAGTTATTCATGATACTCAAAACTATTTACAACACACAAATTGTAACATGGTATTTGGATACCTTTACTCCACAAAGTATTGGGTCATTACTTATCATGTCAACCAAAGGAGGGCTACTGAGAGGTGTTCCAGTTGTGAGCAAGTCACCTTCTAGAGGATTCCCAAATACATTAACTGCATCCCACAAGCTAAGGAGGGAAAGGGAAAGAAGAAAACATAATAACTATCAAATAAGACTTGAACAATTTTTTCAGGTAAAAAAATGAGACCAAGAAAGAGTATGTAGATGGTCTAGGTAACAACCTACTACACCTAGTCATAATTGATGCAAGATCAAATCGAAAACCATCTACATGCATCTCTGTCACCCAATATCTGTATCAAAATAAATCTATAAGAAAATTTTCAACATGAATAGTGATAGAAGAAGGCTTTCAAATAACAAATTAACAACATAAGAACGTAGACATAATTAGAATGAAAAAAAATATTGCATGATATTCCAACAAAAGATAAAGATTAAAGAACAATAGAGTATATACATAAAACAAGTTTCAATAACTGCAAGCAAATGAAAAGAGAAAAAGAGCAACTAAGTTAATAGGGCATTTCATGTGCCGCTAGGAACTGAGAGATAAAAGAATGATTGTACATGCAGAAAATTCTACAAATAACAAGTGATTTAGTTAGTGCAAAACATTTTTGCTCTGTAAGATTACTCAAGGGTATTGCTGCAAAATTGAGGACTGTAAATAGAAAATCTACAAATAAAGGTCATTAAGTTTGTGCAAAAAGTTTTAGCCTATACTCGCAGGTATAGATGCAAGTAATGAAAACAAATTCAGCAAAAAGAATTGGCAAGTCCTTATTGATTGACCAATAACGAAGGATATGCCACAGAGTGTAAAAGTAAAATAAACAAGAAAGAATGGCGATCAAGGACATATGATTTCTGTGGTTCGACTGGCTTCCATCCATAAATTGAAAGGCGAAAAGGGTATTAGGATGCGCGCTATTAATTAAGTTTAGCTAATCTATTAACGCTGATAGAGTAACAAAATTTAATTGAAATACTTCTAAATGTAGTGCTTAACCTCAAAATACAAAGAATTGGGTTAAAATACCACTAAATCAAAGTTTGGGATTACGAGTTGCAACAGCAGCCAAATCTAATTGACTCCGTTAACACATTTTTGCAGCTGTTAAGTCTAAAATAGCTGTAGTTGTGCCAGATAAACTATAACTACCACATCAATCCACAAAGCACTTTCACTTGTATTCCTTTAGCAATTTCTAGTTGCAAAATACATTTAAACAAAACTATTGGAAGAATGGCATAAAATTTTGTTACAAGGAGAATGAAATAAATAGATGGATAATAAGTGTAAAAAAAAAAGTAAACATAAATGCTAAGTGAGGATCTCTTCTACTCCATATATGATTTTATAATTAAATTAATGATACTATTTCTATATGTTAACACATTCCCTATATATAATGGTCTATAAGGCTAGATGAGTGTTGCTAAAGATCATGGAGATTTAGTATTTATACAAATATTTTTCTTATATAATTATAAAATTTAGTATTATTAAGGAATATTGTTTTTCTTATAGTGGAATATTATAATGCCTGACTATTATAAAAATTTGCTAAACTTGGAGGATAGCATGCCTAAAAACCTGTTGTCGTCTTTGTATCTCGACATAGGATTTACAAGTAGACCTACACAAATTGACCAACCAATTCGATTAGACGAACATCATAAAAACTAGAGGATTTTAGTTTTGACAGTAAGAACATAGGTTGGGGTTAAAAAGTAAACTAGATAAATTTAAAGATCAAGTTTGTGTAAATTCAACTGAACCTTGCCATTCAATATTGTGGACAAATGAGAGTCTACTCTCGACATCACCGACCCACCCATTTTCGACAACCAACATCATCAATCCACCCATCTACATCCACTTAGACCCACCCACATTCTTCCCCATTTCCAACATCACCAACCCACCCATTTATGACGAATTAGACCCATCCACACCCTTTCCCATTTCCGACAACCCTAACCACATTCCTCCTCCTAACCGACACCCACCCTTCTTGTTTTCTTGTTTTGTCGAAGAACGTCACCACACATTCTGTAAAAGTCAATGACCCGATAGCCACCCTCCCTATGTATCGACAACCTTCGACTCAATCTCCGACAGCTCCCCCCTTCTCAGACACACTCGTTATTCTCTTCCAACCGCTCCACCTAACATCCCCGACAGCCACCCTCCCTGTTTGCTGACAAACTTCGACCCACGCTTCATTCTCACGACAGCTCGCCTCTTCTTAGATAGTCTCGCCATCTCCGTCTTCTCTGCTAGCCGCTCTTTCCCTTTTCCCTTGCCCCTCTGCTCTTTTGTCTCGACATCACCCTTCCTATCCATTTCGTTTGATGTCCTAACCCCTAACCCCTTTTCCCTTATTTTCCCAACTAAAAAATTGTACTCCCTATGCCCTACTGACCTTATGACAATGGAATCTCTCACAACCAACCTTCCCAACTCCCAAGCTGTTACAAACACTCCTTTCTTAAACTTAACAGACTTTCTACCTCTAAGGGAAACCTTAGAAAAGAAACATCAAGGAGTGGAAAAGGAGAAAACCAAATGGAGTACCGTTGTTGGTGATTCTGGAAACCTAGGCCGACTTAGATTTGTGGAGACGAATGGGGAAAAACCGATCCAAGCTCCGCTTGAGGTGTTGCAGCAAGGTGCCAAGAAGTGGAGAACTTCTCTTGTGGGTTTTTTTTCTAAAAAAGAGGTTAGCTCTTCCAGTTGTTAGCAAGTGGGCAAATGTTGTATGGAGGTCTAAGGGATTGGTGAATACAATGATAAACGAAGATGAACTCTTTGTCTTCAAATTTAATACTGAAGAGAATGCACATAAAGTGTTGGAAGCAAGGCCATGGCATATAATGAGGCATCCAATCCTGATTAAGAAGTGGCAGCTAGGAGTTACATTGGCCATAGGCAAACTTACTTCAGTACCTTTATGGCTGAATATTCACAAGGTTCCATTAGAGTATTGGTCTCCGAAAGGTATGAGCTATATCGCTGGTAAGATTGGCAAATTTTTAGGATTAGACGATAATACTGCCTTAATGAAGAGGATTGAGTTTGCCAGAGTTTGTATCGATGTTGATATATCAAGGAAACTTCTAGACACGTTGAGAATCATGAAACTAGATGAGAATGGAGATCTTGTAGAGGATTCAATCAAAGTAACATATATGTGGAAATTGAAGACGAAAGAAGGGAAGCAGGTTTGGAAAAGAAAAGAGTCGCAAGAGGGGAGCCATATGAATGATGCATGTTTAAGCCAAGAGAAGGGGGCCTAGCTAACGAAGGTACACCACTTGAAGTGCACGGTACCCAGAACACGACTCAAGACAAAGAATCAATTGATCAGATATGGGCAACAGGAAAAAAATTCAGGAGGGGAATAATATGGCTGCGAATGGAGCAACGCTAGTGGGGGTTAATCAAAGATCAGGAAATGGGAAACAAGTGATGAGTTTGGCAACCACTGATCTGCCAATCAATGTACCACAGTCAATTGAGGATAAGGCAATAGGACAGGTAAAAGAGATTATTGGCACTCCCATGATGGAAAGGGGGGAAACTTCTGGTACCAAAAGTGACCCACTAACCATATTCATGGGTTTGCAAAGGAAGCATAAGAGAAGAAGCGCTAGTAAAAAGAAAAAGTGATTAAAGTAACAGCATGGAATGTTAGAGGCCTTAATAGCCTAAATAAACAACTTGCAGTTCAGGAATTTATGGAGAACAAGAAGTTAGATTTTGTTGGATTGTTGGAAACCAAAATAAAGAAGGACCACTTGGGAAGAGTTTATGGTTCTTAGACAAAGGATGGAGGATAATGAGTAACCATGATCATCACTTCAATGGGAGAGTGGTAATAGGCTTCAATCCTCTAAAAGTGGATGTAATGCAGCATATTGAAACTGATCAGTTGATCCATTGTGATGTCTTGATTAAAGCTACTGGGATTATGGCTGCAATTACGGTGTTGTATGTGGCTAATAACAAGTTCCAGAGACTTCATGCATGGAATGAACTTGATGGAGGGCAATCAAAGCTTGCTATTCAAAATGTCCGAGCTATGGGATTTGAAGAAAAGTCACAAGAATCGGAACAAGTTCAAGGAGCTGCAAGTGAGCCGAATGAAGTTATCGAGGAAGCAGAAATTGGGCTGAATTTGTTCTTACAATTCCAAGTCCTTTTGAAGCCATTTGGCCACTTCAAAATGTGTATCTATGGACCTGATGAGCATGAGGTCGAATTCCAAGCTTAGCAGAATTTCTAAGACATTTATTTTCATTGACTTTGGCCCGGTTTATTACTAGTTTTATTTCCTGTTAATAATGGTCCGGATTAGTGTATTTGGTCCAGTTTGAAGACTTTATTTTGGTTTGTTTTAATTAGCTGTTTTGTGAGACATTATTACAACTTTTATTTTTCTTTTAATGAGCTGAAACTGCAGATTACAAATATGAGGAGTCAATTCTTGTGGCTGCTCTAAAATTTCCTATTTTAGCTCTTTGTTTTCCTATTTTGAATTTCAGAAAAAATATATATGACAAAGAGTGAGGTTTTCTCTCAATTTGGCAACAGATTGTCTGGGTTTTGATTGTTTCTCCGAAGAACAATCGTTGGGTTTGTTTGTTTTCTAAAAACATTCAACTTTGTTCATTATTCCGTTTAATTTGATCGCTAGAATTCTGTCTAAGCAGTTGTACAAGAAAATTCATAACCTTTTGTGTGATTGTCCGATTTAGGTGATTTCAAAGCCATAGCGTTGCTCACTTGTTAAACTAGAAATCTCCAGAAGGGTTTTCTGCCCAGTTCTAACTCCAGCCATCTCAAAATTTCCAGTTGTCCCAACCATCGCCAATCAACCGCCCAACCAGACATGTATTCAAGAAACCAACCTAACTCGACCGTCCCTTATCCGTTTGACCTGATTCTTGATTCTAAATTGTAGTTCACAAAAAGTTCTACAACTTCGTTTCTTTCCTGGAAACCAAATTCCCAGTCAATTAATCCAGAAACGCCTTCAAATTCCTTGTTCCAGTTTTATACCGATAAACACCAAATTGCACAAAACTTTTCCAATAACCACCAGACTCTATTCAATCACTTTCACGCCATTCCACATCATTTTTTTGGTATCAGAGCCAGGTTTGGAGACGTGATTCTGACCTCCAACCATGTCAGGTCCGACACCAAACAACCTGGAGAAGCTTTTCGCTAAACTCGACGAGATGAGTCTCAAGATTGATAGGTGTGATGCTGCCCGCCTTGAGTTTGAGGCCATGAAGAATAAAGAGACTGCCTTTGCTCCATTGGGAACATTTGAGGCACCGGGAGACACGTCCCAAGTCACTCAGTCCGGAGATGATGAGTTTGAGGATGAGGTAAGCCATCTAAACAATTTTGGTCGTGATGAATTGAGATTAGGTGGAAATGGCACAAGAGGGAGAGGGAGAGGCCCTTACAGTGCAGGCAATATAGGACCTGTTAGGAATGTGTTTCAACCTAGAATTGATAGGAATGACCGAAATGATGATATGTTTAATTTCAAGGTTGATATTCCTGAGTTTGTTGGTAAAATTGATACGGATGTTTTCCAAGAGTGGTTGTACACTGTTGAGAGGATCTTTGAACTAAAAGATGTACCTGATGATAAGAAAGTAAAACTTGTGGCTATGAAATTCAAAGGGTATGCTACCCTTTGGTAGTATAATTTGCAGAATAGGAGAATGAGAGAAGGGAAGCAAAAAATCTCTAGTTGGACCCATATGAAGATTGAATTGGAAGAAACTTTTTTGCCCCCTCAACATAGGCAGAAAATGCTTGAGAAGATGTTTGGGTTGAATCAAAATAAGAGGCCGGTTGAAGAATACACAATGGAGTTTGAGCAATTCTTGTTAAAATGTGGGTTAGAAGAAAGTGAAGTGGTTGTCACGAGATTTGTGAAGGGACTTGATCAAGATCTACAAGACATGGTGAATCTTTATCCCTATGATTCCTTTTCTGAATTGAAGAAGCTCTCATTTAGATGTGAGACAAGTTTAAACAACCAAAAAGCCAAGAAAAACCTGTTGGACCCTGTTTCTGGAACCCAACATTCGAAGTCATAAAAACATGGGCAAACACATTTCTTCAACTTCAGGATAGATTTTGGGAAACCTCAAATTGGAATTTCAATTTTTCTTCTTCATAACATTTGTTCCCCATTGTCTTACGTTTCTAATGACACCAAAATCATTTCATTTGGTTCAGAAATCTAAAATTTATAGCCCAAACATCTTCAGACCGTTGTTATACTAAATTCGTACACTATACTCAACTTCCATCCAGAGTTGAAAGTCTCAGAGACCGAATTGAAATTTGATTTCTTCAGATAATTTGTGGCTCTATGTCTCTATTTTATTTAGAGATAAAAAGCATCACAATTGGAGCTCTAAGGATTAAGATATCATCAAAACATTGATGCATGTTCAGTAAAAATATCCAACTCACACTCTTCCAACCGATCCCCTCACTTTAATTTAATCAATCTTTTTCAAATTAATACCAAGTACTATAAATTGTGTAAAGATAGATGAATGTGTTAGGAATCCAATTCTTTAAAGATCAGGTCATTTGGAGGTCGAACAACAAACTTATGGTCAAAAGAGTGAAACATGGTCGCAATGTCTCGATCGTGATTTGTGCGCGCGGCCGCAATGGCCTGATCGCGACTTACCGCGATCGCGAATTTCCTCTTCTCTCTTTTCTTCCTCCGACCTGTCTTGGTAAAAAGGGCATAACTTTCACTACAAGTATTAGATTAAGGTCGTTCAAAGACCGTGTTGAAGAGGACTTCTAGACCTACAACTTCCATAAAGACTAAAAGACAAATTTTACCTCTACAAGGATTAAATGTTCAAACCAATGCAGCTGTCGTAAAAGTCCATCCTATGTAGCATCACAAACTTTTAATAACCATAACTCTCAATTCTGATATCCAAATATTTCATACTATATAGTGTTGAAAAGCTAGAAAGATAATCTACAACTTCTAAGAAGAAGACAACTTTGTCTAATTCTACCTATATTTATCTATTTTTCCCCTTGAAGGTAAAACACAATTTTTACACCTATGGAAGACTTGAAATAAGAAATGTACAACTATAAGATGACTAAGCACATACACATTGGAAACTTCTTCAATTCTTCATTCATTTCCAAATCAAATTGAAGTTCATACATAGCTTTAATTACAAATTAACAATACATCAAGTCTTAACAAAGATACAAAATACATTGGATGCTCAATGTTCAATGTGCTAATAAAGCTATCAAAAATTCTAGCCACTAACTTAGTACAAAAGCTAACTATCTTGGAATTGGTCCAAATGCCTTGTAAGGATCACTTATCTTCTCGATCTACACCTGAGGAGTGGAAAAAATATTGGGTTGAGCTACACAACTCAGTGGCTAATATATTTATAGCCATTTGCGATGAGCCACACAATCAAATATACATGCATCTAATCATATAAGCATACCCATCTTGTCTTGACCCCCAACAATGTAAGTTCAATATTCATAACTCATAACTCAATACATCATCACATAAAACATATTGGATGTGATTTAACATCAAAGCATAATACACAAC
>JAOTAY010000189.1:13097408-13116318 GCA_025629805.1 Erythroxylum baracoense
GTTTGGGTAAAACGTTGAAAGAGATGTCAATGTCCTTGGACGGCCCGTGGCCCAGCAGGCCAGGCCAAACCCGGCCCGTCTATATTTTTAAATTAAAAAAACAAAACGGGGTCGTTTTGTCCGTTTTGTCGGGCTGCGGGCCGGCCTGTCATCAAACCCGGGCCAAAAACAGGCCGAGCTAGGCTGGAATTGTCATCCCTATGTCCATAGAACTCTTAAAACCTAAGGTTTGAGAGGGGAAACGATTTATGAGATGAGTGGCAGTTAGAATAGCCTCTCGCTAACAAATTTTATATACATGGTTTTGAAATAACAGGGCTCGGGTTTTCTCAAGGAGGTGCCCATTTTTCCTTTTTGCTACCCCGTTTTGTTGTGGAGTTCTTACATAAAAAGACTAATGGATTATTCCCTCTTTTCGGAAGAATAGGGTAAGCGTTTGATTGAAGTAGTCCTTATCATTATCTGACCTAAATCTTTTAATATTGACCCCAAATTGATTCTTGATCATGGAACAAAAGTTTGGGAGTACGGTACTAACATCAGCTTTATGTTTGAGCAAAAAAATCCATGTAACACGTGTGCAACCATCAATGAAAGATACAAACAATTTTGCCCCAGAAACATTAGAGACATTAGATGGACCACAAATATCATGTGAATGAGATAGAAAGGAGCAGAACTTCTTTTATTACCATTTGGAAAAGGAACACGTTTGTGTTTAGCAAGTTCGCACAACTCACAATGAAAATTTCAACATCTAAACCTTTAAACAAAGAGGGAAACATAATCTGAACAATCCTAAATGATGGATGCCAAGTCGACAATGATGAAGCAAAATTTTCTCTTTATTGAAAGAAACAAATTCTGAAATGAAGGAATGTGGTAACCTACTCTTGCTCATGTTTAGTTGGCTTGGTGCTTCTAGATAGTAAAGGCCATCCCATTCCCTAGCACGTCTAATCATCCTCCTCGAATCTTGTCCTGAAATACACAATAGTTACTGTAAAAAATTACATTACAAGGTAAATCTTGGGTGAGTTTTTGTATGGAAACAAGGTTTATGGACAATTTAGGAACATGAAGGACATTTCGTAGAATTACTGATGGCCTTATTTTGAGATCACATATACCGGCTACAATGGTTAAGGATCCATCAGTTGTGGCTATTTTCTTACTGCTTGGACGTGGGGAGTAGGTTAACAAGATATTGGATGAGTGGGTCATATGGTCGGTTGCTCCTGAGTCCATGACCCAAGAGTTAGTTAAGGTTGTACACGAGGCATTTAATCCAAGAGAAAGAGGAAACTCAACTGAATATGCCAAAGAACAACTCACCTGAATATGCCAAAGAACAACTACCTGAAGGCTTTTCAGTTTTCCCAAGGCTGTTAATAAGTGATCTCACCCTCTCAGTTTCTATGTTGAGGCTACTTGGCTCTTGTGATATTGATTCGTCCTGTGATACAACAACAATGTGCACTTATCCATTGTTTCGTGGTTGATCTCCCTTCTGACCCCACTCACGGCTTGGAGGCTTTCCATGAAGTTTCCAACATTTCTCACGTGTATGTCGATGTTTCTTGCAATAAGTGCACCGTAATTCATCACGATTTTGAGGCTTCGACTGATTATTCTTCCTTCCTTCAAAAACTGCTCCTCTCGCCGTATTTGTGATTGATTTGCTATTGCCAGCCACCATAGCTGAACTGTAAATGATTTGCGGTTCAAGCATCAGCCCTCTCCTACTTTCTTCACTTCAGATTAAAGCCACTACCTCATTAAAACATGGAACCTCCGGCTTTCCAAGAATTTGTATCCTTACTTGATCAAATTTTGGATTCAGTCCAACCAGAAAATCATAACTTTATCTTGTTCAATGAAGATTTTTAGAACTGCAACATCTTCGGGAGACTTGGTTTTTATCACCCAATAGTGACCCAATTCCTGCCACAAGGATTTCAATTAATTTGTGTATTCCGTGACTATTTTGTTTTCTTGTTTTGTAGCAACAGTTTTCACCTTTACTTCATACACTTGTGTCGCATCTCTATCCTTGGAATAAGTTTGTTGGATTGCATCCCATATGTCCTTGGCAGTGGCCAAAAACATACATGTCTCACTGATTTCTGGGACCATAGAGCCCCATAGCCATGCCATAATCATAGCGTCTTCTTCTTCCCATGCTTCAAATTGCGGATCCCCTGGTTTAGGCCCTACACACGTGAGATGACTAATCTTCACCTTTCCTTTCAGCACAGTTCGGGTGAGTTGAGACCATTTGAGATAATTTTTTCCATCTAATCTGTAGGTAACTGGAATGCTATGCAAATCTCTAGGTTATTGGGTTCGGATTACCTCTTTCGATTGGGTTTTGGCAGTCTCCCCACTCTTAATCGTAGAATCCTCGATTTCTGAAATCTTGCTTGACAAGATGCTGGGAAATTAACGCCAACTTGTGTGGGAGATAAAAGAAGAAGAAGAGAACGTGTGGAAGGAAAAAAATGTCAGCAATCAAGGCTAGAAAAATATGGCGATGAAGGCTAGAATATGGTCAGGTTATCGAACCTAAAGCTCTGATACCATGTCAGAAATTAAGCAAAAAGTGTATTTCCTTATATGTATTTGTTACAACACTACTAGCTATATATATACACAAAAACCTAGTATCCAAATATGGTAGATACCCATAAATCATGGAGTATCTTATTAGAATCTTAGCCAATCCTATCAGAATCTTGACCAATAATATCCTAACTTAAGGGTACAATCTGTTACGATATATTTTGTCTCCAGGTGTCTGAACTAGATTCCAAGTGCCTTTTCCTTCCAGAGCTGCCATTTCTTCTTCTACAGCTTCTTTCCATTCTGAACATTGTAATGCTTCATCTATATTTCTTGGAATAAACACATTGGAGACCTTTGAAACATAGCATTTATGGGCTGGAGATAATCTTTTATATGAGAGATAATTGGCCAGGGGATACTGAGTACATGTTCTCTTGCCTTTCCTGTGAGCAATAGGCAAATAATGATCTGCAGAGAGCTCCTGAGACTCTTCAGGTTCAGGGAGGTTAGCTTCAAGAATAGGTGGCTCAGGGATGAGTGACATACCTTCATTAGGAACGGAAACTGGAGGAGATGATTGGTTCAGTACAGTGGCTTCAGTTGGAGTTCCAGCTTGAGGCAGGCTCTTACTACTTTGTCCTTACTTCCTCTTTCTTCTGTAAACTCTGACTTCACGTTGACTAGAAAAAGAACAAGGGAGGAAATCAAGAACGCTATTTTTCAATGAACCCTGACAAAGCCCCGAGACTGGATGGATACAATGGGAGATTCTTTCAAAAAAATTGGGATATTGTAGGGGAAGAAGTGGTAGCAATAGTGGATGAGTTTTATACGAGAGGAACAATCCTCAGGGAACGGAATAAAACATTTATTTGCCTTATCCCTAAACAGAGTAATGCAAGGAAGCTGGAACAATTCAAGCCGATAGCCTGTTGTAACTTTCTTTACAAAACCATCACCAAGATCTTGGCGAATAGACTGAGAGCGAGCCTGGGAAAGTTAATCATCCCATAATAGAACGCATTCATCAAGGGCAGATCAGTGGAAACAAATATCCTACTTTGTCAGGAATTGTTAGAGGGATATAATTCTAAGAGGAGAATGCGGAACTGCACCATAAAGATGGACCTTGCAAAGGCCTATGACTCAAGTAACTGGAGTTTTCTTTTTAAAATACTGGAAGTAGTAGGTTGTCCTCCCTTGTTTAGAAAATGGGTATATGAATGTGTCACCACCGCTTCAATGGCAATCTTGATGGATGGGAAACCTACAAACCTGATCAAAGCAAAGAGGAGCTTGAGGCAAAGGGATCCATTATCCCCTTACCTGTTTGTACTTTGCATGAAGGTTTTATCAATTCTCCTTGCGAATAACATACAGAGGCACCCAGAATTCCAGTTCCATGGTAGATGTAAAGGTATGAAGCTCACACATTTAGCTTTTGCATATGAACTTCTCTTGTTTTGCAGAGCAGAGAAAACTCAATAGATCTACTCCTGCAAGCAATGGAGTTTTAGGAGATCTCAGGCCTTAGATGTAAGCCTCTAAAGAGTAGTTTCTACTTATCTAGCAATTCAAGTAAAGAGGTAGCTTCTACAGCTATTAAGATGGAATTAACACAAGGGCATCTACCCTTTAAATACTTAAGGGTACAATTTCTCAAAGAAGATTCGATGTCGGGGATTGCAAACCTTTGTTAGACTTAATTCATGGGAGAATCAATCAATGAAGCAACTGATTCCTTAGCTATGGAGGCAGGCTACAGCTAATCTAGACAATACTGTGCAATCTTACCACTTATTAGATCAACCATTTATCCATCCCAAAAAGTATACTCAAGTAAATAGACAGAATGCTTAGAGAATTCTTGTGGAATGGTTCAACCCAAGGTAGAAGCAAAGCGAAGATTAGTTGGAACAAAATTTGCATAACTAAGCAACAGGGGGGTCTAGGTATCTATTCTGTAAGGATGATACACAGGGTGAGCAGAGGGTGGAATTTATGGTGGCTGTGCTACAAAAAGAAGGATTTATGGGTGAAATGGATACACAATGTATTCACAAAGCATAGGAGTATTTGGATCATAAAGCCAAGGCAGGACATGTCAAGAACTCTAAAGGAAATTCTAGAGACAAGACAATGGATGCAAAATCAAGTGTTCCACAAGATGTGGAATGGAGAAAGCACGTCCTTTTGGTATGATAATTGGCATTATAAAGGTCCCCCATATAAGGTAGAGGAGGAACAACCCTTAAAATTTGTGGTGAATCTAGAAACTGAAGTAAGCATGTTAATTAATAACAATCAGTGATTATGGCCCTTCCTTAATAATAGAAGTGCCATCCTCATAATGGAAGAGTTACCAAGATGCCAGGAAGAAGAGCAAGATGAAATTCAGTGGCTAGAAGATACCTCAAGGAAATTCAGCACAAAAGCCTGCAAAAAACTATTACAAATAACACAATGCGTAAGGTAGGAGTGGGTAGCCTTAGTATGGGATAGTGACATCAATCCAGCTCACTCATTCATCTTATGGATGGGAATAAACAGAGGGATACCTTTGAACTGTGAGTTATGTAATACTGAATTGGAGAATCTAGAACACCTGATGATTAAATGCAAGTTTAACAAACAAGTTTGGGGCCGGATGTAGCTTATTCTCAACATGGACAGACCAATGAATTATTGGAGTGAAACTATTACTTGGCTAGGGAAACAAGCATAATGTAGCTGATCTCAAAGCAATCAAGTTAAGTTGGGCAGCCTTACTGTACTCCATATGGAAAGAGCGTAATTGTAGAGTTTTCAAACAAGAAAGTAGAAGCAGTGGGTTGGTTTTTTAGGACATTTTCCTCCATTGCAGATTAGTCATATTAGCAAGAGGAATAGCTACAAATCCGACACACAACATGAAGAGCAGATGGGGATTGGAGTAATATTGGATTAACTGGTCTCACAAGTGTGCCTTTGTTTTCAAGATGTAGACAGTAACTAGGAACCATAACTCTTTGTAACCTAGATCTTTTGGATAATCCTAGACTTTTGTACTCTAGACTATATATATATATATTTATATAATGAAATCTATTAATTTTCGGAAAAAAAAGTTTGTGTAATACAAAAAAAAACTCAACTCGACCTTACATTTACAAGTGTCTTCAACAAATTTAGTTTGAGTATAAAAATATACATCTAATATGGGTAAAAATTAGTAAATATATCTCACCGTCGCTCAAACTAAATAAAATTGTCTATTATTAATTTTTAGAGTTTGAAGAACTTGCAAGGTAATTTATTTTACATAAGTAATTATAATTTATTTTTTATAACTTTAAATAAACTATTTTGTATTAATTATTTATTACATGAAAATATGGTGATTTATTATGATAAATAATAGTCTTACTTAGCTTAGCTTTGGCGTATTTTGGTGGGAACTTTTTCATTAAATTGACGACTTAGTTATTATCAATTTTAGGTAAAGTTGCATAGAGCTTTTGTCACCAATCTATAAATACTGAAATTGTAGACAAAGTGTAAGACAATATATACAAAAGCAAAAAGGAGATTCTTAGAACTTATTCCTTGTAGTTACTTTTAGTACACTATTTACTTTCATTTTCACAACACATCCGAGTTAAGTTTCAATTCCAACTACTTTAGATCGTTCGCTTCTTTTAATTCTTTTTCATAGCCATTTTTTATTTAGATCATCTATTTTGACTTTGCTTTCGACAGCCCGTTAAGAGCCCCTTCACCTTTTCTTTTATGTTTTTCTCTAGCATCCCATTGAGTGTCATTACCCTTATCTTGTCTTTCTTTCTAGCAACAAACTGAAACAGTCATTACCATTTTTGTCTTATATTCTATCAACCTTTGAAAGTGGTCAAGAAAAGACAGATTTGTCAGAGGATAAAGGCGACACCACAACTTCAAAAGATGGTAGAATGACATTAAAAAACACGTCAGAACACAATAAAAAGATGGCAATCCAACATTTGCATATTTCAACACAACAACATTCAATGAGTTGGCATAAGCAATGGTTGAACTTGCCTCTATTTGACAAGTAAAATAGTACCTTTAGTTGAAATCAAACCACCAATTCTTGTATATCTCAGTTTTTTTCAATGGCAATCTAAGTGGGGTTATTGATTATCTAAGATGAAATAAGTTATTTTGATTAGATTAGGGTTTCAATGTCTCACGTAGGTCAAATCCCATGTAAAGATAAAGAGAAGTCTCATACCTTACCATTATAATAGATTGGCCAAATCTAGTGAATAGCACACCTTGGGACCCTTATAATAAAACTATCATATAACTCAATTTTGTAAGAGGAGTGTTCATGTAAAAGAGGAGCACCATATCTTCACCCAAAAATATAAGGCACTGGATTATGAGCCCTTTATATATAAATCTTAATTATGTCTTACTCCTAACTGACGTGAAAATTTAACAACTAGAAGACTTACAAATCTTTATGTTTGTAACCATAAACTTTATAGTCAAACCACAATAAGTCAACATATAAATCTCTCTCCTTTCGTGCTCTTTATAGGAAAACATAATCCATCAAGGTATTGTATATGTAGAGTAATCCTTTCTAACAAAACCCAAGTGCACATATGACCTAGAAAGAATGAAGACGATGGAATTGTAAATTTCTTAGGCAAAATGAGATATAATGAAGTTACTAAGAAAATATGAATAGAAATAAAAGCAACTGGAGATGAGTAGTTAAGCATAAATTGTTCTTTGAGATTCCTCCATATCTATTGCCACGTGTTTTATATTTCTAATTAGAACTATTAATTGTGTCAAATTCTCTCATCAATTAGGATCAAGAATTATGAGGGATTTATATAAAAAGAATGGAGTCATAACCCAGTGCATAATTTTTAAGTTGAAGATGGAGTCTCCCTATACAGCACTCCTCTCCTATATATAAAAATTACAATTATATCAGAGTCATTGTTGGTATTAGAACCACTCCTACTTTGATGGTAGACACTCGCAGATGTTCAATCCACAAAGTTCCATGTATCAAATATCCATTTCTAGGTGTAAGGAGGTGTACTACTTATGTTGGGTTCTCGCATTGATTAGAGTAAGTCCTTTAACCTAATGTGCTAAGGCTTTGAGTTGAACATACCATTCGTCCTTATATATAAATCATTCCACTAACAATTATGAAAATTAAAAAATATAACATGAATCCATCTCTATATCAAACAGTTCTGAGTTTCTACCTTAAGCAGTCCAATATGAATTGACGAACAATTGGATGGTTACAATTGAAGGTGTTACCACAACCTGAATAGTTATAGAACTCTCCCTACAATGGCATAAAGTAATAGTTAATTTTCAGCAACCACATTTTAGAAAAATGTATAGAAGCACAAGACCATGAGAATGCAGAGTGTGTTGGAAAGTCAATACTTTTGATAGAATGGGTTGAATTCTTGACTAGGAAATAAGAATTTGAAACCACATGTATAAATTTAGAAAAATGGTAACCACCTTTGAACATGTTGGCATATTGAATAAATATTAGTCACTTTTTTATACTAAAGTTGGAGATATAAAAGGTTTGATGAAGACCACACCAGAATGCAATAAGAAAATCTGACTTTGCCTGATTGTTTAAATCGAAACATGATACCAGCTATACTGAATCTTTATCCATTGTGATGCAAGGCCATGAACTCATTAGTACCCTTTTAGTAAACTCATTGTAATGTTGTAATAGTTTAATTATAGTCACTGAAAATTTCTTCAAATTTCAAAAAAAAAGAAAAGAAATAGTTGCTTTTGCACATATCCCACACTAAACTACTACATTTTGCATTTAAACGGAAAAAAAAATAAATACACTGCAATCTCAATTTCAGAAAGCAAACTTGTGTTTCATAACCGAAAAAGGGGGAAACGGAAGCTGGCATATATCCCATTCAAAAACCAAATGACACAGGAAAATGTAATCAAATTGAAACATTGGCCATAGTTCTCATGGAAAGTAATAGAGGACCAACTTGAGATTATAATCATGTTCAAGTCCAATCATATTCCAATCTCAGGCAATCTTTTAATCTAATGAAGAAAAAGTGATTAATTTTTATAAGCTATACCTTGGGAGCAACCATGTAATAGATGTTGTTATCTACTCCTCTAAAAGAAAGGATGGGTCCTTTCTCATTTCCTTCAGCTGTGTGATTGAAGACAACATCCATAATCACCTGCTTAGGAGAAATTTCAGTATTGTGCATGAATAGAATCATATAGGATTATATGTGCTTCTCTAAATCCTCTAATTGCAACAATAGTCACCTCAATTCCTCGTTTATGAGCTTCCCTAACTAGAAGCTTGAATTCATTAATTGCACCAAGGCCATAATTATGGACCCCAACTGATGAATACCTTGCCATTGGTGAGAAAAAGTTGACAGTCGAGTATCCCCAAAAGTTAACCCTAGACAAGGGAATAATGTCACATTAAATGACATTATGACACATCATAATACTCCCAAATCCTCCACTTTATGGTATAAAAAAGTTATGTTTTGCTAATCCCCTGATTTCCAACATCAGTCAAATAAAATCCCAAAAAAACATGAGCAAAACATTCAATATAATTCTCATATACAGAAAAGATTAGGAAAAAAAAAGGAAATGGTGTTATTACCTAATTGAGAAACAAATATGGAGTAACATATAAATAAAAAGGAAAGATATAACTTTGAACATGTTAAGTTCTTAGACAAATAAAAAAATGCAGACTATTTGATAAACACATATGAACTAAACATAGGGGTTGCCGAAACTTTGACTTCATGACCAGAAATCTTAAAAGAAAAATAAGGAATTAAAATGAAAGATACGCAGATTAATCAAAATTAAGGGAGTGTTTGTTTCCATTTTTGTTTTTGGTTTTTTTGTTTTTGTTATCAAATTCAGTAAAAAAATCTTGTTTGTTTGAGCTTTTAGTTTCTATTTTTGGTTTTAGTTTCTTCCAGTTTTCAAAAATTATGAAAACCATAAAAAGTGGTTTTTGTTTCCTGTTTCTGTTTTTTTCCATAATCTGAATTATTAGCATTTAAATATATATTATTTAATTATTAATAAAAATTATGAATAATTAATTCAAGATTATATATTTAATAAATTAAAATTAATTATCAATAAAAATTATGAATTATTTTATTTTATTTTATTTTTAAAATTAAATTATATGTAATTATATTTTAATAATTATTAATAAATATAATTAAATATATATTATTTAATTATTTAATTATTAATACAAATTATGAATAATTTAATTAAAGATTATATGTTTAATAAATTAAAATTAATTATCAATAAAAATTATGAAGAATTTAATTTTATTTAATTTTTATAATTAAATTATATGTAATTAAATTTAAACTATATAAATATTTAAATAAAATTTGATTTAATAATTAAAATATATTTCAAATAAATATTAATTTATAAATAAAATTTTATTTTTAAATTATTTATTTTATTAAAATAACATAATTTTATTAGTAATTTGTTAATAAATATTTTATAAGAGATTGAATAAATTTATTTGATTAAAATAATTTATCTTTAAGTTTTATCTAATATGTAATTATTATCAATGATAAAAATATAACGACATTAACAACCAAACCGGTTTTTGTTTTTAACCAAACGGCCCCTAAATTTTCCATCAAGAACTAGGAAACATACATAAGATTTGAAGTAAACAAAACTATTGCAATCACATAAACATGTTTCTCCAACCCAGTTCTAGAGTTTAGTAATCATTTTTATCTATGTAAAAATCACTCTTAGAGAAGAATTTCACACTTGAAAAATTATTCTATCCTATTCCTTGAATGTTTAAAACAATTCGCATAGTTCATAGGCTTGGAAGAAACTTTTGAAGTTAAGACCAGTTATGCACAACGCAATCTTCCATAAAATGGGAGATGGCCACAATCATCATCCCACTAGAGCGAGACTAAAAATTATCAACCCATAACCTCCAGTCAGTTCAATATTGTGTAACCAAGGGTGAAATTGACCTTCTAAACACAACCGTATCACACATAAAGAATGTGATGTTTCCTTTCCCCCCTAAGAACAAAATACATGATTCTATGATTTAGACACCAGACTCTTCCAAGGCATTCAATGACAATCAGCTTGGAAAACCACAAACATCTTTTCCTTCCCATGGTCCTACACAAAAGGATGTAGGGCAAACAATTCTCCAAAAATTATGCTTAGATGACTACCAATAGGATTGGCAACATATCACTCTCTAGATTCGTCAATCACTTCAAACTCCTCACGAGAGAGCATTTTGACAAAATTAACTTTCTCAAGCCTGCTATGAATAGAAAGGAACTCGAGAATCTTCAGGACATCCTCTAAATTTTCTCAGTCTTTAATCATTCCCTTGAGTAAAAAGGGTATGGGAAGTATATATAGCAAAAGCAAAACCTCATAAGACAAGTTAGAGAATAATTCAAATGTTGTGTTGTGAGCATCTCCACCACAACCTCCCAATTGGACAACCTCACAACAATGGAATCCCAAAATTAATGAGCACAATTTCTAGCTAAGCTTGCATCAATTAGAAAGGCTAGTTCAATATAGTTTGGTACTAGACTATGAGTTATATTCCTCCAAGTAGATTGTAACTTGTAACACTGCTCAAATTCTAATTTGGTCCTATCAACACAAACTTCAATTTACAAAAATAGAAGGAATAATATACATATTATGGTGTATGGCCATAGTGATGTAGGACGAATAGAGGACATTCTAACAATTTGATAAAAAGTGTATGAATTAAAAAAAAATAGGGCTGTTTGAGTGTCAAAATCAAGAATTTTAAGGCTGGAATTTACAAAGTGAGGAATTAAAACAAAGGAATAAGTTTCGAAATCACTTATCGGGTTTGTGTTAAGAACTATAAATCAAACCTAAGTTTAGAAACAACAAACTATTGGAATCACACTAGTAGGTTTCTATAAAATCAGTTCCATGATTTAGAAATTTCCAAATAGCTAAGAATCACTCTTAGCAAGTTTCACTCGAAAATTCAATCTGTCTTATTCATTGAAATGTTGAAACATTAAACGTATACTTGAATCTAGATACTAATGAACTAGGAATTTTGACTAAATGTCAAAATAGATATAGAATACTATGATACTAATGATTCTAATGTAAAAGTGTATAAAGTTTATGAACGAAATAAAAGTGGGCAAATTAGTCAACTACAAACTTTAATTTGATGGGATGAAGAATGAGAATTGAAGTGACAGCAAGGAGAACTTACTTTATGCTAAGCTTTCCTCATTTGATAAGGAATAATAATAAGTTAAATATAATGTCTTAGTTTATTTAGGACTTCAGCTTATTTAATAATAAAAAATCCTTATTAGCGTAGGATTCAATTTTGGATATTTTAGAACCTTTTCTTACTAAAATAAGGATTCTAAGAACTATAAATATGTGTGTCTCAACACTTCAACAACAAGCTACCTAATTCTTTTCTACGAATTTGAGTTTTCAGTTAGGTGCGATACTTTCTTCTAAGAGTGACCCTTAGACCCTAGGAGAGATTCTTAGTTTCCTTACCTTCATTGTTTGTGTTCTTCACTACGTTCTAGCAATTTTAACCTAAATTTCCAGCACCTAAACACCCAAATTTGAGCCATATCAAACCCTAAAATTCTAGCTTATATTTCCAACAATTAAACCCTAAAAAACCAGCTGCCAAATCTGAAATTTTAGCATACCAAGCTGAGACCAAAACCTGAAACTTGATATTCCAGTAATCTAATATCAGCCATAATTCCTAAATTTTTAGAGTTTAGCTACTAGTTAATATTGATTCCATTTGTCCTACATCAGACTTTTGTGATTTCATAGGAGGCTTAAATTCTAAAGACCAAAGAAAATGCAAGTGTTTAGTTTCTTATTATGAAATGCAATAGTAAAGAAAACAAAACTAATTTTTAATTAGTCAACTGTAAGCTTTAATTTGATGGGATGGAGAATAGGAATTGAAGTGACCAACAAGGACAACTTACTTTATGCTTAGTTTTCCTTATTAGACAAAGAATAATAACTAGATAGATATATTGTCCTATTTTATTTCTGACTCAAGCTTATTTAATAATAAAAAATCCTTAGTAGCATAGGAATCAACTTTGGATATTTTAGAACCATTTCCTATTAGAGTAAGGATTATAAGAACTATAAATACGTGAGTAATAAGCTATCCTAAATTTTTTACACAAATTTGAGCTTTCAGTTAGAAGGTCTAATTCTTAAACACAAGGAGTGATTCTTAGTTTCCTGACCTCCATTGTTCATGTTTTTCACTACATTCCAGTAATTCTAACCTAAAGTTCCGGCAACTAAAAACCCAAATTCCAGCCATATCAAACCTAAGTTTCATCCATATCAAACCCCAAAATTTTAGCCTAAATTGCCAGCAATTAAATCCTAAAAATCCAACTACCAAATCTGAAATTTCAGCATTCCAAAAAGAAACCAAAACCTGAAACTTGGTATTCCAATAGTCTAATATTAGTCATATCTCCTAAATTTTTTGTGTTTAGCAACTGGTTAATATTGCTTATATTTGCCCTACATCAGATTCTTATGATTTCCAAGCAGACTTAAATTCTATGGAAAAAAGAAAATGCAAGTGTTTCTTTTCTAATTAGGAAGTATAGTAACAAAGGAAACAAAACTAATTTTGAACTCATCATGTTGATAGACCATGGACAAGGCATAAAAGAAAAAGACCAATTAGGGAAAGAAGAAGGCCAACTTAGATAACTTTCTTTGAAAATGAAGAATTTGACGAGTCCTGCTTTAACTATTTCGATTTTAAGCATACACAACGTGGGTTTCCCTTTAATATAGGAGCTTTCTTTTTCATATGTATTATGCTCAATTTTCACAATGGAACACCAACTTATAGAACTTATACCTACTAAATAAAAAATTTCAAAATAACGAAATAACACATACTTGTAATCACCGAAGACGGAATTGTAACTGAAGTACTCCAGCTCATTGAACTCATGGCATGGCATTAATTCTATACAATTGATACCAAGCTCCTGAAATCGGTAAACAGAAATATAAATACAGATATTAGTGTTAATAGCCTGTGTGAATTGCAAAATGTAGTGTTATCTCAGAGAGCAATATTCCAACATATTATGTAAGGTGCAATATTCCAAGAGTTAGAAGCACATGAGCTCCAAGTAAACTCATTACCGTCTAGTATATAATGTATCACAAAAAGATAGCCTAAGTAAAAAGGATAAGAGGAAAAGAATGAAAGCATCTCATTGACTTATTTTTTCTAAAACAAATGGCAGACTAATGCCACTATAAACAATTTTGTTATGTTTTTTCAGACAACCAATGGGATTTCATACATGATTTAGAGAGTTGAAGATAAGAAGTTCATAAAGAATGCATCCTACGTTGCAGATGTCCACAAATTACTCCTTTTTCAAAAGTGCAATTTTTGATGAAATTTTCTTCGAGCAAAATAGATAATTACAATGTAATAAATTTTAAGTAAATTAGGTGACTAAAAATCAAGTTATCTTTCTAAAGGTAAGATTATACATTAATCTCCATGGCTACTTTTACAAGTTCCTAAAATTTCTTGCTTGGTGGCCAATATATTGTGCCTTTCTTGACAATCTATCAACAAGGAAAAAAAAGATGTTCATGACTACCCCAAGAACAGACTAGGAATCAAACCACAACATAAAGATAAACTATCTACCTTCAAATAATCAAGCTTCTCTACAACACCACTGTATGTACCAGGAAATTGTGTCTTGCTTGATTCATGTTGAGTAAAACCTCTAACATGCATTTCATATATAATTAAATCTCTTTGTGGATACCTCAACGGCAAATCTCCTTCCCAATCAAACTAGTAACAAAAACCAGACAAATGCTCAAATTAGTGTCAACAAAATATTAGCGAGATTAAAATTTTCAGCCTATACAATAGCATTCATTTTATGGATTTTAATGAGTAATAAGAAATTAACTGACAAGACTATGGGGGTCATAGGTATTCATGCAGTTTTCAAGCTTATGTATCGAATTAAATTATATGAAGTCAAAGATGAGAACAATGTGGTTAACTTTGAGCTAACCAAGTTATAACACCATATAATACAATTCAATAAAATCAAAGTTGAGTTTTAGTATTGCCAATCATCTTTTGTGTACTCAAATTGGCAAAACATGTTGAAACATGAGAAAGTACACTTCAAGTATCATTTAGATAAAAAGCAAATTAATGGTAACAAATCGCAGAGTATATCTAATTATAAAGTTATTCAAGTAATGCCAATAAAATTATTCAAAGATTTTGTTTAAATCCCGAAAATTGGAATTCGAACTCCAATTATGATAAAATTGAAAATTTTAGTAAAATAGTTGGAGTTGTAAATAGTAAATGTGTGGAAACAAAGTTGTTCGGAAACTCACTTATAACCTAAGAATTTGAAATTTGTCAAAAGTAACTATATTTGAATTCCATGGAACTAGGTAAGAGATTAGAATTCTCAATTATTTGCAATAAACAACAACAAAATTGACATTGACAATATGAATTCAAATCATGAGACTCCAAACACAATATAAAAGAATTGAGGAACCAGGTACTGAAAAGAATGGTAAATTTTATTATTTAAGAAAACGGAATACTAAAGTTCAAATGCTACATAATTGATAAGAAATAAATTGTTTGGCTCTCTTAACCCTTGATTCCCCTTATTGTATTACTAACCAAATTTTACAAATTATTGCTCCTTCCAGAGTTCAACTTTCCTACTGAAACTATTGAAAGATAAAACCCCACTAATCGTAGATGTTTGCGTATACATAGAGACATTACATCTTAAGTACATGCTTTAACGATTTTCAAATAGAGAGATTCACTTTTATCCTTTCTTTACAACTTTTTTTTGTCCCATTTCTCCACTTGAAAATTAGTATATAAATGTTGTAGACCAATACTGGTTCTACGTGTAATTTAAGAAAATTGTTATCATCACTTCTAAATATCAATGAGAACCTAACCATTTGTAAAAGGGATCATACTTTCCCTAACCTATCTCACCACATTGAAAATTTTTAATTCATGGAATAAAAGAAAAGAAGTATATAACATAACCATTTGTAAAAGGGATCATACTTTCCCTGACCTATCTCACCACACTGAAAAATTTTAATTCATGGAATAGAAGAAAAGAAGTATATAACATAACCATTTGTAGAAGGGATCATACTTTCCCTGAACTATCTCACCACACTGAAAAATTTTAATTCATGGAATAGAAGAAAAGAAGTATATAACAGGAAAAACTTGTTTCAAAACTATATAACAGCAAAAACTTGTTTCAAAACTTAGTGCAATAATAAGATGAAGTTTGGAAAATCAGCCCCAAAAGTAAGAAAATCAAGTCTCTCCAATTGGGAAAGTCAGAGAAAGCATAAATAAATGAAATGCATAAATTGGGAAAGTCAGAGAAAGCATAAATAAAAGAAATGCATTTAGCAGTGAATTGCCCTTAGGTAGTGACCAACAATAACTAATTGCAAAGGGAAAAATTAAAGGATCATTGAAAAGCAACTTTCTATACCAATTACATTTTTTAGTTGTCACAAGATGAGCTATTAATTTAACAATAACTAGCTAAGCACTAGCCTATCCTCTTAAGATACTAATAGTTATTCTCCACAACATAGATAATATAACATCATTATGGATAGAGATGTCAGAAAAAGCAATAGTGTGTACCGCATCATCAGATGTTGGTATCATGCAGGCCATTTGGGGCCAGCAAGTATCATCTTGCCCTAGAACACCAAATTCCGCTCGACTTATAACTGCCTAAGAACAAAAGGATGGGTAAAAAAGTGTACATAGAACAAGAAATTAACAAATATTCAGTCAGAAAAATTAGTACATAAATGTTTTCCATGCAGAAGCATGTGTTGTCCATGTGCTTGCATTATTTGGACAAGAGAATATAGAGTGAACTAACTTTTCCATAAGGATCCAACAGTATATGGGAATAGTCGTAGTACTGCCCTTCTTCGGGACAAAACCTCCCATCAAACCTATAGCCATACAGCATATCCTTAAAATCTCCTTTCAGAAAAACATGCCAAACGTCTCCAGTCCTATTAGTCAACGGGTCAAGAGATATCTCTTCAGTCACCTTTTTCTGTCTCAGTAAATGGGCAATCAGATTTCGAATGGGAAAATGGTGTTAGTATCTCCTGACACAATTATAACCAAAAAGCCACAAAAAAAAAAGAATTCAAAAGCATGTAAAAGCATGGTCATTGAAAATGCCTTTAACGGAAGATTATAACTGTCGAGGAAAATAATCACAATTCAGAAGAGAAGTTTTTCAATAATAACAAACGTTAAACAAAAGAGAGAAAAGATAAAAGAAATAGAGCAATTATGATCCGGTGAGGTTCTCAAGAAGCCAAGGCATCTCACAGAATTTGTTCAAAATTATAAATGACCAAAATAACAAAATACAAACAAACACTGGTTTTTGACTTGAACAGAGAATTAGTTTAGCGAAGGCATTTACAAAGATTGAGAGGGAAAAAAAGAAGTAACGAATAAAAATACGAGAATCAGCCAACCTCCGGCAATTCAGATAATGCAATCAAACAAAGCTTGGCAGAGACGGCATTAGCAGAACATATAGCGAAATTGACTCCACCATCACGGGCTGTGGCGCCCAAAGGAGCAGGATAACCTTGGGAAACTACATATCTTCGCGATTTGGATTTCTCCAACACGACGGCAGCCCCAGTCTCCGCCGTATCTTCTGAGCCGCCTCTGACATTGACGACGAAAACCGACGGTGACGAAGCGTATCTTCGGTTGGGTTTAGTCTTCAAGTCGAGGAACTGGCGGAAACGGGAATGCTTAGTAAGACTATCACCAAGCATGGAGGAGGATAAAAAGCGGGAAGGGCAATGTATTCGCAACAACTCCATGTGGAAGAGTCGAGTGATTGGGATATTTCTGATATTTGGTAGTATCAAAAGATGTCATAAAGGCTGGGTCCGGGTGACACATCTGACGTACTTATCAGAATGCGGTAATTGACCCTGCTATTCTTACAGAGAAGGTCAGGGATAAATTTCATTGCTTCAGATAACCACCGTTCCAAATTTATGGAATTAATGAATAAATGGCGACCAATAATCTGTAGTGAAATAACCCATTTATTCTTTTGTTGACCTTTTGTTTAGAAGCTGAAAAAGGAAATTCAATTAATTTTTTTCCCAAAATGAGTAAAACCCACAAACAATTGATTTTTCTAGACACTCGCACAACAAAACTAGTATATAAGCAAATCCAAAAAATCGAAGTAGAAAACAGTCCAAAAAACAAACAACAAAGAGCAAACGTGAAAGCATGAAGCGTAAACTGATTTTTCTTTTAAGGTTCCTTCAAGAATTTGAATCTGATCTGATTTTTCAATTCCAAATTTTGATTAATAACAATCAAATAAATTTAATCAAATTATAGAATTACAGATTCCTCTGATGCTAAGGTTGAAAATTTAGATTGAGATTCGATTTTAACTGTAGCGGAAAAATTACGAAATTTTTTTGTAAACTTTGATTTATTAAAAACCAAGATCTCTTTAATCTATAAAATGATTAACACAAATTATAATAAAGCAGAAACTTAATTTATACCTTATTCCGAAGTTTGACTTTTATCTTGCCGTATTTCTCGAATCGTTTTTGAAACTGATTTGTCTTAACCACCGTAGCCACATAAATGTCTAGCCTAAACTTATGAATTCCGTATTGTACCGACCAATATCAAACGGTACGTACAGTACCCGTCAAAAAAAGTTACTGGAATATTAAATTTGGTACCGAGTTAAATACCGATCGGTACCGGCCAATACCGAAAAATTTTAAAAATATAAGAATTAAGTTGCAAAACTTTTAATTTTTAATTTAAAAAATCAAAAAATTTTAAAATAAACCCTTCCACGTCTTCCCCCTCCCCTAATTTTTCAAATATTTTTAAATTTGTTGATTAGTTTAACTTTTATTATAATTTTTATTTTTATTTTTAAAATAAAATAAATATTTTATTACTAATAATAATTATACATTAAATTAAAATTAAAATTTTATTTAAATTAATTTTAATATTAATATCATATTTATTAATAAAGTATTAATAAAAATATTTAATTTTTAAAAATAAATAATTTAAAATTTAGTATTTATA
>JAOTAY010000189.1:13116418-13145406 GCA_025629805.1 Erythroxylum baracoense
CTTATTCCTAATAGGAATAGGGATTAGGGTTTCTCTATAAATAGAGAACATATGTCTCATTAGAGAAGAGACGAAAACCATAGCCACCAGCTGTTTGTTAGAGAGAAAAATTGTGCGACGTTCTAAAGTGTTTTGGAATGTGCTAGCTCACATTAGCCACTGCCCGGATCGTTCATCCTCGTGTGGATACCAGTAGAGGATGTTCGCAAACTGCAGCGTCTACAAATCTGAAAAACAAATACCAATCCGCGTCAAGAGGTAAATCCGTACATGTTGTGTAGTTTCGGTTATACTTTTGTTGTGTAATATGGTCCATTCTGTTGCGTATTGTGAATACCCGGGCCATAGGCGATCCAACAAAAAATTTGTTGGTTTCTGAATTATCAAAAATCAACTGACACAAAAATTTGTGCAACAGCACGTGTTCATAGGACCAGATAATGTTATTGTGCACATTCTTAGCATGGAATCGCTCAATTCTGGTTAGCTCAAGTTAGTATTGGGAAGGACGAAAGTCATCATATTGATTAACCATGGTGGATTTGGGGAATTCACACATCTCACACATAATTTCGACATTCAGTTCATATGCTCATCCTCCCAATCTAAACGACAATTCTTTGGTATTCATAGGGTTAAAGGTTAAGGTAGTAAAGAATTCCAGTGTAAGCTCCTTATAAATAGAGAATTGGAACCGTACGAACTGGCCCATAAGTTCCTTATAAATAGAGAATTAGAACTGTATAAACTGGCCCCACTGGATTCTCTCGGCTAGGCTCTCCACCCGCTCATGTAATTCTAGCCTAACTAATGTGTCCACATCAAAGAATTTAGGAACTAAAATTTTCCTAAATCTAAGGGATTGAAAACGAATACCTTCCTCCTCGGTATAGGTGGGGAATGGTGCTCTGAAGTCTACTGTTTGGTTCCTTCTCCCCTATCTCGTAACTTGCTATCTTCTATACAGTTCCCGTCGGGCTAATTGCTTGATGCATGGCATGATTAGGCAGAATGTGGAATGAATTTCGAAAGGTTAAAATTTCTAGTGAGATGTGAGAGTGTTTGGATGCTTGAATTCTAGATAGATAAAATGAAAATGAAAGTGAAAGTGAAAAAGGTAAAATGGTAAAACTTCCATTTAAAAATCGTGCCTACCCTATTTCTGCATAGTTGTAGGCCACGATCGTGGCATATGGCATACCAGTAACAGCATGCTCAATTGTAAGCCACGATCATGGCCTGTTAGACCACGGTTGTGCCCAGTGGCTGTACCCTAGCTCCAATGTCCTTTATTTGCTCTTTTTCTAGTCTTTTCTCTTTCACTTCAGAATTCTTTTATAACCATTTTTCACTTCTCTGTTTATGTTTCCACAATCTTCCTATAATTTTGAAATCCTATTCCTTTTTTCACTTTTATTCGATGAATTCTATCTCTTCTTCTTCCTCTCACTGAGCTTTCCTAAGGGTTCATTCTAATCGCGGGATGTCTAAATCTAATGTCTCAGCTGCACGACTCGAACCCCTCGTGACTCTTGTGTTCATGCAAGAGCATGATTCCTAAGTAAAATGAATGAAATAAAAATAAATTTATAAACTATTCTAATGCCTTAAACGCGAAAAACTTGATCGCAAGGTTACACGCGCTAAGTTTTACTATTTATAACCTTAGTAAATTTCGCAAGTGCACGGGTCGTTTGCGTAGTACCTAAAGTGTCGATCCTACGAGGAGGGCTACTAGTCCTAAATCTAATGTCGGAAGCACTACTAAACAATAACTAACAACAATAACTTAAAACATAAGAATTAACTAGACTAAATAAACCAAATCAATAAACAAAAATAACGGTTGACGATTAACATGAAATTAAAAACAATCACGATGACGATAAACAAATTATATACGAAATTGAATGGTAATGGAATTTAACCAATTAGCAAACAATGATCACACACCCAAGTTCCACCTAATGAGTTTACCGAAAGAGAGAAAGGAAAAATTACCTATCTTTAATGACAACCTAACCAATTATGATTTACTGAATTAACAGTTCTAGAAGATCCTAGGGTCAACTACTCTCTCTCAAATTATAATTGAATCCTAAAGTATAAACCCTAAGAACAATTATGGGAGGTTGTAATCTCTTAATTACCAACCTATCTAAAAAATAATTAGTTCTTAAGTTCTCTAATAAACAATTGGAAACCTAATGTGATCACTCTACACAAGATTTACCAACTTGATTTAATTCTGAATCTATTAATCTGCCTAACTCTCCTTAGCCCAAATTAATCGTTTTCTCTCAATTCACCGTTTTAATTTATTATCAAGATATTAAGCACAGAATAAATCATAATTAATTCAATGAATACATAAAATGATCATATTTCATTAAGTCTAAAATAATAATCCAAAGGTGAGTATAGAACATCAACCACAACGCAGTCTATAAAGGTAAGTATAGAACATCAACCACAACGCAGTCTATGATCAACTATCTATATCAATTATATAATTAAATAAAATTGAAATACATAGGAACCAAAACTACAACGGGATGATGGGAGGCCGCGACTTTGAAAAGCTTCTTAATCCGGGAAGCACGTCGTGTCTACGTCGTCTTCCTCTTCTCTCTTCCTTTATCTCTTTCTCGATCTCTCAAGGTCTCTTTTAGGGTTTCGTTAGGTGACTGCTCAAAGTTCTTCCAAGACTCTCTCCCCTTTTCATCTGACTTGTGATGTTCTATTTATACTTTTAAGGCTCTAGGTCAAAGTAGGGGTCGAAATAGTCCAAGAAATTTTGCAAAACTTGAGTTTTTCTGTCAGCCTGATGCAAGTCATGATCTTGGCCCTACTTGTCATGATTGTGGCCAGTTCCTTAACCTTTCTGTCACAATCGTGACCCCTTGTGCACGATCATGGCCTGGATGTACGCTCTCTATCACGATCGTGCCCTTATGCGCATGATCGTGGCCTAACTGCTTTGGCTCTTCCTTGTCTGTCATGATCATGGTCTGATGTGCCACGATCGTGACCTATGCTTTTGGCCTGAAAACTCCTCGAATCTTTTCCGTTCTTTACCGTTTACCCTGAAACATTAACAAACCTATCAAGGTACATCAAAAATATAACAATTAAGCTCAAAGACTCATACTAACCCATAAAAATGCTAAAACACCCAAACTAACATAATTAAACCCTAAATGCACACTTAACACTCAAACTTACACTAAATACATCACAAATTAAACCCTAAAATATCATGCAATTGACAACTATCACAGATCCTGGGTATTCAGTGTACTATTCGAATGCAATAGGCAGAGATTACGAAGTGGATAGAACAACTTAAAGCTCAAGGTAGATGTAGAGCAACCCATGGCAGATGGAGGGAGAAACTAATGATGCAAATGGCGGGCCATCTTGGATTATCTTTTCTACCTTCACCATCTAAAGCAGCTGCATCATCTTCAGACCCTCGCTCATTTGAGGTTTCATGACTTAAGGACCTTCTGTCAACAATCATACTAGAGTCATAGAAGGATTGAGAGAAGCTAACTTTGGTCTTCTCTTTTCTTTTTCTTATTATTTATGTATTTTATTATTTATTTCGTTATGTTATTTTTGTTTGTCTAAACATTAGTGACATGTTATTTTAATCCATGTTATTGTTATTTCCATGTTCTTTAGTTATTTTTTTATTATTATTCTTTTACCTTTTTATCCTTTTTGTTTGTATTTTGCAAGGCTGGATATGTATATATCTAAAATTGATCTTCTTCATCAAGTTCAGATCTCAATAATTATTTTTATTCATGGGCAGTACCAATTTTGATCCTTTCTTACCTTTTGCGTTTTAGTGTTATTTTATTTTTATATGCTTCAATTATGTACATTGATGACAATGTACAATTTTAAGTGTGGGGAAATGATTTCTTATGTTTGTTATAATCTTTTTTATTAAATCTTAGTAACTGAAATCTTGAATTAGTTAAAATTTTAAGTATGGGGAATGGATTTCTTAAGTTTGTTATAATCTTTTTTATTAAATCTTAGTAATTGAAATCCCGAATTAGTTAAAATTTGTTCAACATACTTTAGATCATTATTGTTTATTGAATTGACTTAGTATATAGAAGGATGAAAGTTAGAATATACTTGCTTTTATAAGTTATATTTTTATTAATCATTAAGATAATAAATTTAAATGGAAATTGCATATTATTTACACACAAGACCATCTTTTTGAGCTTTTGAACCTAAGAACATATACATCATTGTTTTAAGCCCTTTTATTCTTTCATATGTATTATTATGCATAGTTGGATAATTCTAAAACTTGTTTTTATTATTCATATTGAGATGACATTTGTTAAAATGGAAGCATTGAAATGATAAAGACATATAAATTGAACCTTTGTTTTAACCTATTTTCTTGATAATTATTCCACCATATTTTATCCCTTAGGAGTAACCAATTTTGAGACTTAACCTTTTTATTGATTATAACCACATTATTACCATTTACCTTTTTTTTCTTGAAGCCTTTTTATTATTTTTAACCTTGAAGCCTATGTACATTTATTTGATTGCTTGAAACTTAAAATTTTAAAAGGAACAATATTTCTTTAATTATTGTCACATGATGAATGCTTAAAAAATTGTTGCGAGCATAATAAGTGAAATAAAAAATGTTAAAGTTATGATACCGATGGAATTATGATGTGAAGGACCTATATTGTGAAGAACAAAGTTGCATGTAATTTTGTTTATGCAATTTTCCTTCAATTTTATTACCTTTTTTATTATCTCAATCATACCTTAATGTAAGCCTCATAAACATGTAATAAGACCTTTTGATTTTTATTTCTAGTTTACTTATAGGTGGTTGAGATATGATTTTATTGCAAGCTTATAGTTAAGAATAATTATATTCATTGTATTGAGAGTTTTTATAGTCTTGACCCAAAACACTTTGAGTTCATTAAGTGAATCCTTGGTGAGGGTGTAAAAATTTTTGCTTTTAATTTCAAAAAGATTATCTATGGGATTGCTCTTGATATTGACTTATGAAGGTTGGTTCTATAGTGACTAGAATCTAATTGTATGTTAATTTGATTGATATGGTATAATGATTTAAAGTGTCGATGGACCAGTTGAGGTTAATAAATAATAGATGTTTGTAAGATTCATTATTTAGATTAGGATTTGCTTGAGGATAAACAAAAGCTTAAGTGTGGGGATGTTCGATAAATAATTATTTGACTATATTTAGGCACCCATATTTAATATATTTTCCTTATTATTTAAGACTTTTATAGTATTTTTGGTACTTAATTTGCTTCGAGTGTGTTTGTAGGTGATAATTACCTTTATGAACCAAAAGGAGAAGAATTTAGATGAAATCATTGAATAGAACGAAGATTTGAAGAAATGTTGACTTACATGACCATATACAGTGATTGTCTAAGCCTTTGAAAACGTGTAAAGATTTAACAACACAATTCCTACCTATATGGAGTTACATGCCTATGTATTTTGACGTATATGGCTGTGTATGTTGCCCTTATAAGTCATTGTGCCTATAAAATCATGAATTCATGTGTTCTTAAAGATACACCATCACCCACACAAATGATAAGTAACCGCGTCTATTCCAAAAACCTTAGATTTTACTATAAAAGGATATTATCTAAGGAAAATTAAAAAGGAGATTAAAAGCATTGAAGAGGCAGGTATGAGCAGAGGACGAGGAAAACATGAAGATTGTGTTACAAGATTTGATAGAGAGCATCATTCAATAGAAATTACAAGAAGATTCATTAGAGACAAAAGGGGTGGTTTAGAATATGAATTATTTTATTTTTATTCGTCCTTCTAAATATTTTTTATTGGATTTGTTTTCTATGTGTAGGAAAATTGTTTAGTTCCTAGGTGTGATGAACACTAAGTTGTGATGACAATATGATTTAATCTTTTATTCGATGAAGTTTTATTGATTGATTTATTACAATTCAATTATGCATTATAGTCTTGAACTAACATATCTGGAATATTAGTCTATTATTTTATTTCATATGATTGAGATTAAAAAAACCATTTGTGTGAATGGATCTACCATAATTGGAAGAAGTTGCATGTAAACCTAAAGATGGATTGACATTAATCCTCTTGATCAGGGTCCATCCAAATATCGAAATTCAAGAATCAATAATGCAATCTAAGGAGCTTTAACTAGAACAAGATTTCAGTTAATCAACTGAGGGTTAGTTGTTAATATTCTAGAGAAATATATAAAAATAAGATAGTAATTTCCATGGTGCAATAAGCAATAGTTTAATTACATGATTAAGTGTTAGTATTTAAGAAGTCTTAGCGGATTCATCACCTAAGTACTACTTATTTGATATTGACTTTTTGTAGTATTTTCTTTATCTGAATTCATTATTGTGTCAAATTTAATTTTGTTTTGTTTTATTTAATTTTCAAGTAATCATAACCTAATTCGATATTTAGATAATAGAGATAAGGTTAATACTAGTACTTATAATCCCCATAAGATTGATTCGTACTTGCCAATGTTAGCTGCCACTACACCGTGCATTTGTAGTTAAAACTTATATATCTTTATAAGTAACATAAATTCAACCATATAACTTCTAGGAGTCCCTTATTTTTTCAATGGATAGGTATTTAGAGTTTTATCACTGGGAAAGAGGCCTGATGACTAAGAACATACACCTTCCTTGAGAACATCCAGGGGAGAAGTAATACACTCTCTAAATACATGAGGACAATATTGGAGCCAAGAGGAAGAAGACTCGCCTAAGACAAATTTCTATTTAAAAGAAAACCTAGGGAGTAAAGGTTCAAGAGGTTTGCCCAACTTGGGAAGTTTAACTGAAATGTAAGGAAGACCATGCGAGGTTGATAAAGAATCAAGATGGTTAGGGGTCTTGGAGGTAAAGGAGGAAAAGAAAGGATTAAGGCTTGCTCAATGTCAGATGGAACAAGATCTATAGATAAGTAGGTAAAATTTGAGGTAAATGACTGGGAAATTTGAAAAGACAATTACCAAAGTGGGTAACTAATAGTGCAACAATAAAAGAAGATCTAAAATTACCCCTTAATGATGAGTCATCTTAGAACAATAGAGAAGACAAAGAAAAATGGACCGAGGGGAATAGTAGCTAGAAAGAAAGAGAGAGGACAAAATACCTTTGAAGTGAGCCAAAAAAGAAAAACTGATGTAATAGAGAGGAGATCCAAGTATGCACCATGCATAAAAGGTTTAAGAGAAGATTTAACTTATCTCTCCAACAATGTTTAGCATAAACTCCCTATTACTTTGTGAAATTAATAAAAAGTATTTTTTCAAGAAGATTGATATTTACAAAGCATTTGAATTCATAAGTTATAAATTTATCTTAAACACTTTTGAGGCTTTTAGCTTTCCAAAATCTTTTATTCAATGGATTGAGCATTGTATCTCTACTCCTTCCTATAGTTTCGTTGCCAATGGTTAACCCATTTATGTGTTTAAATGAGCAAAAGTGAGTGGACAAAGACACCCTCTTTTACCTTATTATATTTTCACTCTCTACTTTGAGGTATTAACTCAACTTACAATCACAACATTAGCAAAGTTACGCCTTTCAATTTTAGTCACAAATGTAAGGCTCATAAGCTTTTAACTTATCTTTTGTTAATGGCCTAATATTGCTTTGTAGTGATGATAAATATTATATTACTGCCCAAATGAAATCTGGATAAACAATTAATTGACTATTTTTATACTCATATTTAGTGTGTTTTGCTTGTTATTTAATAGTTTTATGGTATTTTTTGGTACTTTCTTCGCTTCAAGTTTGTTTGTAGGTGATAATTGCCTTAATAGACTAAAAGTAAAAGAATTCAGGCAAAATCATGGCATAAAATGAAAATTTGAGCAACTTTGCAGATACAGGACCGTGTACAGTGAGCGTGTAAGCCATTATAAATGTATGGAGCTTCAAGAACATTGTTTCTACCTCGTGTGAAGATACACCCTCATGTATGTTAACATACACAGCTATGTATATTGCCCGTGTAAATCACTGTGCCTATGTAAAGTCATGAAGTGAGGTGGTTTTTTAGATATACAGTCACCCACATTACCATGTAAGTACGTGTATATATCCCAGAACTAGTTGTCATTATAAAAGGATATCATTTAAGGCTATATAGAAGAGAGGCATTTTTATTCATAATAAACACCCAAAAAGAGGCAACTCTGAATAAAGGATGAAGAAAACGTGAAGATTTCATCACAAGATCCGTTATAGAGGAACCTTCAATCCAAATTACACGAAGATTGCATTAGAGACAAAAAGGGGAATATATATTATAAATTCTTTTATTTCTATTTGTTCTTATGAATATTTTATATTGAATTTGTTTTTTATGGTTTGAAACTAAATTGTTTAATGCCTATGTGTGATGAACCCTAAGTTGTGATGATAATATAATATAATCTTTTATTTAATCAAGTTTTATTGATTAGTTTATTGCGATTCAATTATGCATTATAGTTTTGAACTAACATATTTAAAATATTAGTCTATTATTTGATTTCATATGATTGAGATTGGGAAATCCTTTTGTGTAATAGATCTACTATAAGTGGAAGGAATTACATATAAACCTAAATATAGGTTAATATTAATCCTCTGGATTAGGGTCAAACCTAATAGTAAAATTCAAGAATCAATAATTCAATCTTAAGAGTTTTAACTAAAAAGAGATTTCAGTTCAACTGAGGTCTTGTTACTAATAGTCTTAAGAAAGATATTAGATAAGATAGGAATTTCCATAATCTAATAATCAATAGTTTAATTTCATGACAAAAGGGTTAGTATTTAAGAATTCTTAGGAGATTCATCACCCAGGTACTATTTATTTGATTTTGAATTTTCATAGTATTTTCTTTATTTGAATGAATTATTGTGTCATTTTTAGTTTAATTTGTTTTCTTTCATTTTCAAGTAAATTCACAATCTAATTTAGCAGTTAGATAATAGTAAAAAGGTTAAAACTAGTACTTACAATTATAGTGGGATTGACTTATACTTGCGAGTGCTAACTGCAGCTAGGTCGTACACTTGCAATTAAAACTTATAAATCTTTATAAGTAAAATAAATTCAACCACATAAACTCCAGGAGTCCCTTATTTTTCCAATGCTTAGATGTTTAGAGTTTTATCACTGGGAAAAAGGCTCGATGACTAAGAAATTACACCTTCCTTAAGAACGTCCAAGGGAGAATAAATAATGGTTGTACACTCTTTAAGTACAAGATGACAATATTGGAGCCAAAAAGGAAGAAGACTCACCTAAGACAAAATTCTATTTAAAAGTAAACCTAGGGAGTGAAGGTTCAAGATGTTTGCCTAAGTTGGGAAGTTGAACTGAAGAGGTAGGAAGACTAGGTGAGGTCATAGAAGGACTAAGATGGTTAGGGGTCTTAAAGGTAAAGGAGGCAAATAAAGGATTAAGGCTTGCTCAATTTTAGATGGAGCAAGATCTATAGATAAAGTAGGTAAAAGTTGAGGTAAATGATTGGGAAATTTGAAAAATAGTTACCTAAAAAGGTAACTAATAGTGTGGGAACAAAAGAAACTCTAAAATTATCCTCGAGGATGATTCATCTTAGAATAGTAGAGAAGACAAAGAAAAATGGACTAAGGGGAATAGTAGCTAGAAAGAAAGAGAGAGGAGAAAAGACACCTTGAAGTGATCCAAAAAAGAAAGAATGATGGCGAAGAGAGGAGATCCAAGTATGCACATGTAAGGAAGATTTGAGAGAAGATCTAGCTTGTCTCTCTAACAATATTTAATATAAACTCCCTGTTACTTTATGAAATCAACCAAAAGTGTTTCCAATAAGATTGATTTTTATAAAGCATTTGACTCCACCAGTTATAATTTTTCTTAAACACTTTGAGGATTTCATCGCCACTCCTTCTTGTAGTTTTGTTATCAATGGTGAACCTATATATGTGTTTAAAGGAGAAAAAAAGCTTATACAAAGACACCCTTTTTTACCTTATATTTTCACTCTCTACTTTGAGGTATTAACTCAACTTACGATCACAACATTAGCAAAGTTATGCCTTCCTAATTTCATCATAAATGTAAGGCTCATAGGCTTTTAACTTATCTTTTATTAATGATCTAATCTTACTTTGTGGGGCTGATAAACATTATATTAATGCCTTCATGAAATCTTGATAAACGATTGATTGACTATTTGTATACCTATATTTAGTGTGTTTTGCTTGTTATCTAATATTTTGATAGTATTTTTGGTATTTGCTTAGTTTCAAGTGTATTTGTAGGTGAGAATTGCCATTATAGTTCAAAAGGAGAAGAATTCAGGCAAAATCGCAACATAAAAAGAACCGATCTAAAGCAACCTTTAATCTAAATTGCAAGAAGATCTCATTAACGATAAAAGGCGGATATACAATATAAATTCTTTAATTTCTATTTGTTTTTATGAATATTTTATATTGGATCTGTTTTTTATAGTTAGGAACTAAATTGTTTTTCACCTGGTTGTGATGACCTTAAGTTGTGATGATAATATGATATAATATTTTATTCAATGTAGCGCTATTGATTAGTTTATTTGGATTCAATTCTGTGTTTGTATTCTTGAACTGATACGTTCAAAATATTAGTCCAATGTTTGATTTCGTATGAATGACACTGAGAATACTTTTGTTTAAATAGATGTATCATAGTTATAAGAAGTTGCATACAGACCTAAAGATAGGTCAACATAAATCCTCTGAATTAGGGTCAAACGAAATAGTGAAATTCATGAATCAAGTAATGTAATCTTAAGGGTTTTAACTAGAAAGAGATATCGGTTAATCAACGAAGGGTTAGTTGTCAATAGTCTTGAGAAACATGCTAACCTAAGATAGGAATTTCCGCAATCCAATAATTAATAATTTAATTGAATAATAAAGGATTTGTGTTTAAGATATCTTAGGGAGATTCATCACATGGGTACAATTTATTTGATATTGACTAATCTTAGTATTTCCTTATCTTAGTTCATTATTTTGGCAACTTTAGTTTAGGTAATTTAATTTAATTTTGAATTAAATTCGCATCATGATTTAGCAATTATATAATAGAAAAATGATTAATACTAGTGCTTATAGTCCTCATGTGATTAACCCAGTGCTAACTACTGCTACACTGTGCATTTACGGTTAAAAATTGTAATTCTTATAAGTAAAGTCATTCAATCAAATATCTCAACCATTTCTTAGAACTTTGAGACCTCATAATCAATAGCTTTAAAAGCTAATTATTTATTTCAAATATTCCTAGTGATTTAGCTCAACAGATGTCTAATATATCAAACGTTAAATTTTTGTTTTGTTTTGTTTTAAATATGGGGATCTCTGTAACTGCTATAAAGATTCCATAATTAAGAAGAATCAGAAGATGAAAGAACAAAGCTCTATATTGTTCTAGTATTGCTATAAGAGCTTCACTTAGAGTGCGTTGATTGGTTTAAATCAAGTTGGAACTTGCCCACAACCTCTTTCGGATAAGGGGAACAAAAACTCTTCTACACAGGTTTTAACTTGGTGCTTTGGAACTTTTGCTAAGATGTTCATCTATAGTATTTCCCTCTAATAGCCGCTAATGTTTCTCTAAGTTACATGATTGGAGTTTTGTTCGCTTGTCTTCTACCAGCTTCTATTGTTTTCTAGCTTATTTGGTCTTTTGACCATTCTTTTGAAATTTAAAAGCTTGCAATATGACAAAGCGAAAGCCCAGAGAAGTAAATAACACTAAGAAGCAATTAGCTGATTGAAAGAACAAAACGAGCCAAGTGACAACACTTACATTTTGTTATAAATTTACCCTGTCTTGTGCATCCTCGTTTTCTTAATTATACAAACAAAGTTATTTGTCTTGAATCAGCAAGTTTGATTGTTCATTTTTCTTTGAGTTATTAATTTCCTTAAATTTTAGTTCATAATTTGCTTTTAGTAATAAATCAAAATTAAAAACAAAAAGTATCCATTTGTGACATATCTATAGAAGGATGTTGTCAGATCATAGATGCAGTAAGTTGTTATCATGTTAGAAGCTAGTAAAAAGGGTATTAGCGGGACTATCGAATGTCTTAACGTTAAAAGTAAAACAAACAGAATCACCCACCTTCAATTGGGCATGATGATTAGAAAAGGAAACCTGAGATGAATCAAAATAAAATCTTACCCGCTTAATTTATTATATTATATGTTTGTCTTTGCTAATTTTGTTCCTTTTCTATTTTGTCATAAGAGAATCTTGTTTCTGTATTCAAATTAATTTGTCGGAAGGAAAAAATGAAATCAAATAAAAGAGAAATCAGAAACTCCGAGTTTTATTATTATACATATACATAGTGTCTCCTTTCTGCCCTCACAATGGATCTCTGCCAGACTCAACTCTCATTCCATTTCCCTTTCCCTTTCCCTTTCTCTTTCTCCGCCTCGCCCATGGAGTGAAAAAGGTCAAAACTATTTTCCGTTTCCGTCTCCATCTTCTGGGTCCTGGACAGGGTTTTGTGATAATATCCGTAGCTTAGTTTCTTCTTTCTTTCTTTTGGCCTAATGGGTGCAGACAATGCATCCAATTCTACCTCTCTGCATGACAATGGAGACACTAGAAGCGAGACCCAGGTGGTATTGAATGTTTATGATCTCACCCCTATTAACAATTACACCTATTGGTTTGGTTTTGGGATTTTCCATTCTGGCATTGAAGGTTGGTGCGGCTTTCTATAGATTGTTTACTTCTCTTTCTAGTTTCTACGCGGGTTCCTTGGTTTGGCTGCGGCTTTTCTTTCATCCGTCTAGTTTCTGGTTTCTTGTTGCCCTTTTTCTTATATGTGTATATATATATATATATTTTTTTTTTGATTTTGAGAGAAACTGTGGCATGGTTCGAGCTTTTATGGTTGCATTCTCTTGATTTTTGTTGGGTTCTTTCTAGCTGCCCGATGTAAAGACTATGGATTCCTTAGTCACACTTTTGAACACCTGCCTCAGACTAAAATTATCAACTTAGCAAATAGAGATATGGAATGCTGTATTCGGAAGATGGGGGATATATTATTCTTGGGTCAGCAATACTTATTAGAACGATATGTTGTATGCTAGTAAGGAAAGGGAATACTGTATGCCCGTAGTGATAAGGCCCGATGACAGACACCCATGTCATGTGGATATGTCTGTGTAATTTAACGGATATATCAAGGTCAATGCTTTTTCTGGAAGTTCCCTTGTGAAAAATAGATAAAGCATCACTCCTTATGCAAATTTGAACTGGTGCATGAAGTGTTTCTTTGTTTAGTTGCTATTTCCTTCTTTGTTTATGCTATTCCTTTGCATCTTTAATTTTAATCAAATAAAACAACAAGAAAATGTTTGATTCCTGTACTAAAATTGTTGGGCCCCGAAAGTCGTAATGGATATATAGATTAGAGAATGTACTGTTGTCATTTCTTCTTACGTCTGCTGGCAACTGCCTCATATCTTCGTATTTTAGTGTGCTTGATTCATACACTATGTAATATAATGTTCTATGCACCATTCATTGGTTTCTTGCATGACGCTGATTGGACATTAGAGTGGGTTGGAATGGGAGCTGTACTTCTTTGCATGATTTCTAATTCTTGTTATAAGCAATGGTAAATGATTTGTTCTGCACGCAGGATATGGCATGGAGGAATATGTTCATTTCAAAACTTTTGGAGGTTAACATTAGTTGTCTACAGCACTTCTTGTGCTACGTTTGGATTAACATTTTCATAAGCTCCAGATCATAATTGATAGGATATGAACTTCTTTGAGATAATAACATTAAATGTATCCAGGTGGACTATGGATTAGAGTACATAACTGAGTTGATTTATGTTGGTAGTTTCGCAAATAATTTTTTGTTTTCTTTTGAGATGATCATGTTGTGCAAGTTGCAGTCCAGCCATGTAGATTGATAAATGAGATTTTCTATCTCGCAAGACCTTTTTTGTGTGTCAAATTAACCTTCAGCGTCGTAATGATTGTGAACAGTCCATGGTAAGGAGTATGGATTTGGAGCACATGATTTCCCAGTTAGTGGAGTTTTTGAAGTTGAACCAAAGAGCTGTCCGGGTTTTATCTATAGACGCTCCATCCCATTGGGTCAAATAAATGTGCCTCCATCTGAATTTCGAGCATTCATAGAGAATGTGGCGTCTGAGTATCATGGAGACACATATCACCTAATCTCTAAGAATTGCAACCATTTTACAGATGATATTTCATGGAGATTGGCAAACAGGCGAATACCAGGGTGGGTAAATCGGCTTGCTCGGTTAGGTATGAAGACATCCAATCTTTTGAGTGTCATTTTACTCATAATTTGACGGAATTTTGGTCAACAATTGTTGGTGGCAAAGCCACTGGAGCCGAATTAATTACTGTAGTTAACCCTTTATATGTGAGCATTTCATTCATCTGACTGTTTGGGTCCAAGGACTGAGCCTTCTGTTTGTTATTATCGTATTTCTAAATGATTGCCACAATTGTATTACATAGTCTTATTTCGCTGGGAGTGGTGCCATGCCAGCCACAAATCACCTCCCACAAGCAGAACAAAATTAAATAAAAGAGGAAAGTTTGCCTTTCCATGAATACTGACTTTTATCATACTATGTGAAGCTTGTTACACTGATGTAAGAAATTTGACAATTATTTGTTGGATAAAAAATTTCAGGTGCTCTCTGCAGTTGTCTGCTTCCTGAAAGCCTTCAAGTCACAAGTGTTAAACAGTTGCCCGAATACCACGAGTCCATCGGTCTGTTACATTTATTGAAACTCATCATAATTTTTTACTTAAGGACTGCGCTGTTAATGTTTCAAAACTTATCTTTGAAGCATTGTGTTCCATTTTGGTGTATAACATTCAGAAGAAGATGGAACTGATTCACTGCCAACCACCAGTCCTCGTTTGTCAGTTGAAATTGATGATGCAGATCCAGAGAAGCACTTGTTGTCACCAAATGCTGGAAGTGGGGAAGTGTCTTTTGTTAAAGAGGCTCACAGGGGGGCCTAGAAAGCTATTACTGGATTCTTTCTTGTGTTGGAGGGGATGCACCTTCGCATGTCAATCTTGGAAGCCTAAAAGTTGTGTTGTATTGTTTGCGCATGCGCGTATTTACTGTTGATATGATTACTGTAACGTGATTGAAATTTATCATCATTTGTTTTCGTTACTTTTTGCCATCCTATATTTTAAAAGGTGTTGAAAACAGTAAGTTACTAAGTTAGTTTAGCGTTATTTATAATTTGCTCGAGCTGTACGGATGCTCAGAAAATGGTAACGACGTCTTCGATTGGTGACTGAGCTATGCTAAGCTAATATGTTTGATTTAGCATGTTCACTGATTCGATGCGAAATACTTCTTGGTTTAAGTTTTGTCCAGATTGATATCAAGCCTCTCACTTGGCTGTAATTTTGGTCAACTATTTGTTTTTTATTGAATCCAGCTACGCTAATTTTCTCGTTGGTGCATTCGGACGAGGCTTAAAAGGAGTAATGTTGACTTGAAATTGAAACCCAGTTAAATCCTAACTTTATTACGCCGGAAAATGATAAATCTCAAAATTTCGTCTTAACATTTGTCAATGGACAATGCTACCTCATGTAATGTTTCGTCCCTTGCATTTAACAATGGTATCTCATGTATCCTATAAACCTTTACCAACACTTAACCTGAGCATAATCACTCGATCAGTCAGCAACATTGGTACAGAGTTTATAAAAGAACCAACTCCAGAAGTTAGCTTAAAGGGTGGGAGAGCCCATAAGCCTACAAACCCCATATCAATCTTTTTTTATTACCGATGTGGGATAATTAGACCGTAATATTCCATCACGTTTTGCAGCCCAGAGATTGACGGGCTGACTGTGTGCTAGACCTTTTCTAGCCTCGGTTGATCACTTCACTACCCATAGGCATAGCACGAGGACTTGAATGAGTGGTGTTAGCTCTGATACTAATTATTACAGATCTTATGAGAGAACCAATCTCAAAAGCTAGCTTAAAGAGTGGGAGAGCCCATAAGCTTATAAACCCCACATCAACCTTTTTTATTACCAATGTAGGACAATTAGATTGTATCAAACACTTAACAACATGAAGTTATCCGGTATCTAAACTAGGTTTTTGTCCATGGTACCGTCCAACTTACACACGTAGTGTCTGAAAATGGCTCCGCACTATTCTGAGTTGACTTTTAACATAAACATATACATATACATATAAATATAATATTTAAATTTTGTTTCTTTAAATTAAGAAAAAAGAAAGTTAAAAATTCCCATCCCTAGCTCTTGTTGGCACTCCAAGCAATAATACCTACAAGGTTGATAAGATCACTCAACCAATAATAAACTACTCAAATAATGACAAAAGGATAAATTAGACACGATTTAATTTACCAGAAAAACCGACAATAAATCTATTAAATCAAAAAATAGTTAGATAAAAGCATAAAGGTTTTGAGCTAAGAATACCTTATAAAATGCTAGCTCTTTTAGCTTTTTCTAAAACTCCCTTTAAAAACTTTCATGATTGAGTACAAATTGATATATATGTACCAATACTACTTTAACTAATCCTAGAAATCAAACTTCAATGAAGTTATATTTAACCAATGCTCTTTGGACTTTAAAACTCTTATATCATCACGTGTTTATATCACATGCAACTTTTATCTCTTATCACACTTTCAAATTTTCAAAAGATAAGTTTTTAAACCACACACGGTCCCCACACAGTCGTGTATGGTGATCGTGTCCTTGAAAACTCAACATTGCTCTAATACAAAGTTCTAGTGGTTTATACAATTGATGGACACGGTCATATCTTCTACTTACATGACTATTTCTGACTCCGTATAGAGATTTCCATTCTCAAGTGTCATCCTCCAGCTCGTACACCTTACACGTTTACCCGTATGGTTGTGTCCAATATTGAAAATAGCATGTGCAACCCAGACATAGGTTTATCCTTAAGAAACAAATTTAAGTCATTAGTTTTTTCCTAATACATCCCCGATCTTTGTTCATTTTGATCCATGAAGATAGCTAACACTTTTGAAGCCTAAATTTAATGAAATTGTTCAAACGAATATGTCTAAATTAGGGTTAGATCCACTATAATCTCCTCCTTTATCCTATTTCGAAGAAGAAATCAATCACCCTATTAATCACTTGAAAACCATCCTGACAGTTGTAAATTATACTATATTTTGATAGATGTTTAAGTGTGCTTTTGAGTATTACTTAGATAATCATGTATATGGGCTTAGAATTATGTTATTATTAGTATTTGTTTATATTCTAACTGTTTGTATAGTTTTGAGCATGATTTGGATCTTAATTTTATGTTTCAAGTGGTGTTTAATATGCGTTTGAGTGTATGGAAATAGGAAATTGAAGAAAAGAGAAGAATTGGAGGTATGGAAGCAGGCCACGATTGTGACTTGTCGTGCCACGATCGTGACAAAGGGCGTAAATAATTATTCCAGCAAATTTCAGCCTTTTCGGCATATGCCTCTTTTTGTAATTTTAACGTTATGGGTTATTTTGGAACCAAATTAAGTGGATAAACCCTAGAAAGAACCCAGAGGCCTCAATAACTATTTTAAAAAAAAGAGCAGCCACCATCTTCCAAATTGAGGAGCAAGAAGAGTAATCCAAAATTTCTAGATTTCAAGTTTGAGTTCAAATCAAGTTCTGTCTTTCCTTTGTTTATTTCATTAAACTTGATGTGTAACCTGGATTTGAATATGTTATTCACATTTAGGATGCTCTAATTTTCATAACTAGATTTGTTTTTAAGTTGTTTTGTGACTTGATTATTGTTAGTTTCAATTCAATTTTCTAGTGTTGTGATGTTTGGGTATGCTAATACTTCGATAATTAATCAAGAGAGTGAGTCGAAAGTAATCAAATTAGGTTGGGTAACGAGAGTTAGTGACATAATAAGTCTCACAAATATCAAATTGGTAATCATACAAAGAAAGATCTTGTGTGAAAACCCAATTCCTCAATAGATCACTTAAGACCTAGTCGAAAATATTAGGTAAATTTTGTGAATCAAAAGGTTGCAAAATTTGGAATTTTGTAATCAATTAGGAATAAATGATTAGGTTTTGAGAGAGAGTAATCAACCTTTTGAAAATCTAGAATCGACATCGAGTTGAATCAATAGCAGTTAGGGAGCAAAATAATAATAGAATGAATCTTAAGCTTCATCCTTTATGTTCTTTACATATTTGTGGTAGCTTATTTGTTATTTGATTATTTTCTTAGTTTCATTTAATTGTTTTAAAATTTGAATATTTTATTTTCATTCAATTCATATCCCGATACCTTAGACAAAATTAGGTTCACTTAGTTCTAACTATTTTCTCGTGGGATCGACACCTTTAATACTACAAGTTGACGATCTGTATACTTGCAGATATTAGGGGTTCTTGCTCAAAAAGTTTTTGGCGCCATTGCTGGAGAATTAGTTTATGACTTTTTGAATTCTTTTGTTTTAAGGAATTATTACCCTTTCTTGTAATTGTGGTACCCAATCACAAGAAATTAAAAAAAACGAAAGAGAAGGAAGTTTGGGTGCAAAGTTGAAGATACATCGATTTGGACATCATAAGGCAACTATGAGGAATCCAAAAAGTAAAATGGCAAGAAGAGATAAAATGAACAATGATGCAGGAAATATATCATAGGGAGCAAAGGACCCTTGCGAACTTCAATAAAGCACAATTTGGTCGGGGAAGTAATCATCATTATTGGAACACTTACAATCCGAGACGGCAGAATCACCCATATTTCTTTTGGTCTAACAATGCAAGAACTAATCTGAGAATTCAAAGCCTACCAGGATTTCAACAAGATGAGTCCAGTTCATGAGATTCTAAATTGGATAAGATCATAGGCAAGCTCACGAGGCCCAGAAGAGACTGGAAGGGAACTTTAAGCAAGTAACGGAAGATCATGCCTCTTCTATTCACAACATACAGGTTCAAATGAGCAAGTTTTATAGGGAATTCTGTAAGAGAAGTGTGGAAAACATTTTTAACAACATAAAAGTAAACCCCAGAGAGCAATGTAAGGCTATCACACTTAGGAGTGAGAAAGAGCTAGAAGAATCGGTGGAAAGACAAGCTAAGACCCATTTTGTAGATGACCAAGAGAAGAAGAGAAAGGATGAAGACAAGAATGAGGATCCTCTATATATTCCTCCTCTGCGTTATCAACCGAAAATACCGTTTCCACAAAAACTTCAGAAGATTGAATTGGATGCACCATTCATAAAGCTCATAAAAAAGTTAAAAAAGTGGCAAATTTTCTTATCTTTTGTGGAAGTGTTGAAATACAGGCCCAAGTATGCAAAGTTCCTTAAAGACATAGTATCTACCAAGCAGACTTGGGATGATACTCAAATAGTAGCCATGACGGAAACCTCTAGTTCCCTAATGACCAACCATATGCCCTCACAATTTACAGATCCAGGGAGCTTTACAATACCCTTTGTTGTTGGTAATTTAAAGATTTCAAAATGTTTATGCAACTTAGGTGTAAGTATAAACCTTATGTCTTTGCCAATTTTTAGGAAACTGGGGCTAAGAGAGGTGAAGCCAATATTTATGCGTATTCAGTTAGCAGATCAGTTGATAAAGAAACTGTTTGGTGTGGTGAAGTATGTACCTGTAAAAGTGGACAAGTTTATCATTCCTGTAGATTTTGTCATGCTAGACTTTGAAGAGGATCAAAACTGTCCGCTAATTCTTAGTATACTATTTTTGACTATCGAAAAAGCTTTGGTAGATATCAATGATGATATCCTCATCCTTCGGATTGGAGATGAACAAGTGAAATTCAACATAAATAAGGTATTAAAGAATTCAAAGGAGGGTATGTCATTCAGAGGAATTGATGAAGTTGAATATTTAAAAGAGCGAGAGGAAGAAAAACAGATGATAATGGAGATTGGTTTTGAAGAATATGAGGAAGTCTTTATTCAAGAAGTTGATGAAGAAGAGAATGACGAACAGATGACAATGGAGATAAAAAGCTACAAACTTATCTATTCACGAAGTGGAAGAAGAAGAGGAAACGAAGGTGATTAAGGAAGAAAGAGAACAGTTCACCTTGTTAGAGGTCAAACTATTAAATTTGATAGACAATTCGAGGAGTTTTATTATTCCTTATTTTATTGACAGTTTGTTACTTAAAAGGGCATTACTAAACTTACTTAGTTTTCTTGATTTGATTAATTTTTTCCTTTTGATCATCTTGCAATATGTAGATTATTTATAGGCTACTAAACTAAAACTGAGCGACACAGGTAGAGGCAAGCCCCTCATAATTGACCCAGGTTGAGTGTTGAAGGAAGAGTAAGCTAATGACGTTAACTAAGCATTATTTGGGAGGCAACCCAAGAATTATGGTAAGTATTATTTGTTTTATTTTATTTTATTGGTATTTTGTTATTTTTACTTTTGTTTTGTAGGGAAAGAATTACTAGAATTTTATGGTCGAAGGTATCTCCATATTTCGTCACCAATACGTCACTACCTCAATCTTTTGGTGTAGCACCCTACCTCTATCCGACACATGTCCGTATGCCCTTCGGATGCACATGCACATATCCGATAAAAATGATGTGTTAACTATTACACTTTCACTATATAACATGGCATCATAACTACAATATAATTAACGTAATGTTTAAAACCCAAAAATTTTCTCATATCATTTCATAAACCATATTTACAATGTAGCATTACAACCATCATCCATGCTTGTACAATATCAGCCTATCATAGTCACAGCTCTATCTACAAAGTATGCTACATACATGAGGAATTAAACAAAAATTAAACTAATCCTTCAGTCCCAACTGACTAACCTTTGATCCATGTCCTTTATCTAACAGCTGTACAAAATCTCTTCTAAGCAGTCTTAAAAGCTAGGTCATTGCTCTCTCGAACCTGAAAATATTAAAGTTGCAATTTGGTTGAGTTTTGCGAACTCAATTGAGTAACCATCCTAGATGGCTCACTCTTGTCATGAAACACACAATTTATGTCATCACATAATTCACATCATCTCAATTTTCATTATGTAATATCGAGAAAACTCTTTGTTCACATAGAACACATTTCAGGATCGATATAATTCATCATTCCATTGCAATTATGTAGATTATAATCATCGATAATCAATCTCACATATCATATAATAAAAGTCCTCGAACATTGCAATCATTCAATTTATTCATATCATTTGTATATGTAATGCTTATGAGACTTAACTTCATTTAATTACGTTGTTGTGACCGAGTGTCTTTTTCAATGTGCTGTATCTGTTGTGGATATCGGGCTCTATCATATTGTCCCTTATCTATTGGGGATACAGGGCTCTTTATACACATTGAGGCATAGGCTCTTCCCACAGATGTTTGAGCTTTAAGCTCTTTTTCACTGGCGACTCCAATCACAACTGCCTTTATATTTCATGCATTCATGTAATGAAATGCACCATGCATATTCATTTTGTCACATTTGCATTCTTTCTCATTCACATTTGTCATCAGACTTTTAGTCTAGCATTCAACATAATGACAATTACAAAAAATCCTTGAAGAAAAACGAAATAAAATAGGATATATTCATCTCCCTACTATACAAATATTATTAAAATCTACTTTTCAATAAGGCATAGATTCTCTAATACGAATGGCAATAATTGATGAACATATGAATAATTTAAATGATCAAATTATCGAAATAATGAATGGAAACTTAGCATATGGAAAAATAATAGTTGAGAATCAATTAGTTAATCATTTATCATTTAATCACTCATATTCACATTCAAGTAGCACTTCCAATGTTCTATTCATGCATCAAAATGCCTTGAACATTGAATGTCCAGAATTTAGTACATACACATCACATTAATTCAGTACACAATTTAACAAACAATCAAGGTGAGACCATCTTAGGTTTCTTACAATTACTCCTTTCAGCTTATTGCCTTGAAGTCCTGGTAATGTCTGGAAGCGGTTGCTCAATGTGTTCTTCTATAAAATGCAATCATATACAAAATTGACACATTCAGATAAATAGTCAATCATAAGCACATTCATGAATGTATTATGTATTATGCATGTTCAATGACAAATTTTCAGGTATGTTTCCTTAATACACTTTATAAGTAATTACAACACCTTCCAAACATTCTTTAATCTCTAATACTTAAACTACATTCATTTAAGAACTCATTTAATCCTACATACCTCATATGGTAATATCCTTACTTGAATTAGGTTGAAAAATATCCAAATAAACACCTTTTGATATACTTACATAATCATGACTTTCCTCACTTTTTAGGAGAGTCACGATCATGCAGGTGCACGATCGCGACTTCCTTCATTCTCAGCAAGGGTTGCGATCACGCAGATGCACGATCATGCCCTGCTGTGTTTTTCTTTTTCTTCCTCTTTTCTTGCCATTTTTGACATAGAAAGAGAAGGTTTTAGGCAACACTTTCTTCTAATAAAATAAAATGTTCCTATATGTGTTTAAGTTTCTAATGAAATCAAATTCATACATTTTGGTTTAGTATCATGTAAGTTATAATCAAAATACCACATACTGTTCTTATAACTCAACAGAATTCAATTCTCAACTTCAGGCCACATTTCAAGACTCATATGGACAGAATTCAAATTCTATTCTATCATGAAAAATGTATCCATATGTCTCTAATTTACTTTAGATCAAAATTCATCCAATTTGGATATTCACAGATCAAGTTATGGCCAAAATAAAGATATATGTTTAGTAAAACACTGCATCTAACATACCCCAGCACAATTGCTTGCCAAAGTTCTATTACTTCTCTATCATTTCTCTATCCTTTCATATTGATGATTTAGTTATACCTTAATTTTAAGTTTAGTAACCTCTATACACAATTCACAAGTTTATGAATAATCACAACATAAAAACAAAACCTAATTCACACTTGTACATATCATATTTTTTGCACTTCACTAATCTTCATTTATCTTCAATTATCATAATCCTTTATACTTTCTACACATTTTCTACTGATTTAACTCCTTCATCACTTTACTTATATCTCAGAAATTGCTTCTTCCTATATTACTCATGCATGCATCCATTCATCTTGCGACACCATTCACACATGCATCCATTTTCAAACATGAAATCATCATCAAAAATCATTTACACTACCATAAAACTCAAAGCATAACTTACTTGCTTTAGAAAAATTCCAGCAATTGAGTATGATCTTGTATGCTTGGCAGTAGGATCAATCATGTATGTTATGTTATGTACAAGACCCGATATATTGTTTGCTCTAAATGTTACGAGCAGATATCGATCAAATCCTAGTGAGGGTCACTAGGTGGCTATTAAGAATATCATAAAGTACTTGAGAAAGACTAAGGATGTATTCTTGATATATGGAAATGGAGATCTCGTAGTGAGTGGGCATATAGATGTTAGTTTTCAATCTGACCAGAATGACTCAAAATCCCAGTCAGGTTATATTTTCACATTGAATGGTGGACCAGTCAGTTGTAAGAGTTCCAAACAAGAGATGATTGCAGATTTGACGACCGAGTCAGAGTACATTGCAGCTGCAGAAGTAGCAAAAGAAGGTATTTAGATCAAGAAGTTCGTTATAGAACTTAGAGTAGTTCCTAGCATATTAGACTCAATATTGTTGTACTGTGACAGCAATGGGGCTATTGCTCAAGCTAAGGAACCAAGGTCTCATCAGAGGTCTAAGAACGTACTCAGGAGATATCACCTGATCAAAGAGATAATTGATACAGGTGATGTGAAGATTAAGAGAGTGCCTACAGATCAGAACATCATTGATCCTTTAACTAAGCCACTTCCATAAATAAAATTTGTTTTTTGTGTACTCACTATAGTATTGGATACAAAGGAGATTAGCTTTAGTGCAAGTGGGAGATTGCTAGAGTAGTGCTCTAAAGGCAATCAACTTTAACACTTTTGAACAAACTTTATTTTGATTAATAAAGTGAAAGGCATTTTTTATTAATTTGATATTCATTTATATATGAATTGATATTGATCTTAAATCTAATTAATGAAGTCCATGATACAAAGCATAGCATGAAGGAAATCATGATGAGATCATGATAATGAGATTCCTGTCATGTGTAATTATGTTAGCATCTAAATAATCTCTAGTCAATAGGATTAATAAGACAGGACATTATTAATCTAGACAGACTAGCAAGTGTTATACTCCTTGATTTGATCAAATAGTGGATCTCACAAACTATAAGTATGAGATGTTTAGAGTTAACATGTGGATGTTTACTAAGGGTAGTAAGTACGTCGGATGACCCGCTATAAGATTATCATATGGATGATATATCGAATGTCAATGATTAATCTCATCATAAAAATGGTGCAACTATCCTTAGACTTGAGATACTCAAGGATATCTTAGATACTAATCCAATTCTTTGACATCATTCCTTGTTACCTCATGACGAGGTTGCTTTTAGGGTAGTGATTGATTAGTTAGAGAGGGATCTTGGCTAATTAGTTGATTACCCATAGGAGAACTTCATAACTAGTTGAATTGGTGGACTGATTCTATAGATTGAGAGATTGCTTATTCATTTCCACTTAATTTGGCTAGGGACAATTAATTACACCTTGAGAGAGGGTACTTAATACATTAGGAAATCTTAGGTGAGGTACAATTCAATTAATAAGGTAGGAGGGAGGTAAGAAAGGGACAAAGTGATCTCTAGTTGTTAAACTTTGAATTCCAAGTTTCTGCACTTTTATTTGATCATTTGTTCATTGTTAGTTGTTTGATTTAGTTTAATTTTTCAGTTTATATTCATTAAAATTGGTTCTCAAATTAAACATCCTGAATTAACTAGCGTCTAAATACATTCTCTAAGGGATCGATATTTGTTCTTTACTTTAAGTTATACCCTATATACTTGTTGTTTTGCAGTCAACAATCTTCAACTGGTCTTCATGTGGAGGTGTTTACAGTCTCTTATATATGTTACTACTCTTTAAGGAGTCATCTCAATGCTCGAGCTCTCCCACTGGATACTTTTGGGGGATCTTACCTCTATTACTACTCATATGTATCAAAGTGATCCCCTTTTACTCTAACTACAACTGCAAGCTCTTAGGCTCCTACTAAGATGTAGTCCTATCCTTACTGACTCAGTCTCCTCTATAATATCCCCATCATTCTTAATGTCTTGAAAGTAATGGGTACCATCTGCCTTATTGGTGTAATCCCAAGTAATGTTTCTACAGTCATATACCTTGTACTAGTCTCATCAAGTCCAAAGCCACATAAACAGATCCTACCTAGGTGTCATTTATAGAATTAAGCAAAGGTGTACCCAAGGTGGATGGGGGTCTTCTCTATCATTTTATAAAGATAGCATATGTCTATCCTCCATATCACTCTAGTAAAGTTTCTCATTGGATAAACTGCATTGTTGATATTGATCCTACCGGATTATTAACGATGTAATCGTAAAAAGCTAATTTTCAAGAATTTTAAACCATGAGAAAATTTATCTATTATCTACACATTCATATATTATTATGTTAATTACCATATATGTAGCAACACCCCACTACTTTAGATTTCATACCGGGATACCCTGAGGACATTCCAGTATATAATCTATAATAATAGCATGTTAACTATATCACCTTCACTTTATAACATGGCAACATATCCAACTTAATCATGACATCCACTATATATGTAAAAGTCACCAAACACAAAAAAAAACCTCAAATTCTCATTTCATTCATTCGTAATAGTTTACATTTAAGTTATTAAAACCAATATTTACAACCTTACGCAAGTTCTATATGACATATGCAAACTATTTAAGACAGTTATAACTCCTCAAATGCCAGCTAACAGACCTTTGATCCATATTTTACTCCAAAATGTGCTTCTAGAAAATCTTAGGAATCTAGGTCTCCTGTCTCGTACTTGAAAAGTCACATTGTAATTTTAGATGAGTTTTGTGAACTCAATGAATGAACCATCATTAATGATGTCAGTCTAGGTTACACACAAATATCATACAACCAATCAAATTCATAACATTACACATTAAAATAAGACATAATAAATACCATAAACTTCACACACCTTCCTTTAGAATTTGTCCAATCCAATTAATCACATTATCATGACATATCACTATAACATCACAACTTCAGAAAGAATTCACAAGAATATGTTTCATAATCATAAAATACAAATGCAGATGTATATGAGACTCTAGATTCATTATTATTTGTTGTAACTGAGTGCCTTTCAGATACAGAAATAGATACCGACCTATTGGGATCAGTCAGAAATAGAAATCATGGAGCAGAGCTCTACGTGCAGAATACTAAGCTTATAGCTCTTTCAGAATGGCTACTCTGATCACAACGCCTTTATCTGAATATACATTTCATGAAATGCATCAAATAATAGAATATGCCATGAATAGCATTCATTTATAAAGTACAAGAAAAATCTTATAATTCATCGGACCTTAGTCTGGCATTTAACTTTCGTTGAGCATTCAAAATTCAGTTGCAAACATGTCATTCAAATTTCAGAAGCAAAAAGAACACTTCCGATACATTCCCAACTATCAAACTCCTTATACTATTAAAGTTTAGAATTCACATACAGATCACAAACAATTTAATAATTGGAAGTTAAACAAAATCAATCAATCCTAGGAAGATCATCCAGGTTGACTTACAAATGCTCCTTTTTGCTTATTGCCTTGAAGGCCCGGCAATGTCTGGATGCTCTCGTTCAATGTGTTCCTCTAAAATATATCATACATACATATATCACAATTTTGTACAAATATGAATTTATTTATGCACATTCATGTATACTGAATACGTACAATGCATGTTCATGACAAGTTTGGGTTCCTTATCATTATTCTTTTCACAATATTCATTCATATATCAATACTCAGTTTAACCATCCAGACTTGTCTAAAAACATACTTTCGAGTCTACTTTTCATGATTATTATCATCAGTAAAGTGAAGTAATTTGGCAACACTTCCTTCTGGAAAAGTGTTCTCCCATGTCTTAAGTTTCTAATGACACCAAAATCATTCAATTTGATTCAGTATTCTATGAGTTATGCTCACAATACCATAGACTGTGTACATTTGAACTTTTGGCTAGTACATGATCATACCCTCGAAGGTGTACAACTCATATCTCTCTATTACCATATCCAAAAATTATAAACATTATACCAATAAAAATCTAAAAGAATAAAATAAAACCTTTGTGAAGACACCTTTGTCTAATTCAGGTTCTATCAATACAGTTTATTCAATATCAATAGGATATAATTTCTGTCTCGGGTAGTACTAAAGTCTCATTCAAGACTCAATTTCAAGCTAGATTTTGAAAGGCTTAGATATAGAATTAGAATTCAACTTTTTCAAGAACTTTGTATCCATATGACTCTAATTTAATTTGAATCAATAATCAACTCATTTAAAAATATACCGATGAAGATATACTCAAAATACCGAAGCATGTTCAATAAAAATATTCCAGTTCACTTCCTCATTTTCATCCTAAATTCATCAATCAAATCTTTCACAAATGAATTTAGATGGATCTAAAGAGGAAGAATAATGTGTTAGGAATCTATTGGTTCAAGTTTTAAGTCATTTAGAGGTTAGATGAAAAAGTTATAGCCAAAAGACTCAAAGTTGTTTAGTAAAAATACTCTAATTCATATGCAGACTTAAAAAAACAAATTCATACACGCAAACCATCACCTTCTTCTTCCTTTCTTCTTTTATTCGAAATTTACATACATTTTAACACTAAGTTCACTCCGATTTTCTAGATTACTTCACCATAAACCCAACTTCATTCCATACTCATTCCCAAACCAATTTGTTTTTATGAAATCATCAAACTCTAATCAATTGATTAAACCTCTTCAACTACATAATTTCATTCATAAAACCTATCCTTTTCCATAACATGATATCCCTTTTATCAAATACTTCATTATCAAAATTCTATTATTTTTACTTTAGTTTTAGGTCAGTAACATCAATACACATTTCAACAATTCATGATTGATCGTAAACCACAAAATAATAACTATTCCATATTTTTCCATATCACATGTTCTGCAATTTTTTTTCCAGATTTTCTTAAGCAAATTTCGGGTCAGATTTGTATAACCATTTTGACATAGACAATGAGGTATTTAGGCAATACCTTCCATGACTGACTCTTAATGACAGATTTCAAATTTGATTCCTTCATAAAAAATGTATCCTATGTCTCTAGTTTACTCTGAATCAAACTCCATCCAATTTGGGTATTCACATATCAAGTTATGTTTTAAATACAGATGTATGTCCAGTAAAACACTGCATATAACGTGCTCCAGCTCACTTCAATCTTTCATCTTGTTAAGCATATCACCGAATCTGATTCTTTCTTCACCACCCACACATGCATCAACACCATTCATGCATGCATTCATTTATCTTCCTACACCACTTGACACTGCAACAACCTAGAATCAAAGTCTAGATCACCTCCGTTTAAATGATTGTTCCCATACCTAAATTCAATCAATCTAACATGACCCTTCTCCCCCAAAATAGCAAGGAATTGGTAACAAAGAGTACAAAGATTGCAAGAATTGAATTAACGCCACAATTTAGAACTTACTTGATAAGTTGAATCAATCCTTAAGGTAAAACAAGCAAGAATCTAAATTCTCTCTTGAAGAAGACT
>JAOTAY010000189.1:13145506-13170461 GCA_025629805.1 Erythroxylum baracoense
GTAATATCTGGAAGCGGTCACTTAATGTGTTCTTCTATAAAATGCAATCATATACAAAATTTACACATTCAGATAACTAGTCAATCATAAGCACATTCATGAATGTATCATGTATTATGCATGTTCAATGACAATTTTCGGGTATGTTTCCTTAATACACTTTACAAGTAATTACAACACCTTCCAAACATTCTTTAATCTCTAACACTCTTTGCTCACTTTAATCCCCTCATTCAATATCAAATACATTCATTTAAGTTCTCATTTAAACCTACATACCTTATATTGTAACATGTTTACTTGAATTAGGCTGAAAAACATCCAAACAAACACTCTTTGATAAAGCCTTATGGGTCACGATCATGTAGATACACGGTCGTGACTTTCCTCCTTTCTCAGTAGAGTCGTGATCGTGTAGGTGCACGATCGCGATTGACTTCATTTTCAGTAAGGGCCGCGATCGTGAAGATGCATGATCGTGCCCTGCTGCGTTTTTCTTTTCTTCCCCCTTTCTTGTCATTTTTGACCTAGAAAAAGAAGTTTTTAGGGAACACTTTTTCTAATCAAATGTTCCTCTATATCTTAAGTTTCTAATGACATCAAATTCATATATTTTGGTTCAGATCGTGCAAGTTATAATCAAAATACCACATGCTATTCTCATACCCAGACTGAACTCAATTCTTATCTTCAATCCAAATTTCAAGACTCTTAAGGACAGAATTTAAATTCGATTCCTTCATGAAAATGTAACCATATGTCTCTAGTTTAGTCTAGATTAAAATTAATCTAATTTGGATATTCATAGATCAAGTTATGGCCAAAATAGAGATACATGTTTAGTAAAACACTGCATATAACATAATTCTGTTACTTCTCTATCATTTCTCTATCCTTTCACGTTATTGATTCAGTTATACCTTAATTTTTAGTTTAGTAATCCTTATACACAATTCACAAGTTTATGAATAATCATAACACAAAAATAGAACCTAATTCATACTTGTACATATCACAATTTTTGCACTTCACTAATCTTCATTTAACTTCAATTATCATAATCCTTTATAAACTTTATGCACATTTTCTACTGATTTAACTCCTTCATCACTTTAATTATGTCTTAGAAATTGCTTCTTCCTACATCACTCATACATGCATCCATTCATCTTGCTACACCATTCACGCATGCATCCATTTTCAAACATGAAATCATCATAAAAAATCATTTACACTACCATAAAATTTAAAGCATAACTTACTTGTCTTCAACTTCACTCTCTTCAGTAAAATTCCAGAAATGGGGAGAGCAAATGAGAGGCTACGGTGGATGAAACAAAGACAAAATTAGAGAAAAACAGAACAAAACATGGTTTGAAGTCTTTGCAAGATGTAACATGAATAAGCCAATAACACAAAAATAAGCAAAGATAGTGTTTCAGTGATGGCAAAGCAAGAAGGAAGGTTTAGGTGATTTCGGTGAAACTAAAGAAAAGAGCTGCAAAAATCTTCCTTGCCTAACAAAAAAAGTGACTTAGGTGGCTTAGCTTAGCCTTTTTACATGTCCCTAATGCATTTCTTGCATTTATCATCATATGAAGCTACCAAATGTCACTTAGCTATTACTCTACTTGTCACGTAGTAATTTGTCCAATTGTCACACATTCACTAGTCCATTTGTCACACTTCTATTTGTCTCTTATTAAATCAATTTTACTACACACCAATTCAATTTTCAAGTCAAATAATCCACAATTCAAATTTTAATCACATTAAAAATCACTTATACCCAGAAAATGTCAATGAATGCATGTACAATTATTTTAATGAGCGACAACATTATTCACGTGCATGTGTATGCCATATAATGTATGAAATGCACTTCTAAATTCTCAATAAACTATCATATATAGTATTCTAGGGTTCTAACTCTAATCATGGGATAATGGGATGTTACACCTGGTTTTATGTTCTTAACCTTTTCTTTTGTTTTAATCTTGTTATTTTATTTTTATTTGTTGTTTGTTTTTCTCACAATGAGGACAATGTATTGTCTAAGAGGAGGGGGGGGAGGATTTTGTATTGGCATGTCATTAGTGTGAATTTTTCATATCATATTGTTAGTCTTTAAATAGGTTGACATGGTGTGAACATATGTGTGAATTGTGTGAATGTGTCAATGACAATAACTTGATGGAAGTAGTTTAGCTTTGAACATAGTCATTCAATTTGTAAAGACATACTAGTTTGTAAATTAACGCGATAATTGTAATTCTATAGGTCGTCAACTCTCGTTGTACAATCCTACAAAAATTTATCTTACTCACTCTCTCGATTTATTGCAAGATAACAATTTAATTCAACAATTATCAAAGACAACTTCATTCAATTCAACAAAATAGGAGTTCTAACAAAATAGTTCACAAGCAATTCCTAAAACTAAATCAGCCTAACATGATCTCCTTAACATCATCAACATTCAAATAAACCATTTTACAAAGAATAGAACAAGTAAAATTGACAGAAAATTAAATAAAAAGACTCCTTTTCTTTGCCAAAATCTAGAAATTTTTGTGTTGACGTGCTATTTTGCCCAATCTTGATGATGATTCTCGATTTCAATCCTTCCTCAAGGCTCCAAACTTGTGTTCTTCACTCCAAAGATGGTCTTTCTACATAAGGGTTTAGTCTTCCTCCAAGATGGAGGCTTAATTATACTTTTATAGTCCAAAAACTCTAAGTTTAATGAAGCCTTGCATATTGTTTCGAATTATGATTCCCACGATCATAGGAATTAGTATGATTCCCACGATCGTGGGAATTGGTTATAACACACTTCCTCTTTTCTTTTCCCCCTGATTTCCAGCTCAATCTCCAAGTTGCTTCATTTTCCTTCTTACATAACAAATAATCAATTCTTACCCTAAATTAACATCAAACACAAAATAACAATAATGGAAATCAACCTAAATAAAACTATACAAAATGAATCCTAAACTATAACAAAAATCAACAAGTATGCACAAAAACATATGCCAATTACAAAGAAAAACATAGACTAATGCACACCCATCATCTATCAGAAGTTTGTTATGAAAAAATAGTAAGGAGAAGAGGCAGGAATATGGTGAGTTGTGGAAAATTCTAAGTTGACATTGGTGGACAAGTTATGAGGATGGAGCATAATGCAGAGTGAGTTGTGAAGATGTCGAATGAATGTTGCAGTGAAGAAGGAAGTCAATAGGGAGCAAGGGAGTCAGAGTGTTTAAGGAAGTAAGGGAGATCCGACATACCTGCTACTGTTTCTAGTGAGAAGTTGGAGTCTCTCCCTCTTGTTATTAGTTATGCAAAACTTCATTTTTGCCTTAATGCTAGTAGTGGATTTAATTAAGTTTTGATGTATTTTAGGATAGAAAAATTGAGGATCTAATAAGCTTGTGCATAATTGATGTGTTAGGGTAAGCATGTTAAGGGTTTATAATGTTTAGTGTAAAATTTTTACGTTTGATAATCTAATTTTGAAGTTGCACACGTTTACAGAGAGGCACACACTTTTTAGAAATGCTGGTGCAGACTTACATGGTTAGTTATACAGCCACAAAAGCTATAATTTAGTGAACTACACGATCAGCTACATGACCATATAACAGACCATGTAAGTCTGTGATACACCTTTAAAATGAACAAACCCTTTAAATTTATCATTCTTCCTTTCTCTCTCACTCTGCATTGTCACCCCTCCAATCTCTCGTCCCAATTTTTGAAGTTTTTCGCCTAAATTAGCAACACCTAAGTAAGTTTTATTGTTATTTTCACTTGTTTATTCATGATTCATAGGGTGTTTTGCATTACTTAGAAAATTTATGCCAAAGAACGATAGAATTAGGAACTTGGGATTTTGTGAGAATTTGTGTAGTTTTATGTTTAATTGTGGTTTAAGAGTTTATTATTATTATTACCTATTAGAGGCAAAAAAGTAGGAAAGCTGTTGAACTCTCACTAAAGACTTTCGTTTAGGAGCGAGAGTTATTGAAGTCATAAGCCAAATTGTTAGAAGGAGTTGAGACATTAGTGAGGACAGAAGTAGCTTAAAATACCAAGATAGGAGGAGAAAAAGAGTGATGTGAATAGGAAGTTGAAGAATGAGGAGCCAAAGAATTAGAAGGTGAAACTATAAAGGAAAAAGCAATAAAATTGAGAAAGGATTGGTTAGTGGAAGAAGTCTATTGGGTCATAGTAATATAAAAGGAAATTAAAGGAACTAACTAGAGTTAAATTGAAATATTGTTACTAAAAAAAGGTTAAAAAAATAGAAGAGGGAAACTAACCAAATCCAGAGAAGGCACTTCATCTTAAGAAGAAACAAGAAACCCAAGGAGATAATGAAGGAACCAAGAATAGAAGCGGGAGTTTAGACTAAATTAAGAAAAGAAAGGAATGAGGACAGGATAAACAAAGTAAAAGGATGAATAAAAAGAAAAAAACTTGAAGAAACTCAAAACCATAAAACCGACTGAAGAAAAAGGTTAAGGAAGATGAAGAAGGAAGAACTACGAAGCTTAGGGAAGAGGAACACAAAAGGACCTATGTAGCATAACCAAGATATAAACATTGGTTAGAGACAAGGATGCTCTCTCTGATCTGTAAAGAGTTGTTTTTAGCCCACATCCCAATTTCTTAAGAATATCTTTCTTCTTTTCTTTTTTACTAGAAATCAAATTCCAATATTAAGTTAATACCATTTTAAACTTAAATAACCACATCAAGCAGTTACATGCATAGATAAAGAGAGGCATATATTATTTCTATCTTTAGAAATAAATTCTGATTTAAAATTTGATTTATTTTTTCTCTTTTGTTTCTTATTGGAGGAAGTAGATACATGTGATAGAAATTTTATTTTCCAAATTTTCTAAAATAACAGAAATTTCATTTAGAAAAGGTTGCAAATACATCTCATTACAAGAAGGAAAAGGTGTTGGTCCCCATACTAAAGTTAAATGTATCAAAACCAAATAAAATTATAAATGAACTATGAATAGTTACTATTCTAAGAAAGCATAGTGGAAAAAGGATCAGCTAGTATTAAGCATTCTAATTAAAAGAGAGAGTGCTACTTATGTTTCTCTAAAAGCCCTGGGCAAGTATTAGTTCTCTTATCCATCTTAACATATTTTATAGGAAAGCATTAGGGATCTGTTAAGTGTTATGAAAACATCTCATATTCCTTTCTTTCCATATTGTGCACACCCATAACTAATAACCAATTTGAACATATGTTGACCTCTTTGATGTTTAAATGTATCAATCTCATCCCAATAGATAAATTAAAACTAGTTAAGTTATAAGAAGCTTAAGAGACAATAAACCATAAGACCAGAAGGATTTAGAAAAGCAATAAGAAAAAAAAGTGATATTAAGTTTCCTAAACTAAGTTACATAATTTACTTAAGATAATGAGGGTTTGAAAGCCTTTCATTTTTTCCAAGGTTTTTAGATCATTCTTGAGAGCTAGCGATATAATTAAAGAAGCTTTAGGACAACATTTGTTAAAAAAAAAACCAAGGTATGCCCTGAGACTTTCAAGTTAGAGCTTCCAAATAACTTTAAACAAGATTTGTTTGTAAACTTATGTGAGATGTGAGCACTCTAGGTTAGTTTATCTTTAGCCTTAATATTGGTAGAGTTACTGGGCATATAATCTTTTACCAAGGAGTATCCTCTAAAATAGCAATCTTAAGAGTTATCTTTAATCACTTGACTCACTTTTGCATTCAAGGGAACTTATAGATTTATATTAGCTAGTTCAAGTCTAATATGGAGAGGCCCTGAACCATTCCAATTGTTATACCAAAAACATGTTCTTTCTTATTACCTATTGATGATTAGAGATAATTGTCTTCTAAGTTTTAAAAGCTAAGTAAGAGCCCAAAAGAAGTTATGTTTGTATTGATTGACTAAAAACTTTGATTTTTAAGATAATCATGCATTTAAATATCCCAAAAGGATTTTGAATCACTTAAAAGCTTTCATTTCCACTTTGGTAGTAACATCTTATTTATGCATCTTATGGACTTGATCCTCAGTTCTCCCTCATCTTTGTTTGTGGGGATATTTGACCGCCTATCCTCGACATCTTAATGCTTCATAGTTGAACCTATCTAAAGGTAACGTTTCATTATCTTTTCAATCTCTTTGATCAATCTTTGAGGCATAAATAATTGGTAACAATGATATGTATGGAGATTGTTCAGTATTGAGCAAATAAGCTATAGTATGTGATATTGTAAATTATATTATGTTTTTAAGTGTTTTCTTAGGTGATAATTATGTGTTTAGGAATTAGATTTACATTCTTGTTACTGTTTTATGTGTTTTGTTTTATTTTTTTTAGTAAGGTAAGAATGTGATCTCAATTGTATGATTTAAGGTGATTTTTAATGTGTTTGATGGTGAGTAAAGATAGGAAAATTGAAGAAAAGATGAAGAAGGAGCCGGAGAATGGGATCTGGCATGATCGTGCATCATGTATGATTATGCAAAAGGGTAGTAGGAGCTTTGGTGAAGCCTTTGTCATGATTGAGGATGGCATGCACAATCGTGATAGAGAGGTAATGTAGGAAGCCTACATAATCCTGAAACTACCAAAATTCTAGGTCGCAAGATTTTTATATTTTTGATATTTTGAGGCTTATTTTGGAACAAAAATAAGTATGGAAATCCTATTAAGAACCATAGGAGGCTCAAAAGTATAAAAAGGAAAAGAAAAATACAAAAAAGGTGGCTAGAAACATAAAAACATCATATCAAAGACACAAAAATACTAATGAACACAAGCTGCAACATTTTCTAGCTTAAAGAAAAAGAAGAAAATACATTCAAAATTCACACCTCAACTCTTTTCTTTTCTTGTATTGTTGTTGAATATTGATGATAAACAATTTAGGATATATAGTTTCAGCTATAGATTGCTAAATTTGTATTAAGAATTACTATTGAATTATTTGTTAAACTTTTACATTCTTGATTTGATTTTTAATATAGATTATGATGTTTATTGTCTTAGATTCAATTTGAATCAAGAGATTAGGTTGAATTATTTATGTTGTATTGTACAATAAGAGATGGTACCATAATAGACCTATAAACATCAAATTAATAGGCAATTGAAGAGAGATCTTAATTGTTTATTAGTTACCATTATGATAGCTTAAAATTCAATTGGATAGTTAGGAAGAGTTTCAATAGATCAAGAGTTCACAATTTAATTTCTATCTATTAATTAGGAATACTTAATTAGATCTGGAGAAAGGGTAATCATAATTATTAGATATCTAGGGTTAAGTATTATTAAATGAAGAAGGTGAAGTGAAACAAAACAAAGATATAAGTAATTCCTAAGTTTTTATCATTGCTTAATCAACAAATTTATTACTGTTTATTTAATTATTTAATTATCAATTTACTTTATTTTATTTGATTTTTGTTATTTTTGACCTTAAAGAAAGTGGTACAAGAATTTTTAAGAGACTAATATAATCCTTTTGAGAACAATACTTTTTATACTATAAGATACGATTTGTATATTTGCGATATAGATAAGTTTAAATTAAAATTCAATAGTATGGTTGTGTATGAAACGAACTTATTGTTCTAGTGATTGATTCACTTATTAATGGAGTCAACAATCTTGGTAAGAGAGTTTCTTATAAGAGATGGGAATCCCCAGAGTAAATTTTATTAGATGAGACCTGAATAAGAAGCAAGTGCATTAAAGAGATTGCTAAAATAAGAGGAGATATAAATGTAACTCTTACTCTTGTTAATAATAGGGCCTAAGTACTCACTAAAGGTGTCTAAGTCTAATAGTAAACTAATAGAAAAGAGGTCAACCTATAAAGAAGCATGACATTAGCAGCACGAGATAGGTGATTCCTACTTTCTTGCACTAGCAATGATACTTAAACTCCTTTCTTTACTTGACCTTATATATAATAAATAAGGTTAGGATTTCTATACAAGTGATGAAAAGGTAGGGAATAATAAACCTTCTTTCCTCAAGCCTCTTACTCTTTTAAAATTTTTGTTTGTTTGTTTCATCGTGTAAGAGGATGAGAATGATGAAGTGCATACACAACTCTCAATCTAATAGATAAACTTATCTGGAAAACCAAAAGCTTATAGATCATAAAGGATAAATCTTTAGCTTAATGAATCAAAATTTTTTTAAAGTCTATTTTTGTTGAGTATCTCCGGTTAGGGTTTTTGCTTTTATATCCTCTTAAGTAAAAAGCTAATTCTCACTAATTGATCTTCTTTCCAAGTAAGCTCCTTCGTTTTTGTTGATAAATCCATTCAATCCCACCTTAAGTCTTGAAACAAGTACTTTTGAAATGATCTTGTAGACCACATAGCATTAGAAGATTTGAATTCATTTAGTGAACTTAGGCTGGAGATGTTTAGGACTAAGTAGAAATGATTGTTATTAATTTAGTGAGCACTGTTCCATTTATGAATTTTTTTTTGAAATATTTGTCACTATAGGTCTAGTCAATTGCCAAGTTTTTAGAAAAAGTGGGTACTGAAGCCATTAGGGTCAAGGGATTTGTCAAGATTCATAGAGAATACAACTTGCTCAATATTAAATAGATTCTCTAGAAAGGATCAATTTAAACCCTCTAAATAGAAAAGTCAATTTTTAAGAAGCTTCAAAAGGAAATGAGTTGAGTCGAAGGACCCAATCAGACCTGAGGTAGCCCGAGCCTGACTTAGTCTTACCAATTTTTTTCAATTTAAAATGGCAAAACAACATTGTTTTTAATAAAAGGATGTCGTTTTGCATATAAAGGTTTAAAAACAAGCTCGAACTCGGCCTGAGGCTTGGTCATTGACTTTGATGTTAGCTGGGCTTAATTATCATCGCTAATGTTAGTTCCAGATATAGGTTTGACGAGGTCTTCCTAAAACTATTGGGAAATAACCTCAAGGGTGAAAGCTTTTAACTTCTTAAAGACAGATTGAGAAAAGTTGGAAGTTCCTAGAAGTTGTTTAAGATGGTTAAAGGCTGCATCCTTGAAAGTTGATTGCTCATTGTATATTGTGCCGTTGACAGAGGAGAGAGTGTAGATATGTTTTAATTTGTTCTACTCAATATTACATTGTAGAAGAACTTTAATTCTTATAGTCATCCTTTAACTAGTTGAATTTTTCTCTTTTTCCTATTCTTTTGAAAAAGGAGTAATAATTATCAAGATCCTAATTATAATTATCTAGAGCCGATTTCTCCTTTTTGCCTCAGTATTATGCTTGTCGGTTGTAGGAGTAATGAATTTTGAATGTTGTTCAAATTTTCCTTGACTTGATCAACTGCTAAATTAATGTTCTTGACTTTGTTCATGTGAAGCTTCTTCAATTCCTCTTTTATCATCTTAAGCTTCTTAGCACATTTGTAGGTTTTGAATCATTCCACATATTGATTTAATCATCTTGTTCTCGTATCTTCAACTCCATCCATATTAGCAAGAAAATCGTTAAATCTGAAGGCATGGTGAATATTATCGGCTTTGGTGCCCATCTTAATTTCAACAAGAGAATGGTATGTGTTATAGAATCCCATATTGATTAAACATAAAAATATTAAAAGGTTTATAAGTGGTAAGGGTCAACTATCCAAATGACTAGTTCTAGTCATTTTGGCAATAGTTGACCCAAGCTCAATTATTGTTAATGGACTCTACACTCTACCCATATTAAAAATTCTAATATGGTATCAGAGCAGGTTTAGTCCGGATTATTAATTTCTCAATTGTTCGTCTAGATGTCCAATCCCAACGGCCCACTCCGGTTATCACTACGGTTATTTCAAGTGACAAATGAATGTCCAATCCCTGTTGTACTTGTTGGGGAGTGTTAGAGAATCTCATATTGATTAAACGTAAAAATATTAAAGGGTTTATAAGTGGTAAGGGTCAACTATCCAAATGACTAGTTCTAGTCATTTTGGCAATATTTGACCCAAGCTCAATTCCTATTAATAGACTTTACATTCTACCCATATTAAAAATTCTAACAGTACAGCCCAAAGGATTGTGGAAATAGGGACAAGTCTCTCTCATCAATTATTTTTCAATTTTTTTCTTCCTACAAGAGAGACAAAATTAAGGTAAGAATGTAGAACGATCATAACAACAAGGGTAATGGCAACGTATGTCCACTTTCTAGAACTCTATCCCATTACCAAAGCCACTAAGAAGTTTGAAAAGTTCTCTGTTGGTGACATTAGTTCCCCATCTGCATATGATACTGAATATCAGAAGCTCATTGCACTTTTTAAAACTTTAACCTTCACTTTTGAAAGAAATAGGGCTTAGAATTGAGCATTTGCAGACACCTACAAAATAGAGTGTCCAGCTGCCATAAATTGACCTATTACATCTAAGGTACCTATGATTATGGAGTATTGGGCTGCTGCAGCTATCTTAGCCTCTATCTTAGCTGTCATTTTTGACAGTGTGTGTGGTGATCGTTGCGATTACCTAATACGATGTATTGGGAGGATGGGAGTGTACCTCTATTTGGTGTTTACATATTGTTTAGTCCTAGCTTTTGGCAAGTTAAATGGTGTTGGTTCTTTTAGACATTCCTTTATAAAATTTTACTGCATGGATACGCAAAATCATAAGCTGGAATAAATATAATTTCAGTCCCATAAGCATTGGACTGGTTTTGAAGCAAATATTTCTGAATAGTGATTGCTTGCACTTATCATTGTAGTTGATGTAATAGAACTAAAAGCTTTTTGGTTCCTAAAAACAGGTCAAGGAACCACAATGGTTATATCAAATAGCTTTTACCCAGATAGGTATGTTGTCCTTGTACATTTTAAGACTACCAAGCATTAATTTGTTTTCTAGATGAAATCAACTAGACACTTGCCATATTCTGCACTCCTCTTGCTTACCCGTCCCTCTCATTCCAATATTCGTAACAGGTTTCAGGTCCAGCAAGGGAGAAAGAAGAAATAACTACACTACTCTTGCTATTCCATGAGATAGTGTGGATTTCATGTGAGCAGATTCAAATAAAAATTCTTAGAATACCGTTTCACGAATTGTCTTACTCAGGAGATTCATTACCTAAGAACATTCTTCCAGAGTAACTGGAAATTTCATTCAAACTCTTGCTTTTACAAGAGAGATGTTGAAAGGATATCTACGTCAAGGAGAGATCCACTTCCTGGAGCTTTTATAACATACCCTAGCTTCCTCTCAATATCATTCAACTAATGTTGCTGAATTAATGGTGCCGGTAGTTTTTAGGCACCGAGTCATTTCATTTTGTTAAATGTTTATTAAGTATATTTACTAAGGACTAATGGGATGGATGAACACGAAATCCAACCCATTCATCTAACGGTTAGAATTTTCCCCCCTCTTGGTCACGCCTATTTTTACTCTCGAAGGTTACAGACCGTTTCTACTCTTTTCTAAGGTTTTACTCTCTCCTCTAGCTTCCTCTCCTTCTCCACCGTCGGCTTCTTTTCTTTGATATTGCTTCTTGCTCCTCAAAATGGGCAATCTTTTTCTGTGTGTGTATATCTTTTCATAAGGATTCGCAAAAACTCAAATCGCTCCTTGTTGGTGCTCTCATCGCACGCTCCCAGGTTCGAGGTTCTTCAAACACACATGTGCCAACTTAACCAGTCTTTATGGGATGTGATTTCCTTCTCCGGCGATGCTTACGCATATTCTCTACCTCAGGTCAGTTGATTAGTTTCACAGGTATGCCAAAACCCTCTTCATTGTTCTCTTCATTTCTCCTACTTCAGACATGTGGAAAAGCATTCTTAACTGTCATTAAACTGTTTCAGAACAATTTCAACAGTGAGATGTGAATGTTTTAATATGATTTGAATTATGATAGTTGGTGGCTGGTTTGACACTTTTCTTTGATCTATAGCATGCAATATATCTCTATGCTAGATAGTTATCTTCAGTAATTCAAGTTGGTAGCTGCTATAATTTTGTGTTCTTAGAGCTGACACACATGAATTCACTGTTATTTTTTTCTAGATTAGGTGACTCTTCTGTCAAGGACAAGAGTCTTGAGATTGCTAAAGATGATGCAAAAGGTTTATAGGCAACTTGTTCTCTAATGGTTTCAATTTATGCTTTTTTTGGAAACAAGCTTTTCTATTTGTTCTTAGAATGAAGCACAGAAGACTAGCTTAAATTGACTTCAAAATTTTTTCTTATTTAGGGATAGAGTATCATCACACTGGCTGTGTTCCACCCATCATCCATAGGGATCTAAAACTAGCAATATTCTTCTTGACAAATATATGCAAGCAAACGTCAAAGATTTTGGTCGCTCAAAATCGGCTATAAACAGAACTTCACACGTCTCAAACGTAGTTCATGGTATCGTAGGATATCTAGATCCTGAGTAAGAACATTCTTTTGTGCTTGTCTTTTAATTTTTGACCTAAATCAAATAAACAATCTCAGTTTATTGATTGTATTGTTTATTTGAAGCTTTTTGGGGCATGCGGAGTTGTAAATTGCAAAAATTCTTCACATACTACACATTGATAGTGGCTGAAGCAATATGTTTTAAGTGTGTAAATGGTTTTCTTTCTTATGATGCACAGGCATTATATCTCTCAGCAGTTAACAGATAAGAGTGATGTCTATAATTTTGGTGTGATTCTCCTTAAGCTGATGTCTGGTCAAGAAGCCATATCAAATGAAAGTTTTGGTGTCAATTGTCGCAATATTGTTCAATGGGTAAGTTGGTTAGTTACATAATGATACCCAAATATGAGCATTTGACAATATTCTTACCTTTAATAGTGATGAGCCTTTATGAGTTTCAACTTTTAAGGAAATCAAATTATTTCAATGCATTGTCATTTTTTATTTCTCTTTCAACTTCTACGTGATCGTGGTTCAAACACTGGAAGTGAATATCGTGCTCATTTTTCATCACTAATAAGTTGTTGGACACATAAATCACTACAGGCCAATTCTTCCTTGCGTTCTTTGAAGGATTACGTAAGTGTTTACCATAATAATGGTTTTCTCAATCCCACTTCTTTTTTCACTACACACGATTTATTTCTCCTGTAATTGTTTGTTTCATTTCTTAATTTCTTATAATTAGATAAGGCGTGTGATGCTTTAGAAGAAGTTGGAAAGAATGCCTTGTCAAAATCGGCCAACGTGACAACTAATTTAGTATACCATAAGTAAGTTTGTGTTACATGTCAAAAATTTGTAGATCGACTCTAAATAAATAAAATATGACGTATTTTTTAGTATTGTCATATTAATTGTAGCTTTGGGAAAGAAGCAGTAGAAGCTATCAGCGAAGGACTTGATGCCACAACACATGCATTCGGGATTGCATTCGCAGGCTTTAGCATCCGAAAGTCATTTGATCCCTCCAAGGTTATAAAGTTAAGCAATGAATTGGGCAAATCTGCTGTTAAATCTGCTTTAGGCATGAAGGCTCAATTTTTCAACTGAAATAATTATATAGTCTAGTCGATTTCTTGTAGCTGCAATTTGGGTGGAAACTTTGTTACTTTTATCTGTACCTGTTCATTAGGTCGTGTTGCTTTTAGTTTTATAGCAGATAAATGGAACAAACTACTGTACTTGATAGATTAGCTGCATTGGCCCGTTGTGTAAAGTTTTTTTCTTTTCCTTTGTACAATAATATTATGATGTGTCTATCTATTTTTGGTGTCCCGAACCCAAATGAAACTTAATAATCACAACATTTTAATATAAGTGGATAAGGTTATATACCTCCTCCTGCATTTTAATGACATAGTCCTAATAATCATAACATTTACAACAAACTTCTTAACCTGACATATTATGCATAATTTGTATTTTTATGGATATAAAGTTACCTTTTGGGAAGAATGGAAATTAAGGATCGATCATATTTCAACCAAAATTTGGTCTTATTGTGCCAACTTGTTAAGAAAATAAGTAGAAAAAGTAAGATTAAAGTTTTCTATAAATTTATGTTATATAGGCATCACCGTTTTGCTGAAGCTATCTCAATAATTTAACATTGACAACGATTTCGTTATTAATGGACATGACGTCTTGTAGGGAACTTGGCTTCTCATATTTTTGTTGCGTCCCACTTACTTTCAATTCCAATCCAATTCACGATGTTGATAATTGAATAGTTACCTTCATCATTTTGGAAGAAGACTGAATAATTATCAAAAAGTAATGAAATAAGATGCAGAGAACAACAGTGTAGAAGCATATGAGATGTGAAATGAATATTCCCTTCAATTATAGTCTCCTAATGTCTTGTCCGTATTGTCTAAAGAATCCTCTAGAAGTGATTTTTGTTTTTTTAATTTTACTTTCAATGAACTACAACTCTCACCCTTCTCTTAATTATTCAGCACAACTGTTCAAGGCATCAAATCATTACGGGCAATTGCATTATAATACTAATATTTCTTTGAAAACATTGTACTGGCCTATTTGTTCTTATCCTCGGGTCCAGCTAATTAATAGCCATAAATATGGAGAGTGAGGCTAAAAAGTGATTGGGTGAGGTGGCTCTTGTGGTGTTGATTAAAGGATATGAGATAATACATGCATTCTTTATAATGATGGATAGGAAGGTAAATAGACTCCTTGCCTTTGTAAACACGAGTTTTCTACTTCTTTATCATAAATTATTACTAACTTATCCTCTTGACATTATAAGATTATATATGGTATCAGAGGCTAACAAACACGTTAAAGGATGCCAGTTACAATTGTAAGTACTTCCATTTTTCTTGTTATCTCATTTGGACATATGTTTCAAATATGCACAAGCCTAATAAGAATCATAATCAAATAATATGGAAAGCTTCAATTAAATCATCAACTTGTAATTGTCCAAAAGTAGTCAATTCATTTTTAGATATACTAATTAATTAAAGTTCCTTTAGGATTAGTATATTAATTTATCACTTTTTGTCGATTATCTAAGAATAATTTTATAATAAGACAATTATCCATATTGTTTATATCAGCATCCAAATGCAAAAGCATTAATTCAATAAGACAATTATCCATATTGTTTATATCAGTATCCAAATGCAAAAGCATTAATTCAATAAATAGTAGACTATAACGTCTCAACAACTTCATCTTGTATGACTTTGAAATGATTACCAAGTTAAATCATACGCTTATATGGAAATTTTATTTTAAAAATTACGATTTAATAATTAATATATGAATTTTTCTATTTTCAACTGATTTTATGTAGTATTATTTAATTATTACACATTTATTTTCAGACGAAGGCCAAAGTAGTGGAGAACTTTAATCATAATAAGATATAGATAAGAAGGACGACAATTCACTATTTCTTAGCCTTTCGATTCTATGTGACTAGAATTATTGTCTTATTTTCGAACAATAATTGTGCATTGCTTTTTGACAATTATTCAGTCTTCTTCCATCAAATTAAGTCTAACTTCTATTTTTAGGATAAATTATATTGGTGTATGTTATTTATTTACTAAGCATTTTTATCCAAAAAAAGTTATGTTCACTTTTATACTCTGTGACTAATATACTTTTGTTTTTATATATTTTTTAAGCTATTATCAGTTCTTCTTCCAAAGTAAGACAATATCTTCACAAAAGATTCAGTGAGTCGAATCCAAGCTCAAATGCAGACGTTGATGACAGTAACAAGAAACCCAAATTATCCTAGACTTTTTTTGCAATACGTAAAACAATATAACCATGTAACTTTTGTAACTTTGATGATTTAATATCCTGTTTTGAACTATTTCTGCTATCGTTATATGTTTCTAACTTGTACTTGTTTTATTATTTCTTTTACATTTTTAGATCCTAATTTAATAGTCCTAGGAAACGTAAAGCAAAATAAATTACATATCACAATTCTCCTTATTAAACTCATCCACATTCATTACATAATTATTTTTAAATTCATACCACTTTCAACATATCAAAACAAATCATTGTGTTAAGTTTTTTTTTGGGTTTCCTTTTAACATGCCTTATGTTTCTGTTGCATTTTTATTCTTATGATGTATTTGTTGAATATATTCCGTAACGACAACAAATTAATAAAAATTTTACCCTAAATATTAATATTGATAATTGTTGAATATATTCCGTAACGACAACAAATTAATAAAAATTTTACCTTAAATATTAATATTGATAACACATTTTACTATATTTTAAAACACTTTTAATTTTATACACATCCTTTTAATCTTATTAAAAAATGTGTCTAATATCGTAGATTAACCTTTCCTTTTAACAAAATTATTATGCAAATATGAAAGTAACTACCACAACAGATCAATAGATATTTAATGTACCTATTATGATATCATAATTTACAATTTTCCGGATTCTTTTTTCTAAATATCTTTCAATTCAACGATTAAACTTATCTTTAAAAGTCGTTAATAGCAAGAATCATAAAGCAACTATGATTAATCTATTTGCTTTTATTATTCTGTCAAATTTATATTATTCTAATATTAGAATTTCACTCTCCATCTTTGACAACATCCCAATCATTTTCACCTACTTGCCTACCTATTATTGCGTCAAACTTACAAAGTTTTATACGATCAAATTAACCATAGGTCAGATATTTTAATTTTAAAAATTTTGAAATGTATAATAAAGAATGGATTAAAAAGATAAATGGATGAATGAATTAAAAAGATAAATGGATGAAATATGTGTGAATATTGTGAAATTTATATAGTGGAAAAGATAACATATTTTCGTAAAACTTTAGAGGAAATGATGTAAATAAATGTGTTATAATATCTTATTACATAGCTAAAAAAATAAACTTAAAATTATCTACACCGTGCCTCTCACCATTCAATCAAATAATATGGAAAGCTTCAATCAAATCGACAAACCGTAATTGTCCAAAGGCAGTCAATTCACTTTTAGATATACTAATTAATTAAAGTTCCTTTAGGATGAGTATATTGATTTATCACTTTTTGTCGATTATCTAAGAATAATTTTATAATAAGACAATTATCCATATTTCTTCTATCAGTATCCAAATGCAAAAGCACTAATTGAATAAATAGTAGACTATCACATCTCAACAACTTCAACTTGTATGACTTTGAAATGATTACTAAGTAAAGTCATACGCTTACGTTAAAAATTTATTTTTAAAATTACAATTTAATGATTAATATATTAATTTTCCTATTTTTCAACTTATTTTATGTAGTATTATTTAATTATTACACATTTATTTTTAGCTGAAGGCCAAAGTACTAGAGAAATTTAATCACAACAAGATATAGATAAGAAGGACGACAATTCACGATTTCTTGGCCTTTCGATTTTATGTGACTAGAATTATTGTGTCTTATTTTCGTACAATAATTGTGCATTACTTTTTGACAATTATTTAGTCTTCTTCCAAAACAATGAAAGTAACTATTTGATTACCAACATCGCATATTTGATTGGAATCGAAAGCAAGTGAAACGTAACAAAAATATAAAAAGTCAAGTTCCCTATATGATGTCATGTCCACTAATAGCGAAATCATTGTCAATGTTAAATTATTGAGATAGCTTCAGTAAAATGGTGATGCCCACATAGCATAAATTTATAGAAAAGTATTCAGCGTGGCGTTCTTCTTTCATACATAGGCAACTATGCCGAAGCCAAGTTGTTTGTTATGCAGAACAAGAGTCGCCTATAATCTTTTTCTTTCCCTTGCCTCTTTCTCAATAATAGAAGCAACGAATGATCCAAAACACTATTACTCAAAGACCTTTCAACACTAAGAGGGGTAAGCTAAGCAACAACCTCAATGATTTGATTCAGCTCAATGTTGAGGACTTCATTAAATTTGTGATTCGCTTACTTCATCCCTTTATGTTTAAAAATCATAACACCAAATACCGACATTTGATTAAGATAAGAAGACTGAGTTCTATGGAATTAGCAACAAATACAACAATAGTTTAAACAAGATTGGAAAAAAGTCAGGTTCATATTTTGGCTCAAAAGTTTCAATCTCTAAGACTAAAACTTCAAATAAAAACCAATACTAGAGTGGTCATGCTAAAATCTATATTGATAGAAGACAAGGAGAAAGTAACACAAGCAAATATAACAATTTCATTATATGTCTATGCAGTAAGAAGTAGGATTGTATATTGAATCTATTTTGCCAGAAAAAAGTTTCCAAGCTGTCTGTTTGAGGCTACAGAGCATTGTTGGATAGAAAATATTGCAGCACGATAAGTAGCATGTACAATAGGTTGTTAAAAGGGAAAGTAGAGGGGAACATGCAGAAACAAAGTGCATAATGGCATACAAAGATGAACTTAAGTAGAAGAAATTGTCATGCTTTATTATTCATAATTCTGATTTAAAAAACCCTCAATGGACAATCAAGAAGAGATAAAAGCAATTATATATGTGATAACTTGCGCTTAAAGATGACAGAACTAATATGTAGAAGTTAAGAAATTTTTGCAGCCTTCTTTTTCTCTAAGAGTACCTCATTGAGCACGCATAATGTTCTAGGTTCTCCTACATAGAGCCCTTACGTGTTTACACATTACTTTCATAAATTTCAGAAAATAGGACCCAATGAAACTCATAGAAGTCAATGCTTTGCAACTCACCATTTTTTTGGAATATGTATCACTTTGTCTATGCCTCTCTCATTGTTAGTGCAAAGAATTTGTTTTAATGCTGAATTTATCAGTGCAAATGTCTCTCTCAAAATCAACAGAAAATTAGTGTAGAGCATTCAGACATTCAACACAATTTAACATCATTAATCATTATAAAGAAGTCAATGAATAAGTGAAGATTGTTGCTTCCAACTTGTTCTTCAGAGAGGATTATCAAAACTTCAAAAATCTAAATCACTTAATTGAATCAATTTTGGTTCTTAAATCTATTAATGATCTAAAGGCTAAAATTTGCAATTAAATGAGAGCAATGTAAGCATGGTACTGTATAAAATGAAATCAAGAAGTCATAATTGAAAAATATATATCTTATATTAATCTAAGTAGAAAAGATGTCAAAAATCTGTTAACAAATAAGTAATTATACTAAGGAATCTAACTTTAAAATTATAAACGTTGTTCATAACCTTATATTTGTTTATATGTGTTAATAGTAAAAGCAATTATAAATGTGATAACTTGAGCTTAAAGACGACAGAACTAATATAGATAAGTTAAGAACTTTTTGCAGCCTTCTTTTTTTCTAAGAGTACCTTAATAAGCACGTATAATGTTCTGGGTTCTCCTACATAGAGTCCTTGCTTGTTTACACGTTACTTTTAGAAATTTAAGAAAATAGGACCCAATGAAACTCATACAAGTCAATGGTTTACAACTCATCATTTTCTTGGAATATGTATCACTTTGTCTATGTCTATGTCATTGTTAGTGCAAAGAATTTGTTTAAATGCTGAATTTATCAGTGCAAATGTCTCTCTAAAAACATTTGGTCTAGTAGTTTGATTTCGTGTTTAGATTCCCTTCTAATTATATAGTCTATTAAGCCTAAATTAAAAGCAAGAAACAAGGATAAGATAACTACCCTGTTAATAAACAATGATGTCCAAAAAAAGAAATTACATCCTGTTCATTAGGAGACCTAGGAGAACAAAAGCAAGACTCAACCCACCTTCAGTGTGTCCTTCATTAATCACATAAAAGACAAACTTGTGCCTCCATTTTTGCTTTGTCCAATGCTTTGTAACTTTTCATACATGTCCTATAGTATATAGTGACCTCATCTTCAAATTCTTCCACCGCTCTTTCATGATAAGGTACAAGAACAAGTTGTACAATAAGGCTATAATAGGTTGATATGATTAAAGGAACAAATTATTAGGTTTTAGCATTAGTCTTATCACAATATGGAGGGACCAATAACATGCAATTCAAATCGTCAATTTTTTGCAAGGTATCTTTACAATTTTCAGTCGAAGGAATTTTCCATTCTGAGTTATACACAAGAACTGCCTGAAGGTCTAGCAAAATTTGGAGTTCTATGGTCTATACCATTTATCTGTAATTTACAATTTTTAGACATGAGGTCTTATTAATAATTGTTGATACTGTCAATTATTGTTAACGGTACTACGGAGGTAGATGTATGTCCTTAGGTGGAATAGCTTTTCTTAATGAAATATTCTGGAAAGCTAGACCCTTCAGAAATAATCATTGTCATTATGTCTTGTGCAAATTTAACAATGTGGGTGTCCTCCAAATCTTCTCTTTCTAACACATTTTCACTCTCTTTTTGCTCTTGTTATTGCTTCAAAAGTTGTCGCCACAAATCTCGCCGCAAAGCTCGCTATTACTTGAGTCCCAAACCCATCAGATATCACCTGATTCTTCAAAATTGCCTCCTTTATTTGATCATATGAGGCCAACTGTGATGCAGTTACTATCATTGCATAGTTCATCGTCAATGAAGACCCATACTAGAAGCTTGTTATACCTTCCTGTTTCGACATCTTCGTAATAGCATTAATAATGCTGTTGTAGTCACGATGTTAGGCAGGTGGCAGCCGGCCGTCTGCCTACATCCTCACCATTGCCACGTCGTCAGGGTTCTTGACTGCGGCTTCGATCCTACCAACGATTAATCCAGTAGCGATTTTCTTCTCTAATGGCATACTACCCGTGTCTTCGTTACTCCACTTTTGTTTGAGCACATCGTACAAACCCATACGAGTGGTGGAGTAGAGTGTTTGTCAGAGAATAATGCGGAGAACCCAAAGAACAATGCGACAACGACTTCACTACTATTAGAGGAGATAGTTTTTTCCCAGTTACAGTGAAACTAACAACCGGAGGAGTGGTATGGAGTTGCAACGATGTCATTCTACGAACTCTTCTGAAGCTATTTGTCTAGGGTTTGTTTGTGTTTTCGGGTAGATTAGAGATGAATTGTGGTTTAATTCGGTGTTGTTTGGTGATTTGACTGTGGTCTTATGACGGCGCGTGCGGTGTAGATGCCGAAGCTGCTCTTTATTGCAAATTGTGGCATGATTGTGCCGATCCTTTGGTAACTGTTCCTCGATAAAATGAACGCGTCTTCTACTTTCATCAAAGACATAATAAAGAGGTCCACTTTATATAGTTTGTTTGATTATCATTTGTTTGGTGTCAACCTTGTTATAAGCTATTTGCAAAATTTTGGTTTACGTGCTTATCGTCGAGTTTTCGTTTTACTTATGAGCCTAAATCGTTTGTTATTAGTGTGTGGATCAGGTGGAGGCATCCACTAACTAGCCGGATGACTAGAAAATGCCAATTTATAACCTTCCGTTAAAGATTTTGTGTATGTGATCAATGTTCTTCTGAAAGTGCATGATTAGTAGCTTTGGCGTTTGAATTGTTGGTCTCTATTTAGGGTTAATTGATTTTCAAGTTTGTTTTAGGTTTTGTGATTTCATTTTTTTGCTTATTGTGTAATAATAAATTATAGGTCGAGCCAGATACAGATGAGGTTTTTGCTGAAGTGAGGTTACTCCCTGAGGCCAACGTAATCACTCACTGTGTTATCTTTTATGGTATATGAGGCACGATTGAGGGTTCAGAGCCAAATTATTCTTATTCTTTAGTTGTCTTATAATGTCAGCAAGACGAGAATGCAGTGGAAAAGGAACCTCCCCCATCTCCTCCACCGCAGTTTTATGTACACTCATTTTCCAAGACTCTGAGTGCCTCAGACACCAGTACTCACAATGGATTTTAGGTTCTTAAATGACACAGTGATGATTGTTCGCCCCCGTTGGTTAGTCAAATGCACCTTGTGATAATTATTGACTCATTTTTTAGTTTTTTTTCAAATTAACAACTAGTTCTAAAGTGGAATTGGGATTCTAATGTGTGCAAGATATGTAAAGGCAACCTCCAACACAGGAATTGGTTGCCAAGGATTTACATGGAAACGAATGGAGGTTCCGTCATATATTTTGGGGTAATGAACCTTATGTTTCAGCTTGCCTGCTTCATTGTTTGTGCATACGTTACTAGACGAGATTCTTCATAGGTATATAGTATTTAGTACTTAATTCATATCCTGATGTTGATGCCAGGTCAACCTAGAAGGAACTTGTTTTAAAGTGGATGGATTGTATATAACTTGTAAACGACTTATTGCTGGTGACGTCTTTATATTTCTAAGGATGGCGGTTCTTCCAAGATTATTTTTGCTCACCTTCTAGGTTAATTGTTACCTATACATCACTGATATTTTACTTTAGGATTCAACTTTTATAGGTAAGAATGGAGAACTTAAAGTTGGTGTCAGAAGATTGATGAAGCAATAGGGCAATGTAGCGTCATTTCTCATATCCATTCACAGTATGCATCTTGGTGTGCTTACCACAGCATGGCACGCCATTTCGACAAGAACGATGTTTACAGTATACTACAAGCCTAGGTATCTTGTTAGATTTATAATTTAGCTTCCTGAGATGGTTAACAATTTAAGCTAGAGTTTGAGAGTCTGGTATATCAACTTTAATCGCAAGGTCACCACTGCGCCTAAAAAAAGATAACTACTGTAGGGGGCTTCTTGTTGACTTTTTGTTAACGTGGTATTTATGTTCCTCTTTTGTTGTTTTGGCATAGGACAAGCCCGACTGAGTTTATAGTTCCATTTGACTAGTATATGGAGTCTATGAAGATTACTTATTCTATAAGTATGAGGTTCAAAATGAGATTTGAAGGTAAAGAAGCTCCAAAATAGAGGTACTGATTTCTTCTCCTACAGAAGTTCAAAGTTGTCTATAAATAAACTACTCATAAAATTTATTAGTTGCATTATTTTTTCCACCAATTTTTTTGTAAAAGATTTACTGGCACTGTTATCGGAATTGAAGATGATGATCCTAACATGTGGCAAGAGTCCAAATAGAGATGCCTCAAGGTAGTACTTAATGATTTACTGCATTACATCCATTTTGACAACTAAAATGTCATGTTGCTTCCTTTGGCATTTAGGTGAGGTGGGATGAAATATGTAGCATACCTTGTCCAGAAAGGGTGTCGCCTTGGAAAATAGAACTTGCAATGGCTCCTGCACTAAATCCTCTTCCAATGCCCATGCCAAAGAGACCCCGAGCAAGCATGGTGCCTTCATCTTCTACAAGTTCCATTTATAGGCATTTTCCTACAAGTTCCATTTGAATCAAGTAGGCAAAGTTTTCTTGACTTGAGCTTTAGGTTAGTCTAAAGTGACCGTGAACCCTCCACCAGTAAGTGGGTTTTCTAGGATCTTAATAGCCAACTTTGCTGAGAGTAATGAGTTTCATAATGCTGAAAATTCTATTATCTAGCCACCTTTAGTTGGTGATGAAAAGGTTGATACAGTTTCTGCAACGAGAAGGTATGGTTCAGATAATAGAACACCTTGTGGTAAGCATGAATTAACTTACATAGATATGTTGTCGAGCCAATTCCTCCCATGGATTTTGTGCACCACTTGTAAATCAAACAATAGCAACTGCTAATCTAGCAAAAAGACATGTACTAGATTAAGATGGGAAGTTTAACTTGCTTGCCAACTAATGGTCGTTAATGCCCTTAAGCGTATCACTGAAGTTTATAGAGTCTAATGAAAATTTACTAACAAACCATGGGAATGTAAAAGGTCAACTGCGGAGTAATACTAAATGCAGTATGTTCACTGCATACCCCCCACTTTGTGGCGGTAGAGTTGATACATTAAATGGAAATTGGTTGATGCCTCCCCCATCATCATCTCATTTTGTTAATCACGACCATTCAAGAGATCTAGGGAAGAAACCAGCATTGATGCAGGGGCATGAGAATGGAAAATCTATGGATGGAAGTTGCAAACTCTTTGGCATTCCTCTCATCAACAGTCCTATGACACCAGATGCCATTGGGCCTATTAGAAACATGTGTAACGAACCAATGGTTCATACGCACTCTTCAAGTCACAAAAAATGCCCAATTGAATCTGATCACAAGTCAGAACAGTCCATGGGTTCCCAAATGGTTGACAATATTAAACATAAGAAACATTTTCTTTCTACTAATCAACGCACAAGAGATGCTCAGGGAAAAGCTCAAAATGTTTCTACGAGGAGTTGATCTAAGGTACGTTCTTTTGTTAAATGCTAAGAGGTTATAAGTATCACCCTTGAATTGTAAAAACTTGTTTTCTTTTCTTAATATCAACAGGTTCACAAGCGAGGAATAGCACTTAGTAGGTCAGTTGACCTTGCAAAGTTCAATAACTATGATGAGTTAACTAAGGAATTGGACAAATTGTTTGAATTTGATGGTGAACTAATGGTGTCCACAAAGAATTGGCAGATTTGGTACACTGATGATCAGGGTGATATGATGCTTGTCGGAGATGATCCTTGGCTGTAAGGATTATTGTACTTTTTCATTTATTTTCCAATTAGTTTTATTTAAGCTTTTGTTGACATGTAAATTCATTACTTTGTATGAATGCTGGCTACTTTTGACCTACATTAAAGAGAATTTGTTGGCATGGTTCGTAAGATTTTCATCTATACTAAAGAGGAGGTTTTAAAGATGAATCTAGGGGCCCTAAATTTAAAATGCAATGAAAACTTGTCAGTGTAGCACCCCACTCTCGCAAGACAAGTACCCAACATCCAGAGTGATGTCCGAGTGCGTACCTCGTAAGGGTGGCATGCTAGAATAATCAAACACTTGAAACTCGGTATAAAATTTTTTTCAACACAAATCATTTACAAACATCTCCCATTTGGAAAGTTATTAAAAATAGAATGTTTAAATACACATTGTACAAAAATTGCGGAATATACAAATTGATACAAAAATAAGAAAGTACAAATGCAGATGCGAACTAATCCCGACTTCCATCTCTTACTCAAA
>JAOTAY010000189.1:13192899-13207099 GCA_025629805.1 Erythroxylum baracoense
TCCAATTTGGGTCAGTATACTGAAAGTTATGCCCAAAAGATTTCAGACTGTTCTTAAGCTTCAACAGAATTCTTATCTCAATTTCCAATCAGATTCTGAAATTCCTAGAGGCAGAATTAGAATTCCATTACTTCAGACAATTTGTATCCTTATGAATCTAGTTTAATTAAAAATAAGAATCACTCCATACGGAAAACTACATATCAAGATATAATCAGAATACTGAAGTATGTTCAGTAAAACCATCCCAGTTATCATACTTCAATATAGTCATATTTCCAACTTAAATTCTTCAATCAATACATTTCAGAAAGCCTTAATTTTTGGTCGAGATGAAGATTAATGTCTTAAGAGTCTATTGGTTTAATTCGAATGTCAATTGGATGTCAGGAGAAGAAGTTATAACCAAAAGAATGAAGGATGTTCAAAACTGTCAAACAGCATCGTACACTCCCTTTTATTCCAACTTCTTCCAACTCTTCCCAAAATAGACCTTCGGGTCAATCTTTGATGGTCATTTTGATAAGGAATATGAAGGATTTAGGCAAAACATTATTTGAAAAATTGTTCCTTTATGCCTTAAGTTTCTCATGACACCAAAATCATGCAGTTTAGTTTAGTATTTTGCAAGTTATACCAAAAATACAGTATACTGTTCCCAAATAATGACAGAATCCTAATTTCAACTTTAGGCCAAATTTCATCATCCTTCAGGATAGAAACATAATACATTCCTTAATGAAAGTTGTAGGTAATTGACATATGTTTTCTTGCATAATTGTTAATTATTGTTGTAGTTTAGGATTCATTTTGTATTCTTTCATTTAATTTAATTTCCATTGTTGTTCTTTTATGTTTGATGTTAATTTAGGGTAAGAATTGACTATTTTTTTAATGTAGGAAGGAAGATGGAGTAACTTCGAGATTGAACTAGAGATCAAAGAGGAGAAGAAAAGAGGATTCCATCTATTGCCAATTCCCACGATCGTGGGAATTATAATCCGAGTCATAATGCAAGGCTTCATTAAACTGAGGATTTTTGAACTATAAAAGCATAATTAAGCCTCCATCATCAAGGGGAGACGAACACCAAAGTTTTCATATTTTGGCAAAAAAGAGGAGTTTCCTTATTCAATTTTTTGTCAATTTTACTTCTTATATTCTTTGTCAAATGGTTTATTTGAATGTTGATGATGTTATGGAGACCATGAGTGGCTGATTTAGTTTTAGGGATTGCTTTTGAACTATTTTTTTATAGCTCCTATTTTATTAAATTGAATGAAGTTATCTTTGATGATTGGTGATTTTATTTTTTATCTTGCAATAAATCGAGAGAGTGAGCGAGCTTAATTGTGTAGGATTGTACAACGAGAGTTGTCGACCTGTAGACTTACAATCATCACATCAATTGATTAGTTAGAAGACAGATCTTGGTAAAGTCAGTTGATCACCCATTGGATAGTTTAATCACTAGTTGAATCGGTAGATTCATTGGGTAGGTTAAGAGATCATCCAATTGATTCCCTTTAATTCAATTAGAGAAAATTAGTTATACCTTGAGAGAGGGTAATTAATACATTCAGAAATTTAGGGTGAGACACAATTCAATTAATAAAATAAGAGGGAGACAAAATAGGGAAAAAAGTAATCTCTAGTCCTTAAATTCTTGAATTTCATTTTTTTTGAACTTTGGTGTTTTCTATTGCTTTGTGTTAGTCTTTTAATTTAAATTTAATTTTTCAGCTTGTTTGCATTAAACAATTTAGTTTCTTAAACAAAGTCTTGTCTAAATTTAGTAGTGTCTGGGCATCAATCCCTGTGGGATCGATATCTACTCTTTTTAACTATAAGTCACGACCTGTTCACTTGTAGTTTTTTAGCATAAAACGAGTAGATTGTATTACATAATTACACTTAACAAGTTTTTGGTGATGTTACCTGGGATTGATTGTTTAGCATCTCGTTTAATTTTGATTACTTTGATTTAAGAATTTTGATACTCTTCTTTATGTAATTCTAGGTACATGAACATAAGGAGCACAAGAAGAACGAAAGAAGTTAATAAAGACGAGTTTTCTGACATCAAGAGACACGAAAGAGAGTTAAGAAGGGCAAAGCATCTAAACTTTTCACAGCAAGTTATGGTTGAAGAAGGAGATCAAGAAAGGCTGGAGAGGACTTTAATGGATTTCATGAGGCTAGGTTTTAGTTCTCAAGTAGTGGTGAGACTGATAGTTCAAGTGAACAATTTTGAGATAAAGCTGGCGCTCCTCAACATCCTACAAAATAGTGTGCAGTTTTACGAGCTATCCAACAAGGATCCAAATGACCATATCGCAAACTTCTTAGAGATCTGCGATACATTTCGATTCAACGGAATATCTAACGATGCGTTGAAGCTGAGACTATTTTCATTCACGTTAAAGGATCAAGATAAAGTGTGGTACAACTTACTGAATTTAGGCCAGATTATAACTTGGGAGCAGCTTGCCCAAGCATTTCTCACCACGTATTTCCCGTTGACAAAGACAGCGAGGATTATCAAGGAAATTAAACATTTTTAATAGAACGACAAGGAATCTTTTTATGAAGCTTAGGAGAGATTCAAGGAATTGTAGAGAAGTTATCCCTATCACAACCTACCGAGAGAGTTCCTGCTTCAGATGTTCTACAATGGAGTGAATCTAAGAACTAGAGGAACTATCAATGTAGCAGCAGGAGGTTCATTAATGAGGAAGATGGTGGAAGCAACTCGTGATCTTTTAAAAGAGTTGGCGAGCAACAACTGCTTATGGTCAAGCGAGAGGAGTAGACAGGGGACAGAAGGAACAAAAAGGTATATGATACCCATTGACTTTGTTACTGCCTTGTAGGCTTAGATCATGGCTCTTATGAAGCAGCTGAACAACATACAAGGAGCATCCTCCTCTACAGTGAAGGTGATGTAAGTTCAATGTGAGTTGTGCAGGTAGAACAACCACGACTCAGCTGAGTGTTTCGTATTGGGAGTTGGTGGTACTGAACAGGTAATTTACATGGGTCAGCCACAGTGAGGTAATAACTCGTACTCTAATACATATAATCTAGGATGAAAAAACCATCTGAAATTTTCATAGAGTACTAACAATACAGGTGGCCAAACAAGGCCATAAGGACCGTCGAGATTCCAACAAGATCGAATTGGAGTGATGGTGAGTAAGATGGATAAGATGATGGAAGTGCTGGGGGTCCAAACTAGCAGCTCAAGAGGAGAATCAGAAGATGATGTTTGCAAGCTAAGAGGAGAGTCAGAAGAGGATGGAAGCAAAGTTTGAGCAAATCGTGAAGAATCATAACTAATCTATTCAAAACTTAAAGGTTCAGGTAGGTCAACTTGCTAACGCGTTATCTTCGAGAAATGCAAGTAGCCTACCGAGTAACACCGAGGTCAACCTAAAGGAAAGAATCATAGCCCTCACTCACACAAAGAAAAAGGAAAGTGAACATAAGGAGAAAGACGGAGTCAAGAGAGAAGGATAAATGGTTTTGGAAGTATTTCCAAGTGGACCAGTAAGTGAGCCGATTAGGGAACTTCAACTTGGACTTCCACATCAGATTTTTGTTCAAAAGAAGTCATCTTTAAGTGGATCAGCAAGGAATTTCAAGGAGGCTAAGCAAAGCACGATGATGGATGTAACAAATCAATTTCAAACAAAGCTCACGTTAAATGAACCAATGAAAAAGGGGGTCAAAGAGCACATATCAGGAGTAAGTTCACACATAGCGCAAAAGAAAGAAGACCTAGGGGAATTTTTCATTCTGTGTAGTATATATGAAGTTACGATAGATAAGGCATTTGTGGATTTGGGAGCTGGCATTAACATGATGTCGTACTCATTCAGTTAGAAGCTAGGTTTAGGAGAGCCAGAGCCCACTAAGACATTAGTGAAAACAGCCGATAAAATAGTACACTTGTCGAAGGGAATCATTAAGAATGTGCAAATACAGATTGACAAATTCTTGTTTCCTGCAAACTTCTACATATTGGATATTAGAGAAGACAAGAAAACCCCAATGATTCTTGGGTGATCGTTTCTAGCTACTGCTCATTCGATCATTGATGTTGATGGGGGCGAATTACTACTAAGAGTAGGATAGGAGCAGTTAACATTCAAGGTATTGAAGAAAATTATGGCGCTCCTTCATCCCCAATGGACATCAAAAAACCTGAACCCCAAGTTGGATGGGAAGATATTAAGGACCTTAGGAATGCATATAAGAAGAAATGATCGCACAGTAAAAGACGTAGGAAAGAAAACAACAAAGAAGGTGGAATCCATACTAGGGTAGCTCATCTACAAAGTTTGAGATCAGTTTTCGAGCTGCTACTGTACCATTCATTTGAGCCACTATAAGCATCAAGGAGAGTCGAGCTACCAAAGTTAAAAGAAGTGCTGCATGGGGGGAAACCCATAGATGTCTATTTTCTTTTGGTTATCTTTGTCTAGCTGTTTATTTGATTTCTTTAGTTATGATCATGTTTGAATTGAGTTTGATTGATGTTCAATTTAGTTTTTGTTTGAATTTCAACTTGTTTTCTTTTCAAAATTCTTGCTGATGATATTAAGTTGATGCGTTTGTAGGTTGTGGGATCACGAAGAACCAATATCAAGCTTGGAAGAAGGTTTGGAACCGTGATAATCACCAATTCCCACGATCGTGGGAATTAGATTGATTGCCATGATCATTGGAAATCTCTCTAGAAAGTTTCTAGAAAGAAATCCTACGATCGTGGGAAATGTGGTGATTCCCATGATTATGGGAATTTCGAATTCCATTTGGAGGGAAACTTAAGTTTCACTCCCTTTTTCTTCTCTCACCCATTCTTCAAAATTTCACTCCCTCTGTCTCTAACCCATGAAATTCTCTCCTCTCACTCTCTAAAACTCTTCAATTTTTCTTTAGATTATTGGTATTTTCTTCAACTCTTTCATTAATCTTAATCCTTTCATCTTTTCATACATTAATCACTCAAAAATACAAGGATTTAGGCAAAATTTTTCTCTCTCTCTAAAAGCCAAATTTCACTCTTTTTCTCTCATTCTTCTAGATTTTCCTCTCACAATGGCACCAACGAAGATGATGGCTAGGAAGTCAGTTGATGAACTCTGCTCGTAAGTTTTCGGAGAAGGTAAGTGCGATTTGGTGACGACTTGCTGCTCTCCATTCCCAATCTATTCGGAAGAAGAAGATATGTGTTTCCGTGGCCCTAGGGATAGAGAAATAGTCACTCCTAGGTATTTTGATTTTGACTTATTCAAGAACATAGTAGAGAGACGACAACTTGAGCAACTAGCTGCAAATATAGGGTGGAATAGGTTTGTTCGGTGCGATGTACCTATTTATGCTACTATAACTTTAGATTTTTTTCACAATAGTTCTATATAACCCTAAAATGAATGTGTTTTGCTTTAGGTTAGCTGGAAATATTTTTAAACTTGATTATCCTGTCATGCGTGAAATTTTCAATTTGTTAAATGCAAAAATTTTAGATGGTCACGCTGATTTTAATGTCGATTCTTATTGAAAAACTCTTACGGGTGAAGAACATTTTGACTCACGCAGTACACCAAATTCTTTAATCCGAAGTCCTAAGCATCTACTTTTACACAAATTTATGTGTCTATGTTTAATAAAATGAAAAGCAACAAATGTTCAGCCAAAGAACTTTTCTTTTTATGGTGCGTGGATCAAAAATTTAAAATCAACACACCTTATAGGATTTTTCGATCAATAGTGAGTGTGGTTAATAAAAAGAGTTCGTCTTTTGGGATGTCCCATATCGCTTATGGTTTGGGTATGTTCTATAATGTTAATATGGAGAACTTACATACAACTCCACACGATATATTTGATATCGTATTTGAGACGTTCTAAGATTTTGGAGTCCATTATATGGAATTTTGAAGTCTTCAAATGTGTACTACAGTAAGAAATAGGAGGGGCACTAGTATAGCTACTTCCCGACCATCCACATCCTGAACAGTCCCGGAGCCAAAGGAAGAAGCAGCAAAGGAGGAATCGAGTGCACCACTGGAGGTCGATCGATATCAACAAATCCTCGACTAGATGGATGCCAATTGTCAACAAATGACATCCCAACTTAATGAGCTTGGCACCCAAATATGGAAAGTCCACAAGGAGCAGCGCAACCTGAAGAAGAGGTTCCTCAACTTCTATTGGAGGAATAATTTTGAAGCTCCTTCACCAACACCGTCGCCACCATCATCTGAATAAGCTTTTCTTACCCTTTTATTTTTAAATTTTGTTATTTCTTTTTTTGTGGTTTCATTTGATTTCATTTCAAGTTTGTTTGGTTTCATGTCATTTTCTTTTGTGGTATAAGTTAATCAACCATTTGGTTTTGAAAATCATGATGCACCTAACCATATCTATAAATTGCCTAATACATTATATATCTTAAAATAATCTCCTAGTAAAGCAAATGATTACCTCAAAACTTCAACTCAGTCGTATAATTAAGTTTAGGTGAGACTTAAGAGATTAACAATACAAGGACATAAACAAAAACTCTTAAATAATGAGAGAGAAGTTGGGGCTAGTATAGGATAATGGTAACAGGTGTAACTAGTGACAACAATGCGAATGACAAGGAAGTGAAGAATAAATTTGAGGAAACTAATGAACCACTAAATGATTATAAAGTTGCGGAAAATTTAAGAGATTTTTCTTTAAAATCATTCTAAAGTTGCTTTGGATTATGACAACAAAAACTAATGAACCACTAAATGATATAAAATCATTCTATAAACTAATAAACCATTGAAAGGAGCATTCCACATTATTTATGATGTTTGAGACCTTTGACATAACTTTCATCGAACACTTGGTACCTTATTGAAATTCATCCCTACTTTGTTTCAAAAATATTGTCTTCTTCTATTATTCACCAACATAACCACACAATAACAAACAATGACCTATTAATAACCCAAATAAACCCTCAAAACTTAATAACAAAAAATGACCTATTAATAACCACACAATAACAAACAATGACCTATTTTACAATGACCTTGACTATTTCATCGCTAAATTCTGTCGAAAAAATTACCTTAATAAATTCCTCCACATTTACTGACAAACTTTTTTTGTCGTAATATACAATTTTCCCCGACAAGTTTACAGATGGAACTCAATTTTCATCGCTAATTTACTAGGAAATTTAGTCTGTCGGTAATTTGTAATTTTCTTATAGTGCTATATTAATCTAATTCTTTACTTTGTAAAAAAATCAAGAACTGCTTGAGGAAGTAAATTTAGGTAATTTAAGAGAATTTCACTAGGTATTTGTTAGCAACAACCTTGATCCAAAAATATAAGGGGAGTTAGTCGAGCTCCTGAAGTAATCCTAGGAAAAAAGAACCTAAGGTAAAAAATTCACCAAAGGCTATTGCTTTGTAGAAAGGGAGGAATTCTAAAATTAGTTTGTTGTTTATAAGATGAAAAACAAATTGATTTAACAGAACCCTAATACACTTGAGATGTTCCTCTTCAAAAATGAGATTTCTAGAAGAAGCGTAACTACTAATCAATCTTGAATAAGAACTTTAAAAGGCACTGAGGTCTAAGGTAAAATTTACCTCAACTAAGCACATGAAATCCTCCCCAACAATAGGTAAACCAGTTAGAAAGAAAACTTCTTTGAGAGAATTAGAGGCATACCCAAAATAAAAGATAAAGGAATTATAGGGGGACTTTAGAATTCCAAGAGAACAAATGTGAGATTAGATATACATTCTGGTAGGTTCCTAGAAAGAGATATTAATTTGAGAAGTCCCCATCCAGGTAGAGTGCTAAGAAGGGAATAACTTGTCTATCCATTTAACCCACTAGTCCACATTTTTTGGTCATGGTTTTAGAGATTTTGGGGCTTGAAATAGAGGAAATTCTAGATGAAAGTTTTATTTACTCACTTGGGGAGATCCAACGGATGAAGGCATTCTAATGGTCAAAGGTAATCCCTACCCATAATCAGAATGTGGAATTCCTCCTAACGGATGAAGGCATTCTAACGAAGGATGGCAAAGGTTCATTTGTAATTGATATTACCTTAACTTTTACAACATACGTAAAGAATAAAGTTTAGAAAACTAATACAATTTTTAAATAAAGTATAAAAAAGTCTAAGGAATATGTCTTTGGAGTTCAATTTAGTGAAGTTAGTGGACATGGAAGAAGATGTGTTGTGTGTGAAAGTTGTAGTCTAAGCAATGTTCACTAAGTTTTAGTTGAATTCACAAGGAAGAGAAGGAAAAAGAATTAAAGTTGACAAAAAATTCAGAGACTACTTAGAGTCTAATATAGAAAAAGGTGTAGGGCAAGAGGAATTTATAGCAAAATTGGCAAACTGGAGAGGAGTAGTAGAAAATTTAAACTTAAATTGATCAGATCTTTTAGCTTCCATAACAAATGATGAGTTGGGAGTTTTAAACACAGGAGAATTTTTATATAATCCTTGTACTCAACATTCCCTCTCAGTTAAGGGGTTCACTTTGATTAAGGGCTATATAAAGATCATTCTGATGATGTTTTCATTTTTTTTCTAATTGGGTTATCCTTAGTTCCTTAACTTCCTAAAATCACCAGTCCATATATGAGAATTTGATTAATGGCCTTGCACTCGTATGGAAGGCTAAAAGGTCTTTAATACCATATGTTTAGTATGTTAACCAAATATATGCATAAAGTAATTGTTGAATTCCTAAGAAGAATTCAGCCCATTTGGCCCAAAAGTGAAAAGATTTGAGTGTTAGAAGTCCTAAAAGTTAGTTTTCTAAAGAATTCCTAGATATAAGAAGTGGTAAAGAATTCAAGACGTGGGAGACAAGACAGTTGAGATGCAATGAACATGCGATGGATAATTATTCAAAATGTGAACATAGTAAAAGAAAATTGTTGTGGGGAAGTTACAAGAGAGTTGCTTAAGGGAATTACATATGAGAAGATGCATAATACACCAACAACAAAGACACAAAGGGAAGACAACACAACAAAAACACAAGCCCTATCATTGTTTCAACTTCTTTTTATATTTTGTTCTTTTCTTTTGCTTAAATTAAATTATCTCTTTATTTAAAATCTTATTTCAACAATCTTTAACATTTTGATAGCTTAGAATTTTATTATTTGAGTATTTCAAAGTCCACCTTTATTGTCGATAAGAAGCCAGGTCCAAAATTAGGAGAGTTCCTCTCAGTCACACTCGAATTTCAGGCTGATTGTATAGATGACCTACTGTCAGTATATTGGTTGCTTGTTTGTATCTCTAATAAAAGCAGCATACTTTATTTTTAATTGCCTCTTATTTTTGTTTTTAATTTTAGTCCAAATTGATAATTTCGAGCATGTTTGGACATTCCTTATTGTATTTTATTACATTTATAAACTTTTGAGAATGAAATAGTGGTATGATTTTTCACCATATAGCTACTGGACCATTGTTTATTTCTATTCTCCATATTCCTATTCTCAGATATTTTCTTCAGTTGCTATAGATTCTGAACCTGTGATTAAATTGTAGTGGTACACTTACAACTTCATCCCGTTCATTTATTATACAGATATTTTCTGGGAACTCTTTTGTAATGTCTACGTTATGCTATTAAATTATAATTTTCTTTGAGAGAATTAATTTACCTGATAAGCATTGCTTATCTGTCTTAGTCACAATGTTGCTTATTGTAATTGATCTCGTGAACTTCAGTTTAAAGTTAAGAAAATGCGCTCATGTTAACACCAGAAGAGGATTACCCACTTGAATATCGAGATTTGGCTTCCATGGTTGGAGAATGAAAAGCAAATACCCAAAAAGACCATAGAGAGTTCTACAATACATCAAATCCCCAAAAGTCCATTGAGAGTTATACAATACATCTAACGTAGCCTTCCTAGTGGGAAGTTTCTACAGGAATATTCCACGTTTCATAGAGAAAATTCAATTCTACCAGTCTTACACCTTCCTGTCATATAAGCATAGCTTGATTACCATAGTTTTTTGAGAAGCGTATTAATAATTAATAAAAGGCACTCAAAATGAGAGTTCTAGTAAGCTTGATTACCAATGTTGCACTAGCGCATACTTGTAACTTAGACTAGTTTAACATCTGGTATTAGTTGCTTGATGGTTGAACTCAACGCTTGTTTTGTATTTTTCACTCGAACTGGAAATTTTATTCTTGATCTTGGCAAGTAGTCATTGAATAATTGATTTGAGAATGATGTTTTACAGGTAACTTTCCCCTTGTGTGGGCATGTTATTAGCCATTTAAAGAGGATTCCATACACATGTCCCCAGACAAACTTTTGTAGGCAAGTATCTATTCTCAGTGACCGTGTTACCAACCATGTTTTAGACAAGCAAAATTTTCGCTATCCAAATTGTCAATGTAAATTCTTAATAAAGCTAATAGACTCAGAAGCATCTAAATGGAGGAAGAACATATTAGCAATCATTAGTAAGGTTGATAAATCTCTCAGGTGCTTGCATCTGTAAGTGTATAAAGAAGAGGAATATTCAGTATTTAAAAGCAACGGCTATTTTTCACATGAAATGCCCTTAAAGATTTGGATTCTCCAAGTATTATTGCATGGAGAGATGACCCACCTTTGAAAGTTGTCGCAATATGAGAATAAAGATGTTTGTATACGTATTTATTTATTTTTCTTTTTATGTGGAATATTCATCGTGTCTGGCCCAGAACGGTGATTAGGATTCCTACTTATCGAACTCCTGGTCAACACGCAAGCATATGTGCCAAATTAGGCCCACCTAGCGTCGAATATGCATATGCCATGTCTTAAATGGAAGCCATCCATGCAACGGCCAGAAGGTTAATTGAGATCGATTCCATACGCAAGTAAAACATCAGTTTAGTTCATTAAAAGCTTTTTTAAAAAAAAGATTGTAACTCGTGTTCAACAAAACTACTGCTCTTTTCACTACGTTTATATCATAATTATTCAACATAAAAGTTAATAAGTAACGTTTTTCAAAACCAAGAAATTGAGATATACAAAAAGAAATTTATTTCTAAACACCTAACATGACGGTTAAAAATATATTTCTAAACTTGCTCTTTTTCCTGTACACTGGGAATATGCCAGTCCATCAACCAAATTTTGATTTACGTTGAACTTGAACAATTTGACCCAAAACTTTTCAGTATTGAGGTAAAAAAGTTACATATGTAAGTAGGAAGCTAAGCAGGCATCCTGTCCTTACTGTTTCCCGTGACATCCAACCATTCAATATTTATAAGAGAGAAAAAATAAATGGGTTAGATGGTAGTGAGAACATGGGGTACAAGGATTTTCGAAACAGGTGATTTGAAGCCAACGAAAATTGCACGTTAAGTTTTTTAAATTAGAAATTCTGCATTCATATCCCAAATTTTATGCAACCATTAGGTTCTTCGAATGAGCTGGAACTCCAAGATAACACTTTTAACATTACTAGCCACCTCTGCCTCCACTCGCGTTCAGCGTCGGCCCGCCGCATTCCAAAATTCTTAAAAATATGTTGGGAACATTCCCTTTCTCAAGGCAATAAAGAAAATTCTCCTAACCTCAACTGCCTGTGAGTTTACAGCCACCTGATATTGTAGCACGTGGCAGCCATGCAATAACCGAATGAAGAAAAGATGTTATAGATGCTCTGATAAAACTCAATCTTACACGACCCAACCTTGTTATAGAAGAGCCTGGATTTGCCACAATGGAATTTACATATGCATATACGCTTAGATAGGAAGAGGACTAAAGATGGAAATGGATATGAATCTTTGCTCATGCCTTTTTAAATTATTGCGAAGAAAACGAATATTATTCGAGAAAAGGATGAAAGGAATTTGGCAATGGATGACAATGTTCATTTATGGGGAACTGATTCCGAAACATTTTCAATCAGACCTTTTAGCATCACATAAAACCTACTCGAGGAAGGTTTACTTGAAAGAGTTGGATTTATGAATCTAAGTGGAAGTGACAAACGCTTACACGTCTACGTCCATTCACGTCATTACGTCATCTGATGTAGCCATAGAGAATACAGCAATGGAGGAAGGAGTTATTGTATTTCCACTTTATTACAAGAGATGAGTCGTTACAACAAAAAAGACTATCAGCTACGTTTTTTTTTCGGAGAATTGAAAATTGAAGCTAAACGTAGACTTTTTAGTGACGATATTTCATTTCGTTGTTAAAAGTATAAAATTTAGTGACGTTAAAATAAATCGTCGAAAAAGCAGATTATTTGACGACGATTTTTAGAAGTTGTCACTAAAAGTGGCCAATTTTGTGACAGTTTACTCATATTGTTGCCAAAGATCCATCCTTTTGTGACGGCAACTTAAAATGTCGACAAGTATTCGAACTTTTTGAGACGGAATGTGCAATTCATCCCCAAATGTGGACTTTTGGCAATTAAAGCTTTAAATCGTCGCAAAAAGTTTAGATTAAAGAATTATGTATTAATAATATTAATTTTCTAATTTTTTTAATGGTAAGTTTGCCTAATAATCCTAAGATTAATTATAATTGACATCTTTTTGCTTGATGTTTTCTTTTTAAGTTTGTTTAAATAAATAGTCGATACATAAAAACTCTATAAAATTTCTTTTTGGATATTAAAAGATAAACATATTCAAAATTTAACATATTAATAAGATTATATTTAATATATTTAAGTTTATTATTCTTAATCATATTTATTAACAATAAATAATAATACATAAAAATTGAAAATAGTAAGCAATATAATATAATGATGTATGCAACTAAGTAGTAAAAGATTGTAATTAGAAGTTTAACAATTCTTACAAATATAGAACAACAAGAACAAGAACAGGAATATCAACACCTAGTATGAATCCCACTGATACGTGGGGTCCAGAATTATGAAAATTTAATATATCGTAAAATTTCTATGTTAAATAAAATTTGTTTGGTAATCAAATCCCACAAATGAATTGTGGATGGAAAGAACTGATGCATAGGACACTTTCTGCATTCCATGTCAATATGATCAGTTGTGTTAGTTTGTTGATGATAAGTTAAAGCCCTACATTTTTTTTGAAAAAATTAATGGAGTATATATATTGAAAATGATTCAAGATATATTACTACATCTTTCGGAGTTATACTCCCTTGCTAAGACCAACCAACGACTACTTACATCATGCTTAATAAAACGGCTTCACATATGAGCCCTTACATTGACAATACGACAATGTTTCTAGGTTAATGAAGGGTCTAGATTAGAGAAGTAAATTTCCATCTTCCCTACTTCTCGCTGCTCGTCATCTTCCACAATTACGGCTGATTTCTTCAGTGGCGGTGGAGGTTTTGTTCTACAGCCAACGTCGTAAGTGAGATAGTTCTACTTGGTTAATCTTTTCTTGCTTCTTCTTCATCTGATTTCTTTCATCTTTTCTCAGGTCAAGTTTACCGGTGAGATTCTCTTTGTCGCTGGATATCGCCTTCCTCCAGGGGAATGGAGAACGGTCTTTGATCAGGTTTCTTTTATTTTTCTTCTTGATCTATATTTACTTTCTACACTAGATTCTCCCTGAAACGAGCTTCTCTTCCTCTTGCTTTCCTTCTTTTCCTGTCCTTTGTTTTCCTTGTATGCTTTTATATTGAATCGCTTAGCCTCTTACACATTCAGAGAAGCTCAGATATTTCTGTTACCTGCTTGGTTAAGATGTTTCAAAAGGATGAGCTCTCTGAGTTCTTGACTTATTTAAGATGTAAGAACCTCTTTGGGTGATTTGATATCACCAAATCGTCTGAGGTTCCTTTGCTTCCACACCCCGGATATACAAAGCCCTAAAGATAAGACATGGATCTGTATGTCTAGGTTCCTAAGGTTTGAGTGATTGGTCAATTTTTGTACTATCTCTGTGATTGTATTCCCTAGATTTAGTCTTAGGCATCTGCTTGATATACACCCCATACATAGTAGTTACAAGGAAATATGAAGAAGAGACGATCTCTTGTTTCCACAAGGATCTAGCACAATAGGCATGTTCAATCTATTTGCAAATACAACATTCTGTCTGATTTATTTTGTAACATCCCGTTTCCAGAGAACGGGTCGGACCAATGAAACGGGTCCAGGTGTGGTAAATTACCACACCTC
>JAOTAY010000189.1:13230612-13257111 GCA_025629805.1 Erythroxylum baracoense
GATGGAATATATCATTTCACATAATATTCTATTAATAACTTTCAATCAATGTGCATAGTCATTCATTATATTCATTGAATCTGAGTCCGACATTCAACATTTAGTTTAGTACACATATTTTCCATATTCACATACAATTAAGTAGCACTCCTAATTCAATCTCGAATATCAAACTCCTCAAACTATCAATGTCTGGAATTATCACAATCATGTTAATAAATGTTTAATAACTAAAATTTTAAACAGAAATAATTCAATCACAGTGAGAAAATATTTAGGTTAACTCACAGTACCCTCCAGATAAGCTATTGCCTTGTTGAACCGGCAATGTCTGGATGCTGATGTTCGATTTGTGCTTCTTCAGTCATACAATACACACATATTGTACATGTTACTTAGTTAATCAATCATATTCATATTCATATTCATGCATATGTATATATGTCATGTTCAATGCATACTCAATTGACTTTCCCAGGTATGTATCTTTAATCACGAGTCTTGATCATTCAAACATCATAACTTAGGTATAATTAGTTTGAAATTAGGTTTATACCTCAAAGAAACTTGATTATTCTAATTTCATCAATCATACATTCATAAAAACAGAACATGACTATATCCATTTATTTATCAAATTCTAGCACACTTAATCACCAACATCATGTACAATCTTTCATCATAATCTTTCTATTAGAGCATGCCATAAAGAACAACACTTTACTTACTTGTTTAGCTCCCAACTCCAATTCAATTCGTCAAGCTAACCTAGCTCCTCAAGCTTGCATAATCATCACAAATTTAAGGTGGAATAGGTTGGGTTTTCAACAACAAAAAGAAGACAACAAAATATTAGAGTGGCAAAGTGTAGAATTTGGGCAAAACTCAAAGTTGTGAGGGTTAGGTGAGTGTCAAAAATGAGAGAAGGAAGAAGAAGATGGCCTGCAGCAAAAATGAAAGAGAAAATGGTCTTCATGTATGTGGGTGTCATAAGGTAGGTGTATGGTGTTATGACACTTGTCATTGCACTTGTCAAGTAAAGACACATGCTATATGTCTTCTACTTAAGCTATTAAATGTCTCTTAGTTACTTATCCCATTTGTCACTCAATCTTTAATTCATTTGTCATTCAATCTCCAAGTCATTTTCACCCAATTATCTAAGCCATTTGTCACTCAATCTTAATGCCACATGTCACTTATTTCTACTACCATGTATCAACTAGTCTTACCACCTAACATCTTTCCTAGTCCAAATGTACATATTAATTCGTAAATCTCCCAATTGTAACAATTAATTCCAAATTTACTACTTGTAACTAATCAAAAAAAATTCAAGACATAAACAATACATAATAATCATTTTAAACCTTTCATACCCCAGAATATGTCAATTGAGTGCACATACAATCTTCGCTACATTTTATAAATCATGATTCATGTCTGCATGCAAATATTATGCATGTGAATGAAATGCACCTCCTAATTTCTCAAATGATAAAACTTATGTCACTCAATTGCCTAAGACTCTAGCCCTTAGTCTGAAAAATGGGCTATTACACTAGTAGACAAAAGCAACAAAGATAATAAGAAAAAATTAGGAAGAGAAGATAATAAGTAGATAGGAGAAATAAGAAAGCATTATTCAAGTAGGAAAAAGAAAGTTATCATTTAAGTATGAGCAGGTGACAATTTGAAGAAGTTCTGCTCCAAGCTTTAGAGGCTTAAATTTGGAGGAAATGGGGGCTGTTTTACATTTTCTCTAAATTCATCAATATTTATGACTTGTTTAGTTCAATATTTTAAATTAACTAACTTGATAGAAGGTTATATGTAAAATGTCAAACCATCTTGTCTTTTTTTAATGCTGATTTAACATGTCACATATATGATATGCCCTTCTATTAAATGAGTTAACCAAAGCTAAATAATTAGCAAATTTATCAATTTTAAAAGAACAAATTAGAAATAGTATAGATGCTTAAATTAAAATTGATTAACATAACAAAAATTATTATTATCCCCAACAAATTTCTTCATAAAACACAAGTATACAAAATATAGTTGATAAAGAAGAGCTAGTTAAACTTCAAGTTAAGTTAGATAATTAACCTGTTGAGTTCCAAAAAATATAAACGAGAAAAATTTTCTATAATATTTGAAATATGAACTACAAAAGATTTATACAGATCTTAAGAAGAAAATAAATTAAGAAACGTTCATAGAAGTTTCAATTAAATTTTGTATTTTCTATTATATTTGACTACTTAAAAAATTAAAAAGTGATTTCTTCTATCTAATTATAACCTAATAAAAACTATCACACATTACATATACATTAAACCAAGTCCATATATCTTAATATCCCCTTTATGTTTAAGTAAAGATGTTATATACCATTTTAAAGGCACCTAAAATATCATGGTTAATTGAGTATATTTGAACTTGTTATTCTTAAAGACAATTAACTAAAGAGTTAGATTGTACAAATTTTAAACCTTTTTATGTTTATGCAAAGTATGTTATCAATATGACGTAAAGTACTGAAGAATTTAGTTAATAACATATAAAATGAGAAAATTAATAAGTAAATGTAAAGAATGAGAAAGTAAATAATGTAAGTGTAAAGATGACTCATTTATTTAAGGTGGTTTATTACTTTTTGACTTTTGTTCAACCCTTAAATTCTTATTGGAAATCAGAATCCAATAAATCTTTTTTTTTAATTGCTACAAGAAGTTTCTTTTTCAATGAAAATTAACTGTTAAAAGAATATTACTTTAATGGTGAAGAGCAATAAAGCGGTACTAATCAAGCTTAGGTTAAAAAACTCTCTATACCTCTAACTACAAATAAAACTTTCAATAGTGCAATAATATCTAACAATTAACAAGAATTATCACTTAAGAATTCCATATAATTCTCAATCTAAATATATCACTTTTTCTTAGATTCTTTTTATTTTCTCTTAACACACTTGTAATTTCTTATTATTACTCCTATTATGTTATTAAAAGTCCTTAACTCCTTATAGTATTTCTTAATTAACTAGCAATTACTATTATCTTTTACCTATATTTTCAAAATTTTTAATTATTATAAATTTTCAATGTAAGCAAATAATCTAGTATACCTAATGCACTATTTACTTGACTACCCCTTATGGTTGATAAGAACTATGTTGATCATATCGTGATGGACTTTTTCAAGGTTCTTTTTAACCTTAAAATGTTCCTTTGTTGCTGTGATGCTTTGATACTTTTCTGACTTGCTCCAAAATTCTCAATCATCATTTGAATATGTTCAAGTAAGTTATCTAAAACTTAAATAACCACTTTGACATCTTAATTCTCGATCAACATTTGAATATGTTCAAGTTATATAAAACTTGAATCACCATTTTGAAATCCTTAGACAACAAGATTGAATCTTGAATTATCATCTCCTGTTCTTATTCATTAATCCAACCCTTCAATCATCAACTCTAAAGTTTTAAACATTAACTCTATATATTTTTGTCTTGTAATATTTTTTCTAATATTACCTATTAATAGTTAAACAACTTCATTAATATTATAAGATATTATTGTCATCAAAATCATAAGTAGAAACCCATTTAGTTTAACACTATGCAAATCAAGCTTAAATATCAACTAATAAAACATAAGTTTATAGTATGATTTTGTATAAACATCTACAAGTTGCTATGTGGATGATACTAGTAAAAATATTTGCAAACTTGTATTAACTTTCTCCCTCAATAAATGACAATTAATATCCAAGTACTTGATTCATTTATGAAGCACTAAATTATGAATAATGTGTAAGGTTAATAGAGTAGAACAAAATAGTAACATAGGAATATTAAATTGCACATTAAGATCGTGCGGAAAATAAAGTAGCCATTGTGCTTTACAAGTTGTAGTACCCATAACTCTATATTATGCTTTACTAAATGAATAGCTCTTTACTTTATTGACTTCAAAGAAACTAAATTTTTCTTCAAAATAAATATTAGTTAGTGATGAAACGCCTCGAGTTTTGATAACTTGCCTAACTAAGATCCCTAATACCTACTATAATAGATCAACCATTTGATAGAAAAATAAGCATTTGTAGATTTTACTTGATAAAATTTATCAAAATATTTGCCAACACATTATCATCATACATTAAGAAACAAATAGAAGTGTATGAACTATTTAGAGTAGGCTTAAACAAAACCATGTATAATAAATGTATAGGATTTTTTTGTACCATTGTTTACTGGCATACTTAAGGGTATATAAAGATTTGAGCAAATTACAAACTTGATTAGGGTATAAGGTTTGAGTAAAGGAACTAAATTTTTATATACTTTTCCATATAAATCACCATAAGGAAAAATATTATTAATATCCAAGTACCATAAATGTCACTTATGAATTACTACCACTACAATAAAATTTTGATAACAGTGAATAATTTTCAAGACATAGAAACCCTTTCATTGAATGTATCCTATATTGCCTAACCTAAATTTTATTTTTTCAATGTAACTTGTCACCCTAAAATTTAATCATTTATATTAAACTTCCCACAGTATAAATGTTTTTAGAGGTAACTTATTTTTTTACTAACTGTGTTTATTTTTAGATGATTTTTTGGTTATAATACATCCTAACCTTTTTTATTTACATAAAAACAAAAAATTGAAAAGGTATCACTTGATTTTATTTAAAGGTAAAAAAGAAAAAACTCAAATCAGTGAAATCCTAAAAATAAGTTTGAAATCAATTTTTTGCAAATGGAAGGTATTAACCATCCTAAGTGTTACAAAGGTTTCCTTAGATACGAAACTTATACTGAAGTCACGTCTACTCCTTTGCATGACAATCTTATTTGGGTTTGTTTAAGCAAGACTCAGCCTTTCCATATGATCGATGGCCAACAAACTTTGTTTTTAGACACCTTACGACCTTCGAAGTGTTTAACTCTCACAATTGAGTAAGTATACTATAAAGTATTAAATAATCATAGGCAACAATAAACAAACAAAAGCTATGATAAAAACTAACCTTTATTACTTCCCTAAAATTATAAAAGGAATGGTCACTCTCAATGTGTTCCCTTTCCTTCTATCTCTCCTTTTCCTAAGAGCAAGGCTTAAATGAGATATTTATAGGCACCTCTAGCTTTATAATTCAAAATCCTAATTGAATTGAACTAACTAGATTACCTCTATCCTTATCAGATTACATCACACTAACTAATTGGATGACATTGCCATCCAAATAGGAAGTTATTTGATATGATTTAGCAACATTATAACTAACAAGATAGCGGATAACATTTAATTAGGAAAGATACATCCATATCTATAAAGAACTCCAATATCTTCATATGATCCTCCTACATGGTATTTATCTTTTAGAGCTGATGTATATCTACTATGATCTTATTTACCACATCGTCGAATATCTCTCATTGATTTTTATCCATTGATGATGAGTCATCTAAGCCCAAAGTATTTCGAAGCACACTGATCTAGTCCAATGCTTACGTATGTCAAGTCCATTAGTTATGGTCAGTCTATTTGAGCTCACATTAAGCGTTTAAAGGTTTCCTATGTCTCCCCTATATATGTGATCCAACTAATCTTCAATCTATGGTCCATCTCAAGCTATCTTTTGGTCTTATATCTGAATCTTGCATCTCATCAAAAATTTCAGCTTATATGTATTAATGCATGCCAACTTATCAATAATGCCTATTTTCCTTGACTACTCATAAGTTTTTTTCCTTGTTATATCGTCCTAAGTGTCAAACATTGCTAAAGACTCACCAATGCCTTCACAATTTTGCTATTAGGACTTAGGGGTCTAACACTAAGGCACTTGTAAAGAAGGTTTTAGTTTTGATTACCATTTCTTTTGGAAAAACAAATAGGAACTTATTAAAAGAATGTTGGAAAAGTCGTAATTTGAAGAATTAAAAAGTATTTATGGTCTATAAGATATTAGAAGCATGATTTTGTTGGAAAGACGTTGTTTTAGTTTTAAAAGTACAAAGAATTTATTAAAATAAAAGAAGAAAAATAATTTTGAAAATCCTTAATGCAATTCTTTATTTTATCATGTCTTTTAAGTCTTTTTACTCACACACAAACAAAGAACCACATATTATAATCTTCTTCATACTTGTCAAGAATCTAGTCTATAAGATCTTCCAGAAAAACCTAGTTATCCCTAATCAACATTAAGAACATGAAGTCGATTATCTTTAGACATGATTAAAAATTGTTTTACTCTTTGAACATTTTCAAATTCATTATCTTTAATCACACCCTCTACTTTACTAATCAAGTCCCTTGTTACCATCATAATTCTGTAACATAAATGTCTCTTAATTGAGTGAGTGAAAACATTAACTAAATAAATGCACATTTGAAGAAACTAACCTTTTCCCACATTGAATCCCACCATATTCTTCCAGTAAGACATGATTTGCACAAAAGTAAAGAAATTTTTCTTTAGAAACTTCTTCCCACCATGTTTGGGTTTAGGTTTCTCATGGCTACAGTTCTCATTTCTCATCCCTCAAACACTAGAGTTCACCATTGTATAATGTGTTTTTGGAAACTATAGATTTAAGTAGCACATCGCTTATATAGACTTTAGAATATGTTTCTAAAAAGCTTGCTTCTTCAACTTTGAGTCTCTTTGTTCATTTAGAAGAAGAATTCTTGGTCTTTTTACTTATTTTATAACATCTTACCCTCTTTTTCCTTCGTGGACAATAAAGTCATGGGGTAAGCTTAGTCGACATCCATATGAGCACTCTAATGGTTATAGTTAATTAGGTAGCGTATGGTTATATTTAAAATAATGTAGAAGAATTGGTTGAATCAGTTTAGATTGAATATTATTAAACAATGAGTAAATATTGAATTTAAAATATAATTAACCTTAAAATTAAAGATTAATAAATAAAAATAAGATGAAAATTATTTATTTAAACACCTCACCATAACATTGTGGATATGAAGAGAATCTATATTTTAACATGTTGGTTTATACCATACAGCTAATCGGCTGGCTGTAGTTTAGTGACAAAATAATTTAAAGGCATTGTTTATCATATACATAGTTAGATGTATATGATAAGGTCCACGAGATAAATATACATTGCAAATAAAATTAGTATGAGATCATGATTATGAGATACATATTACATTGATGTAATATACTTAAATTGTTCCTAGTAATTGTTCTATTGTGAATGGACATTAATAGAGCATAAAAGACTAGCACACATTATATTTTTTCTTATAAAGGAAGTATTCAATCTCATAGACTAAAGTACGGAGATACTTAAATAAACATGTGGATACATGTTAGAGTACAAATTCACTGAACTATGAGGATTATATAAGTGATCCTTTGACTTGAGATCTACAAAGTTATCGTTTATAAGGATTGTTAAGTTCTGATATTACTTATGACCTATTCTAATCAAAGATAGCTCAGTCTGTAGTCATTAAATGTAGCACCAACTATATAGAGGTAGTTGAGTGATCAATATATGATTCATCACCCTAAAGTAATTAGTATGAATGTTCCATTATTCTCGATCAGTATTGATTTAAGTAATCCTTGCCCAATGTGGAATGACACTTTGTAAACTATTTTACAAATGTCATTAATTAAATCAATTACTAATGGTGGAGAACTAACATGTTTATACTTAAATAGAGTAAAAATTAATTTCATGCTTTATGGGTAATCAAAACATTGTACGATGAAATTGTTAGAGTAGTGCTCTAAAGGCAATCACCTTTAGCACTTTTGTACATACCTTTTTTTAATTAATAAAGCAAAAGACATTTTTCATTGATTTGATATTCGTTTATATATGAATTGGTATTGATCTTAAGTCAAATTAATGAAGTCCATGATGCAAAACATACCATGAAGGAAATCATGATGAGATCATAATAATGAGATTCCTATCATGTGCAATTATATTAGTATCTAAATAATCCCTAGTCATAGGATTAATAAGATAGGACATTATTAATCTAGATAGACTAGCACATGTTATACTCGTTGATTTGATCAAGCAATGGATCTCACAAACTGTAAGTATAAGATGTTTGGAGTTAACATGTGGATGCTTACTAAAAGTAGTAAGTACATCAGATGACCCGTTATGAGATTATCATTTGGATGATCTATCAAATGTCAATGATTAATCTTATCATAGCAATGGTGAAAATATCCTTAGACTTGAGGTACACAAGGATATCTTGGATACTGATCCTATGCTTTGACATCATTCCTTGTTGCCTCAAGACGAGGTTGCTCTTAGGTTGGTGATTGGGTACAATTATTAGTATTCGAAGGTAATTGGGTAGCCAATAAAGAATTCACCACTCCAAATAGAAGAAGATGATACCCACGACCTTTTGTCGGGGTCATTACTCAATATTCTCTGGCCAAATAGTTATGTGTCATGAAGAGAGTCTTTAACGACACATAGAGTAATGAGATCCCAGGATAAAAACTAACATCCCTTGGACTAGATGTGATGTAGTCAGTCTAGTAGGAGTTGATATATAGCCCATACTCCGAACCAAGTAGGGTATAGAATGGTAAAAGGACGAATTGCATGATAATTGTCTATGGAAAGGTTCGTAAGTCGGATAATTAATTATCAAAGAGTTCATGTGTTAATCCACTTATATTCTAGTAAATTAGCAACTTGAAACCCTTCATTATTTACTCAAATTAGGAGTTAATTTAAGTGGCATAAAATCATCCATGATTTGTTCGAATTAAGAGCTAATTCAAGTGCCTAAAATAACTGGAAACCTAAGGGTCACACGTAGAAAAAATCAGATGAAAAATAAAGTTTGCATGGTTGTCATTGAAGTAGGCCACGATTGTGACCGAAGGCTCGACAGATGATACATAAGTGAGTTCTTTATTTATGTACAGGAGGGCTAACAAATTAATACACACTTAAGTGAGAGGATAAGAGGTGTAGAAGTGTTATGGAGTTAGAGAGAAGTGGTCTTGAGTCTGGTTCATGTAATTTATGCAATTGTTGCATGAATCTAATTTCATGCAACATAATCTTGATCTATCTCTTCATTTGAGCATCTACGTAAATTCATGTAGTTTGGTGCTCTAACCACCCTTACATACTACTTCTTAGCCATCCTTGCATGTTCGATCAAGGAAGGTGTTTGGTGTTTGCTACAACCCAAACAAGGAGAAGATTAAAGAAAGAAGGATCATGATGAAAGGTACAAGTGCTAAAATTTCATGTTCTTATACTCTATGTATGCATGCATCTAAGATTCTGGAATTTTGGGGATGTCATAGGATAGGAATTTAGATTCCAACACTTCCGCTGCCTTGTTGTGCATGTGATGCATGAATCTATGGCTCCCTAATATTAACCTTGCTAAACTTTATTATTGAAATGTTATTACATTTTTTGTTTCTATTTTTTTGTTTCTATTTTTTGTTTTTCCCTTTTCATCCCATTTTGCTTCTCTTTTATAAGGATCATTGTACTTAATATCAGATGGAAACTGTAACAAGTTTAGAAATTGTATAATAAATTATTTAGGGAAATACCAAATCATTATTTATTTCCCACTTTGTGTTTTCTTTTATTTTATGGGTTTTAGTGCTTTTATTGTATGTATATGAGAAAATGTACATTTTTAAGTGAAGGGAAGGTGTTAATGGAAATTTCAAATAAAATTTTCAAAATTTTAAGCTTATTTTATTCTTTATTGTTTATTCTTATTAATTGATATCTTAATTTAGTTAAATTTTGTTCTAAGACATTTTAGGATATTATTGATTATTGAATTGAATTAGTTTGCAAAAGGATCAAAGTTACAATAGATTTGCTTCTATAAGCAATTATTTTTAGTAGTCGTTGAGATAGTTAATTTGAAAAAAAAATTGCATATTATTTATATATATTGACGCCTAAATGTGAGCTTTTGAGCCTAAGAGTAATATATCATTATATTATGCTTTGTTATTCATCATATGTGTATCATGCATTGTTCGATGATTCTAGAAATTGCTTTTACTATTCATGTTAAGACCATATTGTTAAACTAGAGGCATTAAAATGATAAAGACATTTAGATTTAACCATCTGTTTTAGCCTATTTCCTTTTATTAATACCTACCCTATTTTATCCCTTAGGAGTAACCATTTTTAAGACTTAGCTTTTTCTTTGATTGATTACAACTACATTGATAATTGATTATCTTATTTTATTGATTTAATTATTTTGAACCCTTAAGGATTTGCGTTTCCTTGACTTTTTAAAACTTGGACTATATTAAAGAATTTTAAAGAGAAGATCCAATGTGCCTATGGTTATTTATACATGGTGATTATTAAATGTGTTTCTTTTTAAGTGCCTTATCGTTGTTGTAATTTTGTATTCTCTCTAAAATTGTTCAAAGTTTAAAATGAAAATTATTTATTGCAAGTATATCAATTAAAAAAAGAAAAAAGTAAGAAAAGAAAAGAAAGCTTGGAGAATGAGAAGAATTATTTTTGTGTAAGTGAAAATTTTACATAAAAGACCTATGTTATAAAGAACCAATTTTTAAGTAATCTTTTTTATGTGAATTTCTTTCAACATTATTAACCTTTTAATTATCCTTATCATACCTTTATCTAAGCCTCATTACACATTATTCAAAAGATGTTTTGATTTTTGTTTCTATTTTACTTATTAGTGGTGGAGATTGGATTTTATTGCAAGCTTATGGTTAAGAATCCTTCTATATATTGATTTCAGAGTTTGTTATATTTTCATCCTTAAACAATTTGAGTGAATGGAGTGAATTCTTTTTAAAGGTGTGAAATTTTGTACTTTTGATTTAAAAAAGATTATCAATGTGACTGATATTGATATTGGTTTGTGAAAGTCTGTTCTAGGATAGCTAAGGTCTAATTGTAAGGTAATTTGGTTTATATGATATGGTAATTTAGGGTATGGATGGACAGGTTGAGATTAAAAATGAGTGGATGTTTTTAAGTTTAATGAGTTGTATGATGATTTGCTTGAGGACAAGCAAAAGCTTAAGTGTGGAGAAGTTTGATAAATGTTTAATAGATTATGTTGCAATTTCTTGATTATTTGAGAGTTTTTATTGATTTTTGTACTTATTATATTTCTATTTTGTGTTATTAGGATTCAAGTGCCTTCATAAATCAAAAGGAAAAGAATTAGGGAAAATTATGATAGGAAATGAAAGAATTAAAGCTATTTGAAAGGGACACGCTAGTGTTGACACGCTTGTATAAGTAACATACACAACCATATAAGGGGTTGTGTAGGTCTTTGGAGTGTGTATAAGTTCGAAGATGTCATTTTGCCTTTTTGAAGGTGGACACATAAATGTAAGTCATATACACCACCATGTCTACTATTTGTGCAAGCTCTTAAAAATGTGTCTACAAGGGATTTTGAAGAGTTTTTAAGTGACACGACAATACAAACGAATGTGTGACAGGGACTCTAGAAACCATAATTTTGCAATATAAAAGGTAATTATGAAGGATAATTAAGGAGAGTATAAGTTAGACTTAAAGGAAGTCTAATTTAAGAAGTAGATTTAGAGTTATAAACACATTTCTAAACCTAAAATGGCAAAAACACAAAGATTAAATCAGAGATCTAATAGAGAGTACTCTTCCATTAAAGTTTCAATGGATCATATTAAAGATAAGGGGATATGAAATAGATCCTCTTGTTTTTAATTCTTCTTTTGAAATTTTTGTTTTGTTTTCTATGTTTATGAACTAAATTTCTTTAGTGCCTAGGTAGGATGACCCTAAGTTGGGATGAACCTTGTGATTTGATTATTTATTTATTACAATTTAATTGTTATTGTTATTGCTATTGCTATTCAATTATATGTTTTAACTTTTGAAGTAATATGTTTGGGATATTATCTCAATATATGATTTCATACAATTGAGATTAAGAAATCCTTTTGTATAAATAGATTTGCCATAATTGAAAGGAGGTGCATGAAAACCTAGAGATAGGTTTACCTAAATCCTTTAGATTATGGTCAAACTTAATAGTGAAATCATGAATTGATTAATACAATCTTAAGGGTTTTAAATAGAAAGATATTTCAGTAATCAACCGAGGATTAATTATTAATAGTCTTGAGAAAGATACTAACATAGGTTAGGAATTTCTGTGGTCTAATAATCTTCAATTAAATTGAATGATAAAGGTTTAATACTTAAGAAATCTTAAGAGGATTCATTACCTACATACTAGTTATTTGATATTGATTAATCTTAGTGTCATTTGTGTTCTTGTTTATTATTGAGTTAAAATTTAGCTTATATTTAATTAAACTATCACTTTATTTTGTCAGTTAGATAATAGAAAAGAGGTTATTACTAGTACTTGTAGTCCATGTAAGATCAACACTAGATATTCACAGACACTATACTATAGTTCAATAGGTGCACTGACCTATGAGATCTATAGGATAGAGATTATTTATTTTAATTATCAATCAATCAACAACTCCTAAATTATAGGCAAAAAAATTTGAGGAGAAATTATTATTAAGAAAAATTCTCACATGTAAACTATCACTAAAATTCTCTTTAAATGAATTAAAGGTCTTACTTGATATAAAGAAAAGAATATCTAAATATAAAAAGAAGAAATGACATTAATTTCTCTTAGAATTCACTTTTTTTAGGTTGTTTTTTGTTTTCCTTTTCTTCCTTTTTAGGGATGGTATTTCTAACTTAGCTCCATTAAGCTAAAAATCAACAGATCATGTCAAACATGAATAATTTTCAGACTAACTCAAGTTTGAGAGTCAACTGAAAGGCTCAAATTAGACCAATAAAATGATGTTATTTTAGTATTATTGAACAAATGAAGTTATTTTGATTAATAGGCTTAAAAACATAAAAACCAAAATAAGGATATTTTATTTATTTATACCAAAATAATATCATTTTAGAATCAATATGAGTCCATCTCAAAACACATGTAAAGAGTGGGGCAAAGTTGAACCAATTGTAATTCATACTCTTATCTTTTTTCTAAATTAAAGGAAAATGAAATTTATACTCAATACTTACAGAAACATAAGCCAATGGTTTCCACAAAACCTAAAAAAATTGATTTGATTTCCCTTCAAAATTTTACTCCTAGATGCAAGGTGGGCAATCAATCCTTAAAATTAATGAGAGTTGCATCTTTTTATCCATGTCCCATTATGTTTTTATATATATGGTAGCTAAAACAAACTAAGGACTAACTTTAATTAAGCCTATTTTAAAATCATGGTTTAATTTTGGAATAAGTCTTGATACAAATCCAAAGGAAATAAAAAATTTATGTCAGAAAATTAAATTCTAGAATTGCAACATTAATTTTCACAATTGATTTAAGAGAGAAGAGAATGTTTATGACATTTGATCAGTTTATCAAATTTGTAACTTAAGAAGTCTACTTCATGTTAGGTGCTTCCAAAAGCTCTAATCATGCAAAACTATAATGATCACTTTTTAATTTGAAATTCTTATTGTTAACTTTAAGCATCCTTTTGAAGTTTCAAACGAAGTCAAAATCTGACACAACACTTTTCTTCATAAATCATAACTTAGGATGTCTACTTAACCTTGTTCAAGACACTCCCCATTAAAGCCTATAATAGCCTACAAAGTTAATGTTGGCAATCAATTGGTCCCTGGTCGAAATCTAACCAAAATTTTTTTAATTTTGGCTTAGAATTAAATCTTACAACTCAAACCTGGATTTAATAAAGTTTTTCTAAGTTTGAAAATTAAAAAAGTACAATAAAGAAATTATCTCATTCCCTGTAATTTATAATAATTATACAATTTAAACCTAAATATTTCTATAAAAGAATTGTTAAAAGATTCATAAGCACTTAAATAGAAAATGGCAGAAAAGGCGTATACCCAAAGGTTTATCATAAAGTAATAAATAAAAGTAAATTTAGTAATTGTAAAGCTGGTTCCAAACCACGACAGATCAAATATAAACTTACTAATAAGACCACTATAGATCAACAAAAGTTAATTTTGATCTAGTCTATATTAAAGCATTGATTAAAACACTTTCTACGAAAAATCAACCCAATAAATGTAATCATCAAGCAAAAAATTTCAAATAAAATATTAAAAGAAAAATTTCAAACTTTTAACAAAATATTTTTAGAATCGTTTCAAAAACTAAGTCAAGCTGAGGATAATGCTTAGCTCAAGATCATAACTTAATCTATAAGACAACCTATCTAAATACAAAAGTACTATAATGATAACACAAATAAGTTTTGAATAAGATGTAATAGTAGGAAGCAACCATAGGTGATATGGGCTTAATTGGTTATGAATTTACTCCTTAGCACTTAGTTTTTAATGATATGAAATGCTTAAGACATTCACTTTATTTCATATTTGATTTAGGTATAATTCAGAAGCGAAAGAGCTAAAATGAGTTGAAAGCACTATATTTGAGTCATTTTTTGAAGATTCATACTCACTTGTCTTCATAAAACAAGAAGAAGAAGGATTAGAATGAAGATGAGACAAGAAAGCTCTAAAAATAATGAAGAATAGCTTTGTCATGGCATGAGAGCTGTCACGCACCCATGGCACAACCAAGTCACGCCCATGACATGTAATGACATGTTGATAGCTCACCTAAAAATCTTACTTTTTGGTATTAAAACATTGTTTTGACAGTAGAAACCTTATGTTTTCATTTGGGGTTTTCATTTTAAGAATGTGAGCTCTCATTTTTGAAGAAGAAAAGGCGCAAAACCTGACGCTAGTTTCGAGGTGATATCGACCCTGAAGAACCTGATTAAGCATTTCTCTCATCGTTTGTTGTTCTTTCTCTTAGGGATTGATTATGTTATCCTATATTTAATGTTTTGGTGTTATGTAAGAATGATTGAATTCTCTATTTGATTGTTTCTATATAAGAACCCATTGTTAGAATCTTCAATATAATCCATAATTATTATGTTGAGATTCATTTGTGACTAATGGTTTTTAATCATTAGGGACAACGTAACCTAGGTTAAATGACTTGAGCTTTCATGGCTGTTGCCTTGATTAATCTATTTTCCTAACTTATAATGCGGCTATCTCATTAAATCTAGAGAGCTTGTTCTAGGTTGTTCAACAGTTAGGTTTAATTAACGAGTTCTTCTTAATTAAATAAAACATAAGAGGAAATCGAGGTTAACAGAGCTTATTGTTAACCTATTATTAATAATTACTAAGAGAGGTATAAGAACAGCAATCCAATGAAATATGTTTAACTGTGAGTAGGCCGAGATTGAACCATTGACCAGGTCCCTAACAAATTCATCACTTTCATCATTTTTTGAATGTTTTCTTTAATTTTTTTCATTAGTTTGGTTTACGAATGTTTTCTTTAATTTGTTTTCATTAGTTTAGTTTCATTTTATTCTCTTATTTGAAACCAAGCCAAATCCCTCCATAACCTAAACACCGATTGATTTCATTTCAAAAGTTTTATACACACTCTCTATGGGATCGATCGAGACTTACCACCGTTATAGTTATAGGTCTAGTTATTTTGAGTAGTGTTACGATGCACTATGTCAATAGGCTATCAAATAAGCAATCATTAGGAGAAGTTAGAGTATAACTTAGAGTTTATTAAATTGCATCATGTTGGGGAGAATGGCATAGAGCTTTTTTATTAAACTGTGAAAAACAAGTTTCTTAGTTCTTAATGACACCTAAGTGGGAGGTGAATTGAGTGTTTATAAATCTAATAATTCTTTTAACTAAAGTACTTAATTAACAACGATCAATGCAAATGAAGATAGGCAAATGTTTAATATAAATTAATCAAACAATTGAGCAATAAGTTAAAAAGGATATGGAAGAGAGAGAAAAAAACCTTGCGTACATTTGCTCGTAAGACTCTTCTTGAAGTTGCATTATAATTCTTTTTCTAAGGTGAAGAATACCTTTGTACTATATTTTTGAGTAAAGAGGAAATCTTCTTACAATCTTCTTCCAAGGTGAAGAGGAACTTCAATCTTACTTGGATCAATCTCAAGTACAATAAAATAATTCCTAAACTAAATATTATAACTCAAATTTCCTCATTTTATCACTTGATAACATCAAAATGACTCACTCAAACAAATATAAGAAAATGTTGCTCAAATGATTAAAAAAACTTTAAAATGTGTGTCACAAAAACCTTCTTAATGATAAACTAATGAGAAAACACTTACGTATAGCGTTTTTTGGACCCTTCTTAACCATTGAAGCTAAAAAATAGCCTTTACAATGGCTACCTACAAAGCACTGGTCGATTAGTATAGCACAGTGATCGACCAGTATACATTCAGTAGTCGTTGGAGCACTGATCGACGAGTAGGCATATTGGTCGACCAATATAACACATTGGTCGACCAATATAACACATTGGATGACCAATACATTGATCAATATTACACTAAACTCACAATATATCAAACTTAGCAAATTTAACCTTTGTTGGTTGATTACTAACCTATATAAGTCAACAAATCACCTTAAAAACATGATTTTAATAACTTTAAATACTCAAAACAATTTGTTTATTCCAATTATAATTTTAAAATTTATCAAAATGTTTTCCAAACTTTGGTTTAAAGATCAAGAGGTCTTTTTAATTAAAATCAAAAGCTTCAATACCTTTTGATGAATGTAAAGACTTATGCAATGAAGTGTAATAAAATATTTATGCATGGAGAGCCTTTTAGAACATCAAATCACAAACTGAGATTAAAATTGATATTACAAACTAAAGAATGACCTTGATAAGATGTTATCTTCTTTTGTTCTTGGTTTGATCTTTATTTTGACAATTGTAAACTTCAACTTCTCTTTATCAACTTCATAAGTTGTTATCTTGAGCTTGTGACTTCATTTTATTCTTATGTTGTTTTTCATCAAAATAATAAATTCATTAGTAGTAATTATATTTTTATCATCAAAATATTAATTGGAACCTCCCATGGTTCAATAATTTTCCTCTTTTTTACGATGATAAAACATTTGTAATATTAGAGAATAATTAATAAAATTAAGCACATAAATAAATATCATGATAGTGATTAGATCTCCACTAATTCAAGCATAAAGCATAATTCAATATGAAGAGCATAGTTTAATATAAACAACAAAAGAGATATTCAAATTAAAAAAATCCATACAAGAAGATAACATAAATTTACTCAATCATATCACAAAACGTACAAGAAATAGATAATTGACAAAGCAATCACTCCCCCTAAATTTTGTCACTCCCCTATATGTTATCACTCCCCCTAAATATAATATAACCAATCTTTCTCCCTCTTTTTGGAATCATAAAAAAAATCAATTAACCAAAAATGCATAATGTAAAGTGTGCTGTGTCAAGCTAACTTGGTAAAAAATAAAAAAGTATTTGATTAAGATTGATAAAATTTCTCACTAAATAGTGCTAATAAATATTTAAGGAGATAAAACAAAAGGTCAACCATGTTAAACAAATATCCCTAATTATGTCTAATTAAAAAAATCTCCATTTTTGGTATTGTGTATAAGCTGAAAGATTCAATTAAAGTACCAAGAGCAAGTTTTAACAGAATTACAAGTTGGAATTGTAACAAATAAAGGAATAATTTCAATTTTCAACAATCAATTTCATAAAATAATGTGCAATTTATAAAGCCCAAAAATTTCAGAAATAGAAAAATGAAAAGTGCCCAAAATACAAAAAATGAACATAATTGAAGTTGTATCGATATAATTAACAGTGAAACAACCTTAACTCCTTTTATAACTTATCTTTGAAGGGATCAATTTGAAAAAAATAGCTTTTAATTAAGAAAACATTCAAAATCCATAAATTTTAAACATAAAAATAATGAAATTTCAATTTGAAGCAATTTCAATGAGAATTTTATGAAATTGGGGATGATATTTTCAAGGAAAAGAGTGAATTGTTTAAGTTTTTAAAGATATAAACATAAAATATGATAATATAAGGAAAAAAATGTGGAGCAGAGATTAAAAACAAGATGACTAGTCAACTATATGACTCAATTGGTTGACCAATGTTAGTGTTTCAGAGAGAAGAAAAAGTGAGTAGTGCAGGTTTGGTAAAAAAAAAAAAGAATAGTTTGGTTTTAAAATATGATCTACAGATGGAACACTAAAGGTATCTGATTGACCAATAAGTGTGACCAAACTCTATGCAAACTCTCGAGAAAGAAAGGAGCCCTATAATTAGGAATATCAGTTGACCATTGAAGGAAACTGCTTGACTAATATGGCCATTTGGGCAACCAAACAAGTGACCAAATCATGAACAAACTCTCAAGAAAGGGCATAAACATGATTTTTAGGTACACTGGTTGATCATACTAAGATATTAGTCGATCACTGTGTTCTAAAACGTTAAAAAACAATATCAAAACTAGAACAAAAACTAATAAAATACATATCAACCAACTAAATATCAATTTAAAAGCGTTGAATCACTTAAGGGCATTATCAAAAGAACTCCTATAAAAGATAACTATTTTTTTCTAGTTATGCAAGATTTATCCTTTTTCAAAACTTTAAAGAAATAAATGCCTAATTAATGTAATTTATAACTTAGTGTCCTTATTTTATATAATAATCTCTAAGTTTAGATGCTAAAGTTTGCACTTTAGACACAATTATTAAACATCTTATTCATAATTCAAACCCAAACAATCACTACTAAGAATTTATACTCAAATTGACATATAAATGTAAGTTATCACTTATTTTTAAATTATGAACTAATAATTACCTTATTACTTATGTGAGATTTAAATGGAGATTCTTCTTGAGTTTACAATCCATTAGAGGCTTATCATTCTTCTCATCTCTCACTTCATTTAACAATTGTCTCTTTTAAAAAGTCTTTGGTGGCCAAATTCTCCATATCCTACAATAAAATCTTTTAGACTTTCTTGAAGTCAAGAAGGTTAGATTCATCATGATAAAATGCATTAAATTCTTAATAATATTCAATTCAATAAGTACTATCTCTACTACATGTCATTTTCTCTTTCTTTTCTAGTAACCTTACAAACTAAGGTAATCGATGTGTTTTAAAAACATAAATAAGATTTGTTCCCTAGTTGTTAGGTTCCTTCTTCTTTTCAACCCATACTTTCAAGAGTTTGCTTGCCATGCTTTGTTTGTGAGAACAAAATCTATCAACATGTACAAACTTACCAAAAAAATAACATGGCTTATTATATGAGTGATGATGATCTATAAATGCATTAATATATGTATGAATAAAGAGGAAACTTCCTTTGGATATTAAAGATGTTGAATGTTTTCCCAAGATACTAAAATATCCTATAATGATATGTAACATGTCTAATACGAATGAAAGCTTGATATATGCTTCTTTGAGAGGATTGTGAGTGGGTTTGCGTGTTATCATAAAAGTTATGCTTATTCTTCCCTTGATAGTATTAAACTCTATGCCTTGGTTATGAGCCATATATAAAAGCTTGATGCTTACTTTTAGAATTAGTCCTAGTGGCATGTGTACATATATATTTAGATGTTGATTCTTTATACTCATTTGTCACATTAGACAATGGTTATTCACTATGAAAATATTTTTCCTTAACAAATGTTGTTTTAGAATTGCCTTCACTTGCATGGTTATATCCTATTTTATGCCTATCATCGGAATTCTTTTAAGCTCCTAGCATGTTTTCTAGTTTTGCACTCCTTTTAGTAAACATGGACACTGAGTCCTTAAGGGAATTTACTTCCTTTTTCAATGTTTCATTCTCACACCTTAATGCATCTAAGTCATGATTGTCATTAATAATCACCAGTTTGGATACTTTAATGATATACAATTCACTTTTCATCTATTCATTCTCACTCATACATGCATTTAGATTCTTTTAAGCCTATTTGAGTTTAAAGGATTGCCTTTTCTTTTACATTCTTATGATTTCAAGGCTCTTAACTAATTCATTGAATATTAAATCAATATCACTATCATTACCACAAGAATTAGGGTTGAATGTTACCTCTTTATTATCAACAATGAGCTAATCTTTTCTTCTGAATGCTTGCTTTTAGATTCACTTGTGTCATCCCAGGTTGATGCTTTAAGTGTTTTCTTTTTTCCCTTCTTCTCCTTCTTGTAGTTTCTCTTATACTTCTCATTTTCTTTTAGTATAAGACAATGTGACTTTATATTGATGGTTTTCTACATTCAAAGAAAATAATGTTAGAGGATTTATATTCTAAATCACTATTACTTTCTTGAATTCTCACCCTTAGAGAATTTCTCCTTCAAAAACTTCTTGAATTTTTTAATCTGTAAACCATGGTCTTCTTCTTTCCTTTTCAATAGTCGATGTCTCTTCTTTTCCGTTTGATTCTTCCTTTGAGTCTTTAAATGATAAATTCTTTTTCTTTGGAAGCACCATTTCTTCTTGTGTCTTTTAGAGCCTCATTTTGTATATAAGGAGAGATCCAACAAGTTCCACCAATAGTAGTGCTGTTAAACCCTTAGCTTCTTGTATAATCGTCACTTTAGCTTGCCGCATATTTAGAAGAAAACTAAGTAACTTTCTCAACATTTCAACATTAGTATAGGTCTTTTCAAGACGTTTTCCCTTAAGTATAACTTTTAAATTATGTCAACTTTCATAATTTGTTTCACACATAAAGACCCTATTAAATTCATTTCTTCCACACATACAAAAAAGGATATGTATGACCTTACTATTAAAAGAAACTAATTAGTTATCTTGAGGTTCCCATTCTTCCTTTAATTTTGGAATTTTCATGAGAATAAAGGGGCTATTTGAAACAATTTTCCCATTAATCTACCCTTTTGACTGTTAAAAAAGATAATCATTTTCATCAAAGAAAGGCGATGTACTAATGATTATTTCCTTTTGGTTGAATGATGATGATGCTCCTAAATATGCCATTATGATCTTTGTTGTAGGATATGCTAGCCTAATAAACTTGTCCTGATACATTTATTAATTATTAATGGCACTCAGGTAAGGGGTGAATTCGATGTTTATAAAATTCAAAAAAATTTTAACTAAAGTACTCAATTAACAACAACCAATATAAATAAGGATGAGAAAATTATTTAATAAAATTAATCAAACAATTAAGGAATAATTTAAAGAGGATAGGAAGAGAGAATGCAAGTCAATTTATAGTGGTTTAGCAAATAACCCTTGCCTACTTCCACTCTCAAGAATTTTTTTAGAATTCCACTATAATTCTTCTTTTAAGGTGAAGAATAACCTTTATACAATCTTTCTTGGTAAAGAGAAACCCTTCTTATAATCTTTTTCCAAAGTAAACCTCAATCTCAATTACAATAATATAATTCACAAGAAAAAAATTACAACTCAAAACTCCTCACTTTATCACTTGATAACTTCAAAATGGCTCATTCGCATAAATATGAGGCAATGATGCTCAAATGATTGAAAAAACACTTTGAAATGTGTATACAGTAACCAAAACTTGCTTAATGCTAAAACCATTAAGAAAATACTATTTATAGTGTTTTCGGACCTTTCCTAGCCACTGGAGCCAAGAAATAGTTGTTACGACAACTATCCGCAAACCAGCACTCGATTGATATAGCAAACTACTTGATTGATATACATTAAAAGCTCTAGATTCATTAATGGTTGGAACATTAGTCAATCAGTAGGCATATCGATTACCCAATGTGGCATATTGTTTGATTAATACATCAGTCAATGTCACAACAAACTCATGATACATCAAATTTAACAACTTTAACCTGTATTGATTGATCACTAACCTATATAGATCAATTAATCTCCTTAAAACATGCTTTTATCAACTTTAAATGCTTAAAACCAATTTAATTAATCCAATTATGATTTAAACAATTCCTAAAATGTTCCCCGTACTTTGATTGAATTATCAAGAGATTTTTCTATTAAAAGCTTCATTATGTTTTAATGAATGTAAAAAATTATGTAATAAAGTGAAATAAAATTTTTATACATAATGAACCTTTTACAGCATTAAATCAATAAAGTGAGATTACAATTAATATTACAAAATAAACAATAACCTTGATAAGTTTTGATCTTCTTCTTTTCTTGTTTGAATCTTCATTTCAATAGTAATAAACTTCAACTTCTTTTATCAATTTTATAAGTTATCTTATTAATTTTATAACTTCATTTTGTTCTCATATTGCTTTTCATTAAAATAGTAAACTCATTAGTAATAATTATGTTTTATTATCATCAAAACACTAATTGAAACCTCCCTTAGTTTAATAAATTTTATAACAAAATTAAAAAAAATCTTAGAATTTGACTATATAAAATCTAATCATTGTCAATGTAATGTTGCCACCATATAACCATTCTTTTGATATCATTCATCCATATGTATAATATATTGGCAACTTGTCCATAATTAACTGACAACATCTTTGATGCCAAATTCCTCTATTTTTCATAAATCTTGAAGATATCTTTATTTATGATATTACAAGTTGGCATTTTGAAGGTTAATTGAAGTGAGATAGTAAACATCCTCTTGTTTTGATTGTCTACAATCAAGAGTGGATATTCATTCTCTGTGATCTTCTTTGCAAGAAAATGCTTAAAACCCTTAAATTCATATTTCTTTTATTAGATTATAGGTCAAAAAGTTTGTCCTTCTAATATCACCTTTGTTTTATTGTAGAAGTTCATGTATCTTTTCAAATAAGATGTTCCACCTTTAGAATCTCCGGTCAAAATCTTATGACAATACTTGCACTCCGACTTATCAACTCCATCACTTGATTTTGTCTTGATTAATTGATCCAAAATGTCATTTTTTATCTTCAAAAAGGTTAGTCCTTCAATTTGAATTATTTCTTTACCTGGTATATAACTAGGTATCATTTAATTGACCCAAAACATCACTTTTTATCTTAAAAAAGGTTTTTCCTTCAATTTAAATTATTTCTTTACCTGGTATATAACTAGGTATTATTTGGAAACTCCTCATTGTGTCGACTTGCATTATTAAAGGATTAAATTCATCTATCCAAAACAATTATAAACAAGATAATCATTATACCAATTCAACTAAAGAATAAAAAACAAAAACTCACATATAAACAATATTATGTATATGTAAGATTATGTATATAAAACAAGATAACATTATATATACAACGTTATTTATATAACATAGAAAATTACGAATCATAACTTCTAAATAAAATAAGTTTCTTTCGCAATGATGTTTTTTTTCATGTTCTATAATCTAAATGTCACACTAAGGTGAAAAGTATATGAACCCATAGTTATAATGTTGATCAAATTCAAATTCGATGAAAGAGTTACTCCAACGTCAATATTACAATTTGGATTATGTAATGTAGATGACTAGTTAAGAGAGATAGAGAATCCAAATGTCATACATCTTGGAAGTTTAAAGATTATAAATATAGGCAAAAGAATAACAAGCTATCTCATTAAATACAAATAAACTAAGAATGAAAAAATGCACGACTATATACCAACTTTAGAACCTAGTAGCTCTAACTTCAACCTGCCTTATAAATTCTTTCATTCAATCATTGTTTAGACAATTTGTGGTAGCTGGTTGAGTTGAATATGAGCCTCAAAAGGACTTAAAGACGAGTTGTTAAAACTTTTCACATGTAAAAGTTTTTAGGCAAAAATACATTTAAACCTCCTGTGTTTTATCCTTTAGTACATTATATCTCTCTCTATTTTAAAAATGAACTTATTAACGAGCTTAGAATTTAGAAAGACTTTTTTTATTCCTGTATTATGATGACATCACCATAATTGTACATGTTGCATTTTTGAGCAAAAATACCCTTTTAGTCTTTTGATTAATAAACATTTTTTATTTAATAAATAAATTATTTTTAATGATTCAATGAATTATTAATTTTTAAATAATTGTGTATGATTTTTCTTTTAAGAATAAAATTAAAAACAAAATAAACTTATTTTACAATATAAATTATTGAATAAAGAATTTTAATTAATATGAAACATAAAGAAAAAGAGAAAAAAATTATGTTAAATGAATGCAAGGGAAATATTTAACTTTTTATAGACTTTTCATTTATTATTCCTAATATTTAATTTGAAATTATATCCGAATTAGGAATCAAAATTTAAAATTATTTAAAATTTATTCTAAAGTTGTAAATTCTTATCTTATTCGTACAAACAAGCAAGTCAAAATTAAAGAATGCAACGTCTTAATTCCCAGTTATCCATTCTAGTTCCTTAGTTTTTGTAGGAAACTAGAGAGAGTCAGAATTCAGATTCCGGATACAACAACAAATGCAACATCCAAGGAAAACAAAAAACAACAACAAAAATGAATATATAGAGATAAACGTCACTGATTTTGAATGTGAAACATCAAAACTTTTTTCTATTTTTCCAATATTCAAAATAGAACTTACTCAGCCAACGGCCCAAAGTGATGCTTCATTTTAATTCGATACAACCCCTCCTCCTAAACCTCCCATTTTTTTTCTTTTTCATCAATTAATAGTAGAACATAAAATTATGAAAAATAGCACCTTCAAATTTTTTTTAAAAAAATTTATTTCATAAATAAAATTTTGTAATTTTTCCATAAATTAATGGTCATGAAGTATAATTTTAAAGACAATGATGTTTTGATAAATTTTCCTTTCTTATTTATTAATGGTCAAAATGTAATCTATGCTTAAAATAATTTTTATTTTTAAAATAGAAGGCATAATGAAATAAGGTAAAAAAATATAGAGATATATATTTTAGTCAACAAAAGAATAAAAAGATATTTTTATCTAAAAAATGCAACATGTATAGTTACGGTAATATCATCATAATACAGGGGTAAAAAAAGTCTTTATGAATTCTAAGCTCTTTTGACTCTGATCAAAGGAAAGAATAAGTCTATTCTTAAAATAGAGAGGGGTATAATATAGTAAGGGATAAAATAAAAGGGGTTAAATATATTTTAGCCATTTTTTTATTCAATCATTGTTTTAGACAATTCATGGTAGCCTAATTGAGTTGAATATGAGCCTCTAAAGGACAACACCCGTTGTTCAAACTTTTCACACGTAAATTTTTTTATTCAATCATTGTTTAAACAACTCATGGTAGTGTAGTTAAGTTGAATATGAGCCTTAAAAGGATACAAACACGAGTTATTGAAACTTTTCTACCATAAATGTGAACATTGTAAACTGTAGCAAACCGAACTAAACAACACCTCTCCCGTGAATGGCATAATTGTTTGCGATTATAATTTCTTAATAAATTTTACAAAGCATAAATTTAAATCTACAGGTCTACTCATTTACAGACTATAATACTGAAATTAACTGTGTAACAGCAACCAAAAAAATCGTCTCGTAGTTCAAAATTTGAAAACTCTTCGCTATGGCAAAAGATTTGAACTTTGCAAGTCTATCTCTTATTTAAAAAATATACCCGTGAATGGCATAATTAAAATTGCAAACACCTACTGGTTGAGTGGCCTATGATCCGGTAGGTTTGAGCTGGCCAACCCGTAGCTTAACCCGCCAAATCAACTTTATCTATTTTATATATTTTTTAAAATATAAAAAAAGCTGTTTCTAGTAAAAATGATGTTTTTAAAGTTTCAATTGAAGCCATAAGCTAGGCTGAGTTGAAATCGGATTAAATAATTTTAGCCCGTAACTTATTTATGGCCTGATCAATCCTAACAAAAAATGAATCGAGTTGGACTAAAATTGATATCTTTATAAACAAAAATAATGAGTGAAGCATCAGGGAAAAAAAAAAAGAAAAAGAAAGAAGAAGAGGAGATGCCAACCATAAAGATAATTGTCGAAATACCTCATGCCCAGCAATTGAAACAAAAAATCACCGTCGTTGTTGAGAAGTAGACAAGCAACGGGTGACGAAAGAACCGAATGACAAGCAACGTGCGATGACAGGTGACTGGCAACGTGGCAAGAGAAGGCGAGATACAAAGAACATTAAAGCTTGTTTAGTTGAATATTAATTAATGTAATAGAAATTGAATGAAATGTAATATAATGACAAGTTATTTAAGAAGAATGGAAGAGTTCATAATGTAATGTAATGAAACATTGATGATGGATGGAATGAAATGAAATGTACAATAAATGATTATTATATTCCTGATATTAAAATAATTGTTGCAAGAAGTTTAACGCAATGATTTTAAAACAAAAATCATGTCCAATTAAAAAGTCACACAATTATGGCAAATAAATTTTTTTATTTTTTATTTTTTATTTTAAAATAATAAAAATTTTAATAAAAGTTTTATTATTTTATTATTAATTATATACAATTTATTATT
>JAOTAY010000189.1:13257211-13276035 GCA_025629805.1 Erythroxylum baracoense
CTTAGAAATCCCTAAAAAAATTAAAGTGATTCTTTAGTTCTTCATTTCATCCATCACAACCCCATTGCTCTAATCCCTTTGTTTTTCCATCCAAATAAAAACGAAAGATGATGGAACTTACCTAGAACAAGTTGCTTTCTCTTCTTCTTCTTCTTCCTTTACTCTCTTCCACGTCATTTTTGTTTCTTCTCTTCTTAAGAGTAAGACTACTCTTTCTTCTTCCCATTTATACTCTTTATAAATGTGAAATGTCCACTTTATCCCTCCTTTAAGCCTTATAACCTTATATGCTTAAGTGACTTACCATGAATGCCCTTTTTTGCATTCTTACAACTTTAATTCCACTAAACCATATAATAAAATCCTACTAATATTGACATAACAATTAATTCCAAAATTAACCCATCAAAACCTCATAATTCAAGTAAATCATGCTTATTCATCAAGAAAAATTCGGGGTCCAATAGTGACGAAGGGTCCTCCTATGTTGTACTTGGGTTTACCCCTAGTAGAAAGAATCCAAAAGAAAATTGGCTCTTAGGAGAACAAAGACCTCTCCTATGCTAGCAAATTGTAGTTGATTAAGTCATTGTTGAATTCTCTACACACTTTTTGGAGTTTTTTTCCTTTCCAAAGATCTTACTAAAATAATCGAAAGAATTATGAGGAAATTCTTATAGCGAAATCATTATAGTGTTGGTGGCTATGCTAAAGTAAAATGGATATTCGTTTGCTAACCTAAGGAAAAAAGGGGTTTGGAAGTTCACTTTATGAAAATCACAAACAAGGCCTTGATTATGAAAAGATTGTGGTCAATTTTGCTAAATAAAAACTCTATTCAAGGAAAATGGCTGAATAACTATTTCCTTAAGGGTAGAAGCATTTGGGCTATATTCCTACTGATTGAATCAAGTGCTTAAGATTAAGAATGAAGTATGGAGGAATTTATCTTGTAAGATTGGAGATGGAAGACATGCTAACTTATATAATGAAAATTGGAATGGACAAGGACCTTTGATACTAAACGAACAAGAGAGGACTACTCTAAGGGAATACTATATGTAATCTAAAGTCTTTTGTTTGATTGAATAGAGGAGGATTGAAACTTCCAGAATTTATTAGTCACTTAAGTCCCACTTATCCTCCTAATGTGGAAGGCCAGGATAATTATCTCTAACATAATCTCCCTATTTGTAGAATCTCAAACAGGAAGTGTAGGGAAATTTTCTAGCAAACATGAATTGTGACAGAATGGTATAAATTATTAAGGAATAAATCTTTGTGTCTTACGATGGCTCTTTTATTTTGGTTGGTAGTGAAGAACAAGTTTATTACTTTGGAAATACTACATTATCTGAACCAAAGTATTATCTGCTTGCTCTGTAACTATAGGGAAGAAACACAAAGATCATTTATTCTTCATTTATACCTTTTATAGATGGATATTTGACTATATTTTTACACCCATATTTGATATATTTTGCTTGATATTTTATTCTTTTATCTTATATTTGGTATTAATTTGATTTAAGTGTGTTTACAGAGTATAATTGCCTTCACGAACATAAAAGACAAGAATTCATATGAAAATGCGACGTAAAACAGAGAATTAGCAATATGGAAGGAGTGCACAGTCGTGCATTTTGACATAGTCATCCATTTTTGTGATACTCAGTGAATTCAGATTATGCACAGCCCGATGCATGGCTGTGCAAAAGACTGTGTATAACACAAAAACCTAGATTTTCATATAAAATCGATGTTTCGTAGGCTAGACTTTTAGAGGTGATTTCAGACATGGAGATTTTGGTCCAAAGAAGCTGGAAACACAAAGATTTCATCGAAAGATTTATTGAAATACAAAATCAAGCCTCCATATCACAAGAACATTCGATAGAAGACATTTAGGGAGATTTAGAATTATGAACCAGTTTTTTTATATTTTTTCTTTCAATGTTTGTTTGATTTTGTGTTCGATAATATGTAGCTAAACATCCAGTTAGTATTTAAATTAGATGAACCTTATATTAATACTTTGACATGATTTTATTCTTTTATTAATGCGATTGGTTATTTGATATATTGTGATTTGATTACGCATTTTATTTATGTTCTAATAACCTATGATACTAGATCATAATTTGATTTCATACGTAGAGATTGCAAAATCTTAGTGTGAATAGATCTACTGTAATTATAAGGAGTTGACCGCAACCCTAGAGATAGGATGAGATAAATCTTTTGGATTAAGGTTAAACATAATAGAGGGACTCATAAGTTAGTAATGAAATCTTATAAGTTTTAACTTAATAATTCGATTAAAGACCTTAGGATTAGTTATTAATAGACTCAAAATCAGCTATTAGCATACCATAGGAATCTTCACGGTCCAATACATCAACAAAACAATTGCATGATGCAAAAACAATCTGTTAAGGGTTTAGGGGGATTTAAACCTAGATACTAATTTCTGATAACAATAGCTTTCTAAGTGAATTCCACTATCTCTTTGTCCATTATTGTTTCCTATATTATTTTATTTGTTTTATTTTTAATTTCTTTTCATTAAAAATCTAAAATCAACCCTTTAAGCCCCTTTGAGCTTTATTTACCTATTCTTTATGTACTAACCACATTACATGCTTTTAAACTTAACTAAATGTCCTACCCAAGTTATAAAGCTAGTGGAACAATTTTTATTGTTGAGTTTATGGATGCACAAAAGTATAAGTGTGGGGGTGTATATATGTGTGGATTGGTTATAATGATTAGGATGTTATTTTATGTCTTATCATTGAAATTCCCATGTTAATGTAGTTTCTTTTAATGTTTATATAAAAAAGAAAAAAGAAAAAAATGAAAGAAAGAAAGAAAGAAAGAAAAATGTTTAACTAAAATTATCAAAGAGGAAATGCATATACGTTGAAGTTGCTCATTAGTAATGCATCCTCCTAAAGTTGTAATGAATGGGTTATTTGAGTATGTTAGATACGAGGTAGGTATTGTTTTGGAAGGTTCTCTCATTGTAGTTTTGATGTATTGTTATCATCAATTTTTATGAGTGATCCCTTTTTATTAGTTATGCTTCATATGGTTTGTGTATGAGAGCTCGAGTTTGAGCTGTGAAACATCATTTTTGAATTCATCATAGTTGATGTACACAATTTTGAGTGAATGTTGGTTTTTGCACTTGATAGTATATTGAGTGTTTTTCTTGTTTCACTAGATTTAATGGTTTTCATGCTACTTTACCTAAATACATCTCACCTTACCCGTATCCATATTACAACTTTGAAAAGTCCTTTGATTCATGATTATGCATGTGAACCTTAGTGGTGGAAAAATGAAATGATATGTAAAGTTATGGAATGACATGATCATGAATAGCGTTGAGTATACCCATGGATATATTTTAGTTAAACACGTTTTCCAAATCTACCATTAGATTGCTCTATTTTCTAAAGGTATTGAATGTTGATTGATCATGAGCAAGAGCTTGGAATGTTAAGTTCTTGCTATGATTTTTGAAAGCCATTCATCTTTGTTTATGATTTTATAGTCTTGGAAAATATAGGAATTGAGTAAATGTTTTTGGGTCTATCAGCTTATTTTGATGTTTTGCCCGAGGACTGTGAAAAGCTAAATGTGTGGGAAATTGACATGTGTTTAATTGATTATATAATTATTCCATAATACTTAGCAATTAATGACATAAAATTGCTTAAGATACTCACTTTGACTCATATGTTGTTTAAGGCACAATTTGGAAGCAAACGAGTTAAAGTGAGTCGAAAATACTATATTTGGACCGTTTTATGAAATTTCACACTCACTTGTCTTTATGGACTAAGAAGAAGAATATTAAAAGCAAAAGAAGACAAGAAAACATCAAGATAGATCATAAGAGTGAAGAATGGTATAAGATAGCTCACAACCAAAGTAGGAAAGTATCACAGTCATGAGCACGTCTCACGACTTTGCATAGGACACTAACATTTAAGGTATAAAGAAGACATGTTGTGTGTGACGTAAAGAAGGGCTGGAAAAGGACTCAGGGATTGCATTTGGGCAATGCTTCTCATGGCCATGAGAAGCTGCTCATGGGTTGCGACAAACAAGTCACACCCATGAGGCCTTCTCACGCATGTGAGTAGTCACTCATGGGCGTGAGAAGTTGCCACATCACTTAGGTTTTTAATATAAATTGAGAGGTATGACGATTGAGGGTTTTTATGAAAGTTTTTGGGTCTTTTCGGCAGTAAAGAGAGTGGAGCTTCAGGAGAGAATGAAGAGGGAAAAGAAAGCTCTCAATTATGAGAGACCCATAGAGGACTAGCTTCTCGACATCGGTTTAAAGGCAACATCAACGTCGACCACCCGGTTAAGCATTCTTTGTATTTTTTGTTTCTTTCTCTCTTTAGGAATTGATTGTGTTATCCTATTTCTATTGTTTGGGTATTGTGAAAAGATTATTTGAATGCATTCATTTCTCATTTTATTACAAACTCATTGATAGAATTTCAATATAATCTGTAATTGTTATATTGAAATTCATTTGTAGTGACTAATGGTTCATAATTTTTAGGGATAACATAACCTAAGTTAAATGACCCCATCATATGTGGTTGTTTCCTTGATTAATTGGTATTCATAATTTGTAATGCGATTGTCCAATTGACTCTAGAGATCGTATCCTAGATTATTTAGTGGCTAGGTTTAATTAATATTCGTATCTTGATTAAACAAAACGTAAGGGAAAACTAAGTTTAGTAGAGCTTATCGTTAACTTATGATTAATGGTTACTAAAAGAGGTAAAAGAGCAACAAATCAATGAAATATGTATAATTAGGGTGTAGGCCGAGATAGAACTAAAGAATTGGATTCCCAAAAAATTCACCATTTTCTTCTTTTTTTAATGTTTTTTAATTTGTTTTCATTAGTTTAGTTTTATTTTCTTATTTCAAAACCAAACCAACCACCCCTCCTTATAACCTAAACACCGATTAATTTCATTTTAATAACTTTACACACACTCTCTTTGGGATCGACCTAGACTCACCACTACTATAGTAGTGGGTCTAGTTTGTTTTGGCATAGCGTTACAATAAGCTATTGTCATTCAACTTTTGCTTCCTTAGGCAATCACGAGTGTAATGAGGGCCACTATATAAGAAACAACCATGACTTTTCTTAGAAGACTTCTCACCTTGTTTAGGTTTCCCATTTTGATTGGGCTTCCCTTTGTGATCATTCTTCTTAGTCTTCCTTCTTTTTTCCTTCACACTTCTCTTGGTAAGTGCCTTTTGATTTTTGAGAAAAGGAAGAGGCCTTTGTTTCCTTCAGCATTCTGAAATCTACTAAAGCTTCCAGAGCTGCAATAGCAACCACAACATCCTTGTCATTTTGCCTTTGCAATTCCAATTATGCTAAGGTTGTAAACTCAACTTGACGTTCAATACCTTGTCCTCATCTGATATATGCTCAATATCAAACATTAAGGAACTAAATTTCTCAATGTAATCTCTTACCGCCCATTATGCTTCAATCGCTTCAAGGTGTCTCTTGCAAGACAAGCAATATTGTTGGGAAGGAATTGATCCTTTAGCTCCTTTTTAATCATATCCCTTGTATCATAAATAGGTCGACCAGTACTAATTTTGGTAGAGGTTTGAGTTCTCAACCATAATTTTGCATTTCCATCGAGATACATTGCCAGAACATTCACTTTTTCCCTGTCTAACACCTTAACATCTACAAATTACTACTCCATATCCCACAAGAAGTTCTCAAGTTCGTTAGCATTCTGACTGCTCAAAAACTTTTGGTTCACACACCTTTAGCATAGTACTCTTAGCATATCTTGTATCTTGAGTTGCAATTGCATGTTTAAGGATCATCATCTCAAAAGTGGAATCCTCTTATGCTTTAACTAATTAAGCTACTTGGTCTTGCAATGCTTGGATCTTCCTCTCCAAAGCTTCAAAATGTGATGCATAATAAGGGACTTATTCTTCACTCATAGGTAAAGGACCGATGAGTGCTTCCACCATTATAAAATGCTCATTAAGATTACTATCACCCACCATTAAATCACCAACACAACTCTGATACCAACTATTACAAAGACTTTGCAAGGAATTCTAGGTTCACACACCAACTAAGCTAAAGTCTAAGTACGGTAGTTGAACTCTGCCAATTTAACTCAACCTTACCAAATCCTTCGTGTTTAAGGTGTTTCCTATGAAGGAAAAGTACCCACGAAATTCGCTAAGCTCAGATAATAGAATGGAAAGCAATAAGATGAGAAAGATGCATAAAGATTTACAAAAAAATTGTCAACCTTTATGTTACTCTCAATTTGTTACAAATGATACAAAAGCTCCAACTCTTTTTAAAGAATGAAGCCTTTGCTCAAATGAGCTATTTATAGGCTTTTAGAGACTTGTTAGGCAAGAATATAAGAAAGTGGTCTCAAGGCCATTAAGTCACTAACTTAGTTGGTGGTTGACATCCCCAACTACTTTAGACACTACGTAGTGGGTGGTTTACATAACTTACGCTATCCTACTTCTAAGTAAAAGGAACATGTGTAAAATGCTTACAAGATACCTTATTTATGTTCTTTACCGTGTCCTCCCACTTTTTTTATGATTCATCCCACTAACTTTGCATATCACCCATAATCTTCATCCAAAGTTGAAGGTTAGCCAAGTAACATAACAGTTATGAAATTCTTTTGCGATTAAAGACCTTTATTTAAAGCTATTCAAAACTAGGCTATACATGTATGGAAAATCAAAGGATTATAGAAGGTACTAATCTCAAAAGATAACAATGTCTTATTCAAATTTTAGAGTATGAATGTGATAAAATCAGTAATTGATGAAGGTCCTTAGCATATATACAATATCCTTTTTTCCTTCAAATTTAAACGCAAGGATTGAACTTAGAGATGATCATACATGAAAATGTTCCTTTGTGGGTGAATTTTTATAGTATTCTATTAGAATACTAGTCCATTAAGGGCTTAAGTTCTTTGAAAAGTTATAGAGTGAAGCCTTTTCGTATAGATGAGACAACAACCGTCAGAAAAAGAATAAGGTTTGCTAGAATATGCATTAGCATTGAACTTAACAAGTAACTTCCAAAAACTATACCTATTTTAAGACTTGGTAAAGAAGGAGATCTAGTGGAAGATATGGTAAATGTCATATACAACTAAAGACCTATACTAAAACAACAAGGTAAAATGTGGCTACCTACTAGGAAAAGTTTTTAAAGGGGAGACTATAAGGAACTAATGAGCATTGATATAAAAACCATAGAAGAAAACTCTAGCAAGGAGAAAAACAAAGTTAATGAGAAAGAGAAAGATGTAACTGAGATAGAAGCAACAGATAGAGGGGTCAGAATTTAAGCAGGAGAATAGTCTAAAGATGATCTAAGTCTATCAAAACTATAGAAACAAATGATGGTATTAGGGAACCTACAAATACAGATAATACCAAAGAGGTGTAAACTAACAATGGTTTTCAAAAAGTAGAAGGTGGCAGAAAAAGGGAGTCAAATAGGAAAAACAAACTAAAAGGCCCTAAACTCTTATACTCCCAATTATATCTAAAGTGGTTTGGAATGTAAAGGAATGAACAACCCAAATAAGCCAAGTGCCATTAAGGATTTTGTATAGTAAACAAAGCCCTTTTTGTTAGGACTACTAAAGACTAGAAAAAGGATGTGAACATAACAAATATTTAAGATGTGGGTAGTTGCTGGTCCTTCATTTCCAATCATAATCACCATCATTATGGAAGGATCAATGCAGCCTATAACATAAGGAATGTTTCATTTAGAAGTTGTAAATCAATAGGATCAAGTGTCTTATTAAGGTAATAATGGTGTATGGAGCAAATCTAGACTTTAAAGAAGAGCACTATAAAGCAAGCTTGAAACAATCCACTCAACTCTATTGGGTCTATAGGTCATCCTAGGAGAATTTCACAATGTTATACATAAGAATGAAGTGGAAGAAAATGCTTAATTACACTTCTATACTAGTGATCTTAGTGATTATGTCCAAAATATAAAAGTAACAGACATTAAGATGGAGGGTAGGTATTTAACCTGGTGTAATAAAAAAAGCTCTAATCTAATGCTAAAGAAAAATCTAAATCAAACCCTAATCAATGAGGAATACATAGAAAATTTTCCTAAAAGTAAGACAATATTTGATGCTCTTAAAATTTCAAACTGCACTCTAATATTAATTCAGAATATAAGGTATAGTAGGAGAAGGAATCACCCTTTTAGATTCAATAATTTCCTTATAAAGGAGGAGAAATTCATGGAAGAAGTAAATAGATGTAAAGGAAGCAAATAATTCTAATGTGTAAAAAAATAGAGTTAATACAAAAAAGAGATAAGAAGCTAAATGGGAAGAAACTAATGCATACCAGAGATATGATTGAAAAAGCTAAATATTAACTAATCCAAATCCAAAATTCTTTTTATCTTGATCCAACTAACTTCCAGAATGATAAAGACAAAAGGAATGTAATCCACAATTTCCCCAAGGCACTATCCATATATAACTCCCTACTAAAATAAAGGGCAAGATTGAAATGGAATTTGTAAGTGGATAAGAACACCAAGTTCTTTCACAACACTATCTAAGAATATCATTAATATTATAACAATATTGAGAAGACTATATGGTACAAATATAGCATCACAAGGATGTTGCAAGTAGAAGCTTACAGGCACTTCAAAGAGTTTATAAATTCTCAATACCTTAATGGCTCATCCATCTCAATTCTCAATACTTTCCTTTAGAATGTTTTTCCCTGAAGAATTAAAAGAAGAAATATGCAAACTTATTTCATCCTAGAGGATAGAGCAATGGCGTTTAAACTTAATCTATGAAAGCACCATTGTCATATGGCTTCAATAGGCATTTCTTCCATAAGACTTAGAGTACGATTAGGTAAACAATAATTTAAGCAATGAAGAGAATCAAAATGTTAAAAGAAATAACAAAACTTATAATTGTTTATTCCCAAAAGCTCACAATCTTGACTCTTTGAAGAATTTTAGACCTATTTCATGTTGTAACTTTGTTTACAGATTCATTTTCAAAGTCCTTGCAGTTAGATTGAAGTAGGTGTTACACTTGATAATTAGAGATACTTATGAAAGGAAGAAATATTGGACACAACAATTTGATGACACAAGAGTTATTTAAAAACTATGCACATAAAAAGACTTCAAAGGATTGTGCTTTAAAGGTTGATTTCAACAAAGACTTTGATAGTGTTATTAAGAACTTTATATTACATCTCTTTTAAATTCACTAATTAGATTGAACAGTGCATAACTTCCACTTCATTTAGCATTTTGGAAAATGGTGAACTAACTATTATTCAAATGAGGTAAGGGGCTTAGACAAGGGGATCCCCTATCACCCTACATATTCATCATATGTATGGAAGCTTTTTCTAAGTTAATAAAGTGCAACATCAACATGTGTCATAGCTTTGGTTATCATAGTAAATTTAGTAGAGTTGGCTTAGTAGACATGCCCTTTATAGATAAATTATTGGTTTTCTACAAGGAAAATGACCATTCATTCTATACCATAGCCAATATACTTATAATTTTCAAGTAATTATCAGGTATAAGTGTGAATTATGGTAAAAGTCAATTAATATTCTCAGTAAGTGAGTTGGAGGAAGCAAGATGGCTCTTAAGTATTTTAATTAGGTTTCAAAGTATCCAAATCCCCTTTTAATTATTTTTAACTACCTAGTTCCACCAAGAGATTAAGATTTAGAAAATGTTATCCCTTAATTAAGAGGTTTCAAAAGAGATTAAACCACTAGAGCAATAAAGACCTATCATATAGGGGAAAATTAGTTTTAAATAAATCAATATTAATATCTTTACACATTTAATGGTTAGCACATATGATGATATCCAAAGGGGTGAATAAATCCATTAAAAAGAGCATAAAGAAGTTTCTGTGGAGTGGAAGGAAGCAAAGGAGCATAATGGTTAAAGTTAAATGCAATAAATATGTTTGTTTTAAGATGAGGGTGGATTAGGAATTCAAGCAATCAAAATAAGCAACCAAATGCTGATTGTGAAAAAGATGTGGATACTTATCAATGAACAAGAATCTCTTTAGAGCATATGGACTCACAATTATATACTAAGAGGTAGCAGCCCGTGGGAATTAAGAAAAGAAACAAAAACTTCAATTTCATGGCACATCTATTCATAATAAATGATACCATTTTAATCTATATATAATGCAAAATAGCAAATGGAAGGAAAGCTACAGTATACTTTGATAATTGATTGAAGGAAGGTCCTATATACCTCTCATAACTAACTCTACACTACTTAAGTAGATTCCAAAAGAGTGCCAAAGTTTAAAAATGGATTGAAGATAATAAATGGACAAATTATCTATAGGAAATATCTAGGGTACATCTAAATTACAATCTTCATCAAAATAAAGAAGTCAAATATGTTTGGAAATCTCATTCCTTAGATAATTTCTCAAATCTCTCTTGTAGAGAGATGTTAAGAAGGAAAGGAGAAAAATCAAGTGGGTTAAGTTCATCTAGAGCAAGTTCCAAGTCACTAAGGCTTGATTTATGTTATGCTTAAGCACTAAGAATGGTCTAACCACCAAAACAAAATAAGATTTCTTAACATCTAAGATACATGTGTTTTTTATAACCTCCGGAGTGAAACCCCTCACCACCTATTTTTTTAATGTGATTATGCTAAATTGCTATCACATAAGATCTAAGAGACACTAGCATTGAACTCAAGCTCTTTGACTATAAAGTTGTACTCAATTAGTTTTAGGATAATAACAATGTAGGAAGGAGGAGTATTTAGATTATCAATCATATGGGAATGTGCATGTACACAATTTGGACTAAAAGAAACTGCATAATATTTAAAGGAATTAAAGGTATAAAGGAAAAGGTATTAAGGGAGATAATGTTCAAGTGCATTAAGCAAGGGTTTTGCCAAACTTTAGGAACTTAAAACTGAAAACAACAAGATTGCAATAAACAACTCAGTCTCGTAGTGGAGAAATTGACAGGAGATTTTGAGTTAGAATTTATTTAGACACTTAAAATAGGGCCTTATCATGTGTCAATGTGGCATTTTATTGGTCATTATGATAGGAATTTTTTAGTCTCATTTTTATGGATTTGTATACAAACTTTATGAGCATTTTGGCTCTAATACATTTAAATTTTTTAAAAAAACATTCTCCAACTTGGCTCCAATTTTCCCAAATTTATTCCTTCTTCATAAGTAATTAAAATAAGGCTTGTAAACAAAATACAAGCCATATTGGGTGCCAAATCTATGAAAGCCATCTAATCACAAGTATAATACTCTCAAAATCATAGTAAAGACATAGTCTAATTAGCACTTATGAGGGCTAGACAATGAAGAAGTACTTGGGGACTTAAAAAAATTTAAAGTTATAATAGATAAAAATCTACAACAAACAAATAACAAAACTTTATGAAGCCTACAAAAAGCACCGAATTAAGGATGATAAAGACTAGAGCCTAAAAGGCCTATAAGATGGCCTAATTAACACTTTCAAAATACTTTTAAGTAAAGTATCCAAGATTCTTTGATAGTGTAATTACTAAAATAGGCATTAGAATTATTATAAAAGGCACCTAATGTATAAAGTAAGACATCCCCTTCCTTAGGAATTTTCCTATCATCTACTCTCTGTCTTTATCCTTCTCTTAAGTGTTCTTTGCATTATATCTTTGTCTAAAAAGCTCTTCATCTTAAAGTCGATTCATATTAACTTACTAAAATTCTACAACTTTGCCTCCTCTTTAAAGAAACTAATAAACCTTTCCTTTCATCCTTCACAAAATTTTAAAACCCTTACTTAAAACTTATCTTCCTTTCATAAAATCCTTCTTTCATAATGCTTCTAAATGAAACAAAAGTAAGTTATCTTATTTATTCTTTGTTATTATTGTTATTATTTTCCTATTACAAATATTATAAGTTATAATAGGCTGGCTTTGTAGCCATCAAGTTGCAATATTCATATTTATTTTATTTTATGCAAACTAGGATCTAATATAACATTCTAACATTTATATTTATGTTGTTAACAATTACTAACACGTAAAATTTTGATTTATGCTTTATTATTAAGTGGTTAGTAAGACACCACTCTCTGTTTTAATATTACTATATTATTTTCTTGTCTCTTACCTTTTTTTACTTTTTAAATATATTTTAATGCTTTATTCATATCATCATTTATACTTTATAGATACTTACTAAAATAAAAAATAAATACATTAATGATTAACGTTAAATACTATTTGTTTTTAGCATGATTTTGAGAGTATTTAGTTTGATTTTTTAAGATTTTTATAGGACTTGGTACTTATTTTAGCTTATATTTTGTTTAAAGTCCTTCCTTTGGCTCTCTAATGAGGGAGTTAACTTGCACCAGATAGAATTAGGTTGGGGATGTTTTAAAATGATTTTAGAGGAACATTAAAACATGATTTTAGAGGAACATTAATTGAACATGGCCCTATGCTTACTGACGCAGGACCTATATGGTATCATGTTCAAACTATGTAGAATAATGGTGCATTCTACTTCTTTGGCAACTTGGCATATGAAGGGATATAACCCAGATATAGCACTATATGACTCTTGTTGGTCCCCGAATTTTTTTTTGTTGAATTAAGCATGATAGTTTAAAGAATAATCACGGAATTTGAATTTTTGCCTTGGGATAAATGGAATTGTTAAGCATTATTTAAATGAATTATGTGTGATAGAATAATTATTGGATTACAGTGTTAGCAAGATTTTATTTCACTGGTTAGTGAAATTAAAGCAGTAGGAATGTATTGAGGGAAATTGTGGCATGTCACTTAAGCTTAAAAGCCATTAAGCATTAAAGGAAGGGTAAAGATGATTTTTAACACTCATTAAGGGTAGAGTTGGAAGAGGAAAAGTGTGTTTTGTTCATAAAATGAACAAAAACGTGAATTGAAGGAGGAAAGAATTGAAATTCGTGAAAGAGAGAAAAGGGAGAGAGAGTTTCATTCATGAGAGAAAAAGAAAGAAGATAAGTTAGGGTTTCATCTTTTCTTAGCTTTTAAAAATGATTTTGAGGGTATTCAAGAAGAGAAAAAAAAAGAGGAAGAGAAGAGCTTCCATTTGAGCTAAACATCTCTTTGTTTGGTGAAGATTCAAGGTAAGTCTATTTTTTTAATCCTTTGGAATTTTGGAAGGGTTTTAGTTCATGAAGCTTAGGAAATACGTAGGTTTTAAGTATTCTAGAATCAATTTTTAGTGAATATGCTTTTTGGTTCTCATTTTGTATTCCTATTGAATTGGATTTTTACCAATGTTAAAGGGAATCAAGAGAGGTAAGAGGAGCAAGAGGAAGGGCATTTTTAAGCAAGTTTTTAAGCAAAGACTCCAGGTGGGTTACATGTTTGTAATTGAGTTAATAAGCCATGAGTATGTTTCCGAATCAAAAGATGTAAACGATTTCAATTGCTTATAAATGTTGCATTTATTACTTCTTGAATTATTGAAGTATTTGCTATATGCTTGGTATATGAATCTTGATGATGATTTATGAAATGATGATTGAAATTGTATTTGAAATATATCATGCTTATGGAAATCATGTTTTTCGAAATGTGCCTTTTGCACAATATGTTAACAAGTCATGAAACTCATGTTTGTGTGTGGGTTTGCGGTGGTCCATCATGTTATGTCAAGTGAGACCATTTTAAAGGCTTCTCCCGCTTACCTACTATTGGTATGGAGATTCACAAGAACTCCCTCATGTTTATTGGAGATTTGCAAGAACTCCCTCCTATTTATTGAAGATTCGCAAGAACTCCCTCATGTTTATCAAAGCTTCGAAAGAACTCCCTCATGTATATGGACTACCCAAACCATTATGAGTGCTTAGGTTGTTTATGATTTGTTGACAAGTTTGATAAATACATGACTTATGTTGTTTATGAATTAGTGACAAGCTTGAGAATTTGAAAAATAAGTGTTTTGTGGATTAAATGCAATTTACTATGGTAATAAATAATTTCAATCGTTTTGCTTGTTTCTCCGCTATAAACTTGTTACGCATAAGCTTCTAGCTCACCCCCCCTTCATCCCCATCTCCAGGTGATGAGCAAGAGATCGAGTAAGTGAGAGTCAAGGCACTACTCGAAGATTGCATAATTTTTGTATTTAAGTTAGTATAGGAAAAACTCAAGGCTTTAGTCGCATTTAAAGTATCACTCACATATATATTTTGTATTTTGTATTATAAGTTCAATGATGTATTTGGGTCTTGAAATGCCCATTGAAGCTTTGTAAAAATCTTTTCGTTTGATGTTAATGAAATATATGTATGTTATGTTGATGACTTTCCAAGTTTTCGCATTGCATTTTTAAACATTCATAGGGGTAAAATTTGTGTTCCGACTTCAAGGGAAAAACTGTATTAATCTAGACTGATTTGGATAAGGTTGTCTTATTGGAAGTTGTAGTTTATCCTCTTAGATTTCCAATGATATAAAGTATGTCATTTTTGGAGATCGGATTTGAAGGATATGATTGTTACAAGTTAGTGATGCTGCATAGGGTGCATGCAGGACATTTTATAGCTTTTTCTAACTTGATAAAATAGAAAAAGAGTACTATGGTGTCTTGAAATGTGAAGAAGTAGTGTGATGAGTTACAGATGAAATGAAGGTGATAAATGGAGTGGAAAATGTGCCGAATTTATGATGAATGTGCACAAGTTTGAATGTTATGTTTTTTTTGGATTGATGACGAAACATAGATTATGATTTGGATGTAAATGATATTGAGCTGAAATGGAAGTGATAATGAAGGGGAAATGATGAGGAAAATAAGTTAGAAATGATAGATATGCATAAGAGGGGTTATAGGTAACTTGTAGGAGTTAGAAATCTAAAAATTGACTTGTAAATATCTGTTGGTTAAGTCCGCTAGGTGGACCTTCTCAGGTATTTCAGTGTTCCAGCTCAGTTCATGATTGTTTGGAGGGACATACGCTAAGCTGACATTCTCAAGCCAGTTATATAAATGTACAATTTTGACCCTCTAGACGGCAAAATCTCTCTTCGGGGTCTTCACAAAAGTTGTAGAACTAGAAGTCCTCTTCGAAACTATGTTTGAATGACCTTAATCCAACATTCATAATGAAAGTTATTCCTATTGTTCCAAATCATATACATATATATAGTGGAGTTATCGATGCTTTCCTATGATACATTTAGGCTTGAATGGAGATTGAAATGTACTTAGTTTGATGTGAAAATAAGAGATAAAAATGAGTATTATGTTAGGGTGATGATTGAGGATATAAACATAAAAAGGGATTGTCGTATATCAAGTGTTCAAATATGGAATTTTGGGATGTTATAAGAATGAAGATGAACTTATGTTGGTTAATAAGGTTCCATTAAAAGAACCCTACAAAGTGATGCACTCATGTTTGACTTACGAGTTAGACTCCAAAAACGGGCATAACATCTTTATGGTATCAGAGCATCTAGGTTTAGGAGTATCCTAGGCATGAAATGAGTCGTTTTAAAACCTGAAATGAGCATGCATTGATTTAAATGAACAAGTTACATTGTTTTTTGTATTGCTTCACATGATTTGAAATTGTTCTACATGAATCATAGTTTAAGAAGGTTTTAAATGCACACATGTAAGTTTAAACCTAACATGAAACATGAACTAAAGATTTTAAATGGTTTTAAATTGAAGGAGTGAGTATGCCACCTCGAAGGAGAACTCGAGGAGCTATGACTCGATCTCGCTCTTGCCAAGGAAGTACAGGTGAATCTCATGTCCAACAAGACGTGGGGACACACTCTGCTCATAATTCTAAGGCACCTAGTATGCAACATAAAGTGTCACTGCCTCCTCCTCTTATTCCCCAAGTAAACTCGATAGATCCACGTTTCTTTCAAGCCTTTGCTTAGGCTTTCATGCATCCTATGGGCTAAGTGCCACAAGTTCCAGTGCACGCTCCAGTGGAGAAGAGCAGACAGTATGATAAGCTCTGCAAGTATGGGGCTGTAGACTTTAAGGGGACTATGAATCCTGAAGAGACTGAAGCATGGTTGAGAAGGACAGAGAGAGTCCTGATTTAGATGAAGTGCTATGATGAGGACAAATTGGATTATGCAGTGAGCCTACTATAAGGGGACGTACTCCATTGGTGGGAATCAATGCCCCATAGTCAGGTCATACCACCGGTATTGTCATGGAGAAATTTTTTGGAAGCCTTTAGGAAGAATTACTTCTCTAAAGTCTATGTTGAAGAGAAGGCCAGAGAATTCCTAAATCTTACCCAGAGGGACATGAGTGTGAGTCAATATGAGCTAAAGTTCACCCAGCTTTGAAGGTATGCGGCCAACATTGTTGAGAATGAGGAGGATAAGTGTCGTAAGTTTTTGGGAGGACTTCATTTGGGGATCAAGGAGAAAGTATTGATCCACAACTTCTATGACTACCGGCTGTTGGTAGATGCTGCACTCCAAGATGAAAAAATAGAGAACATAAGTATGAAGTAAACAGGAAGAGGAAGAACTGAGAACAGTCTACCAAGAAGGGAATGAGTGCTCCCATGCCTGAGAGAAGTATAAGGACTTTTCACATGCAGAATGAAGTGGGAAGTAGTGGCTCTGCTAAGAACAAGCAAGCCAAAGTAGCTTCAGTGCAAACCTCAATTATAGGATGCAATAAAAGGATGGAGAGGAGTAGATATACGAACCCCTAATGTGAGCATTGTGGTAAGTTTCATATAGGAGAGTGCCTCAACTTACTCGGAGCATGTTTATGATGCAGAGAGAAGGGACCTATGGTCAGGGAATGTCCCCAAGCACCAAGGCAAGATGGGTCGCAGATGCAAGCTCTAAAGAGAGTTGAAACAATAGGAACTAGGCCAGCTACTGAGGTGGGAACTTCTGAAGTGGCAAAGAAGATTATTTCTCTAGGAAGGCCAAGGGTTCAAGCACAAGCAAGGGTGTTTACCCTGACAAGAGATGAAGCTGCAGCCACACCTGAAGTTGTTACGGGTATGGCTTAGTTATTTAATTCAGAAGTATGATTATTGATTGATTCTGGCTCCACACATTCATTTGTATCTGTAAGCATAACATTGCATGGTGTTAATTTGGTTCCATTAGATAGTCCATTGATTGTTAGTACTCCTGTAGGGAGGAATATGATAATAAGTCAAGCATATAAAGATTGTGAACTCTTTATTGATGGTGCTAGACTAGTAGTGGACTTAATGCCTTTAGATTTAAAGGGCCTAAATGTTATACTTAAAATGGATACCTTGGAGAAATATCATGCAAAGTTAGACTGTAGCCTCAAAGAGGTAGAATTTGAACTTGGCAAAGCTAAGAAGGTAACTTTTAAGGGAGACAGAAAAATACCATCACTAAGAATTATTTCACGTTTCCTAACTAACAGGATGGTGAGAAAAGGTTTGAAGCCTTCTTAGCACACATTGTGGACACCGAGGTGAATGAAGGAAAGTTAGAAGATTTTCTAATTGTAAGGGAATTTACATATATGTTTCAAGAAGATTTACCTGGTTTGCCACCAGTAAGGGAAATCAAATTCGCCATCGATCTAATTCCAGGTATCGCACCCATTTCCATAACACTATATAGAATGGCTCCAGCTAAGCTGAAGGAGCTTAAGGAACAGTTGGGAGCTCCAGTTCTATTTGTTAAAAAGAAAGATGGAACATGGCACATATGCATTGACTACCAGAGGCTCAATAAGGTGACCATTAAAAACAAGTATCCTCTGCCATGAATTGATGATATGTTCGACCAGCTGTAAGGAGCAAAGGTCTTCTCCAAAATTGATCTCAGGTCAGGCTATCATCAGCTCAGAATCAAGAAATCTGATGTACACAAGATAGCCTTTAGAACACGTTATTGGCATTATGAGTTCCTAATCATGCCATTTGGATTGAACAATGCTCTAGCTGCATTCATAAATCTCATGAATAAGGTCTTCAAGGAATATTTGGATAAATTTGTCATAGTATTTATAGATGACATTCTAGTTTATTCCAAGAGCGAAGAGGAACATAAGGAACATTATAAGATAGTAATGCAAACACTAAGTGAGAAGGAGCTTTATGACAAATTCAGCAAGTGTGAATTTTGGCTTCATAAGGTGGTATTCCTTGGACATGTAATTTTAAAGGATGGGGTACATGTCGATATGAGAAAAATTAAAGCAATGGTGAAATGGCATACACCAAATACAGTGGTAGAAATGAGAAGCTTTCTGGGTCTGGTAGGATATTATAGGAGATTTGTTGAAAGATTCTCTATGATAGCTGCTCCAATGACCAAGTTATTAAGGAAAAATCAGAAGTTTATCTGGAGTAATGAATGTCAGAAGAGCTTTGAGGAGCTTAAGCACAAATTGACAAATGCTCCAATCCTGACCTTACCTATAGTGTTGGACCCCGATTTCTTCTTCAATATGTTTGGGATTAATTTCATTATTTTGTTGTGATTAGGCTTTAATTAAAATGTTTTGGGGTGTAGAATTTTTTTTAAATTGAAGGATTAAAAAGGAGAAATTAAGATTTATTTTTGGAAGCATATGGTGTAAATTGAAATTGGAAGAACAAGAGTTAGTGTAAGGGTATTTTAGGAAGTTCACTAATGAAGTTAGAATTTAAGCCTAACAAGGAAGGGCTTTTTGG
>JAOTAY010000189.1:13281600-13316944 GCA_025629805.1 Erythroxylum baracoense
TTAGATTCCAACAAACTCACAGGACCAAATCTCTTGGATTTGCTATGAAATTTAAGAATTGTTCTCAAATCTGAAAAAACTAGGATATGTCCTAGATGTACCACTTCCCGATCCCCCTACTATCGATGCATTTGATGAAGATTAGAAAGCTTATAAGAAGCTACTGGATGATAGTGAGTTGGCTAGTTGTATAATGATGACCTCTATGTCACCAGAACTGCAAAAGCAGTATGAGGCTATAGATGCTCATACCATAATCTATCATCTGACGGAATTATTTGATGAGCAAGCTCGATCTGAAAGGTTAGAGACCTTGAGGTTACTTTTTCGTTCAAAGATGGCTGAGGGATCATCTCTAGTGCAGTATGCATTGAAGATAAATGGATATATTAAGAGGTTAGGAAATTTAGGTTTCATTATGGATCATGAATTGAGTATAGACTTGATTCTAACTGGTTTGACCGATAGTTATTAATAGTTTGTGTTTAACTATCAGATGAACGAAATATCCACAACGATACCTGAGCTGATTAATCTACTCAAAATAGCTCAGTAGATTGTCAAGAAATACAATAAGGTTGTGATGCTAGTGGACTCTACTTCTGGTTCTTCAAATAAGAACCAAAAGAAGAAGAAGAAGAAGTCCAAGAAGCTAGTAGGAGGTGTAGCAAAGAAGAAGGGAAAGGAGACAGCACCAAAGGGGATATGCTTCCATTACAATAAGGAAGGACATTGGAAGAGAAACTAAAAAGCTGATTTGGAGTTATTAAAGCAGAAGAAGGCATTAGATGCCCCACCATCTACTTCAGGTAAGATATTTGTAATTGAGTTTAATACTATTACTGATCATAAATTTTGGGTATTAGATACCAGATGTGGCTCACACATATGTGTTGATATGCAAGGTCTCAAGCATAGTAGACTCCTCCAGAAGGGAGAGATGGACCTACGTGTGGGAAATGGAGCAAAATTTGTTACATTAGCTGTAGGGACATATGTTTTGTATCTTCCTAATGGGCTAGAGTTAATTTTAGAAAATTGTTATTATGTATCCGTTGTGAATAAAAACATTGTATCTATTTAATGTCTTAATAAAGCGGGATTTCATTTAATTTTTCAAGCAATGGTTGTTCAATTAAGTTGAATGAAATGTTATATGGTACTGCCACATTGTGTAATGGAATTTACATATTAGATATGTCCAATTCAATTTTAAATATCAATGACAATAAGAGACAAAAACGATATAACTTAAAATCATCTTACTTATGGCATTGTCAACTTGGCCATATAAGTGAGAAACGCATGATTAAGTTACACAAAAATGGTAGCCTAGGTTCATTTGATTATGAATCATATGACATGTGTGAATCTTGCTTATTAGGCAAGATGACTAAATTACCTTTTAAAGGAAGGGGTGAACAAATGAATAGGTTATTAAACCTACTACATTTTGATGTATATGGTCCGATGTCCATTCATGCCAGAGGTGGTTTTGTGCACTTTATTACTTTTATCGATGATTATTCACGATATGGGTATGTGTATCTAATGACAAACAAGTCTTAAACATTTGAAATGTTCAAACAATTTAGACTTGAAGTAAAGAAACAACTCAGTAGAAGTATTAAGGCACTTCGATCAGATCGAGGTGGTGAATACTAAACGAGGAATTTCTAACTTATCTCGGAGATAATGGGATGGTATCCCAGTGGACTCCACCTTACACACCACAACACAATGGTGTAGCTAAAAGGAGAAACCGAACCTTGTTAGACATGGTAAATGGGCTTAGCAGATCTACCAAAATCCTTTTGGGGTTATACACTCGAGACTGCTATTTATGTGACAAATAGAGTCCCTTCGAAGGCAGTTGAAGTTACTCCATATGAGATACGGACTAATAAAAGACCCTACCTTTCTCATATGAAAGTTTGGGGTTATCCGGCTTATGTGAAGCGGATTCAATCAGACAATCTTAAAGTGAAATATGATAAATGTCTGTTTATAGGATATCCTAAAGAAACGATTGGATATCAGTTCTATAATGCTTTAATCCAAAAGGTGTTTGTCTCAAAGCATGCTGTCTTTTTAGAGAAAAAGTTTCTTCTAAGAGAAGATAGTGGGAGCAAAATTGAACTTAATAAAGTTCATGATGCTCAAACAGACGCAAATCAATTGCCTGAACCTAAAATTGTTGTTCATGGAGATGAAACAACAATTGAACCTTTTGACACACAAAATGTTCCTAGGTCAAGTAGGCTACGTAATGTTCCACAGAGATATAGATTTTTCGTAAGCGAATAGAATGACATATTGCTCATAAAGGATGATGAGCCTATAACATATGATGAGGCTTTGAAGAGTTCAAAATCTAAAAAATGGCTTCAAGCCATGAAGTCTAAAATGAATTCCATATATGAAAACCAAGTATGGACTTTGGTTGAGCCATTTGAAAGGTTAAAGCCTATAGGGTATAAATGGATTTTCAAGAAGAAAATCGACATGGAAGGTAATGTGATTACCTATGAAGCGAGGCTAGTCACTAAAAGTTATCGTCAAAGACAAGGAATTGACTATGACGAGACATTTAGCCCCGTAGCTATGATTAAATCCATTAGAATTCTCCTAGCCATTATTGCTCATTATGATTATGAAATATGGAAGATGAATGTGATGACAGCTTTCCTAAATGGAAAACTAGTTGAGGATATATATATGACACAACCTGAGGGCTTCGTATCCAGAGATGGAAAAAAGGTATGCTAGATTCAGAAATCCATTTATAGATTGAAGCAAGCATCTAAGAGTTGGAACATCCGATTTGATGAAACAATCAAAGAGTTTGGTTTCTCACAAAATCCTAATGAACCTTATGTGTACAAGAAGGTTAGTGGGAGTGCTATCATATTCCTTGTGTTATATGTAGATGACATATTACTAATAGGAAATGATATCTCCAAGTTTGCAATCAGTCAAAGTCTAGTTGTTCCGTAATTTTTCCATGAAAGACCTTGGAGAAGCAACTTATATATTGGGAATAAAGATCTATAGTCAAGGAAGTTGCTAGGTCTTTCATAGTCAACGCACATAGAAAAAGTGCTAAATAAGTCTAGCATGGAGCAGTTCAAGAGAAGGCTTCTTCCTATGACTCATGGGATAAAACTCTCGAAATCTATGTGTCCTAAGACATAAAATGAGAGGACTCGCATGAGTATGATCCTGCATGCTTCAAGAGTAGGATCAATCATGTATGCTATGTTATGTACAAGACCCGATATTTCCTATACTCTAAGTGTTACGAGCAGATATCAATCAGATCCTTGTGAAGGTCACTGGGTGGTTGTCAAGAATATCCTAAAGTACTTGAGAATGACTAAGGATGTATTCTTGGTATATGGAAATGGAGATCTCGTAGTGAGAGGGCATGAAGATGACAATTTTTAATCTGACCAAGATGACGCCAAATCCCATTCAGGTTATGTTTTCACACTGAATGGTGGAGCAGTCAGTTGAAAGAGTTCCAAATAAGAGATGACTACATATTCGATGACTGAGTCAGAGTACATTGCAACTGCCGAAGTGGCAAAAGAAGTTGTTTGGATCAAGAAGTTCGCCATGGAACTTGGAGTGATTCTTAGTATAGTAGACCCAATATTATTGTACTGTAACAACAATGAGACTATTGTGCAAGCCAAGAAACCAATGTCTCATTAGAGGTCCAAGCACGTACTCAAGAAATATCACTTGATCAGGAGATAATTGATAGAGGTGATGTGAAGATAGAGAGAGTGCTCACAAATTAGAACATCACTAATTCTTTGACTAAGCCACTTCCTCCAGCAAAATTTGATTCTTATATACTCGCCTATGGTATTAGATACAAAGACGATTGTCTTTAGTGTAAGTGGGAGTTTGTTTGAGTAGTGCTCTAAAGGCAATCACCTTTAACACTTTTGTACATATTTTATTTTGATTAATAAAGCGGAAGGCATTTTTCATTGATTTGATATTCGTTTATATATGAATTGATATTGATCTTAAATCAAATTAATGAATTCCATGATACAAAACATAGCATGAAGGAAATCCTGATGATATCATAATAATGAGATTCCTATTATGTGCAATTATGTTAATATCTAAATAATACCTAGTCATAGGATTAATAAGATAGGACATTATTAATCCAGATAGACTAGCACATATTATACTCCTTGATTTAATCAACCACTGGATCTCATAAACTGTAAGCATGAGATGTTTAGAGTTAATATATGGATGCTTACTAAGGGTAGTAAGTACATCGTATGATCCGCTATGAGATTATCATATGGATGATCTATCGAATGTCAATGATTATAGTTTATGACACTTTGGATATCTTGGATACTAATCCTATGCTTTGACATCATTCTTTGTTACCTCAAGATGAGGTCACTATTAGGGTAGTGATTGAGTATAGCTATTGGTATTTGAAGATGATTGGGTAGCCAATAAAGGATTCACCACTCCTAATAGAAAGAGATGATACTCACGACCTCTTGTCGGAGTCATTACTCAAGAGTCTCTGGCCAGAGCAGTTATGTTCTTTTTCTTAACAAGTAAATTGTAGTTATCATTGATACCATAAGGAACCCGTAACTTCTCTATTTCTTATTCTTTTTTATTGTATTTTCACTTTCGAGCGGTTCATTTCCCTATATAAAGCACTCGTAAGTCCATAAACTACTTTTTTTCTTGAACTCTTTGGTGACTTAACAAAAACAACGATGAATAGGATTTTTCTTCTTATTCTCTCATTGGGTTTAGATGTGACAATGACTAACAGTCGGATTGGTTGAGGGTAATAGCTATGCTATTACCCATCTATTCCTAATAATTAGGTATTCTATTGTTTGGTTAAAAAAACCTTTAGAATACCTATTTTTAAGATTAAAAATTCCCTGACATGAGGAAACAAATAAAGATAGCGTAACCTTGTCTTTACCTATTCCACGCATATTTGGAATAGGTAAACACAATAAAGAAATCTTCTAGACCCTCTCCTTCCACCACAACAATCGTCTCTCATATTCCCCTTAACCAGAAACTCAAAAACTAAAATCAGAAGATTTTTGTTGAATTTGACTGTGAATCTGGGGAAGAAAAATTAGCAAAACGATTGATGAAGAAGAAGCAAACCTTGAAGCATCTGGAAGGTCCCTTATGGCTCCTCTGGTTTTCTTCGTCGTCGTTGCATTCCAGTTCCTCACTAGATGGCTCGAAGATCTTAAGAAGGTATTTGTTTTTTTCTTAAACAAAAAACAAATTAATTTCCATTTTTCTGTATTTTGAAATTCTAATTACTATGAAGATTGAATGCTACCTTCAGAATCATAAGGATTTGGTTCTTGGAACTTGCTCTTTCTGTGGATATATTAGATGTTGTGGAATGATTTTTTGAAGTGTTTATGATTTGAGGGGTTTTTCTTTTGTTTCCTTATTACTAGTAATGACTACATTGATTTGATTAGTCGAGCATCGACGTATAGTGTTCAGGAATGTTATATTGAAAGTAGTTTTGTTTTGGCTTTTTTTTAAAGATCGAATTCATTAATTCATTAAGATGTAAAAGTCATCAAACGTAGCTTTGTTTCTTATCAAGTGTTTATGATTCATTGTGTTGTTCACATTGTACATTTAATTCCTGATACTGTTACACTAGATAGTCCTGGTTCTTGAAGTTTTAGCATAAGAGTTCAATTTGTTACGGCATAGTTGCTGGATGATGCTATTTGACGTTGAATTTGAATTGTTTGGAGGCTTAATTTTCACACCAAACTAGCTTCTTATTGTGGTAATTGACTAAAGAGATTCGTGTCCTCTTTTTAGAAAGCATCTGTAAGGACAAGAGAAGTTCAGTTGTATAACGAAATAAAGCAACTGTTGAAAGAGGCGAGCACGCTAATACAGTAAGGGTTGAAATTATTGATCTTGCATGTTCTATTTTAGAAATAGTAGTTTTTCACTTGTATGTGATTGTGAAGAAAAGTAAGGATTACACTTTCTCGCATTCAAAGAAAGAGTTTGGAAGGGGAATGGGGTTGCTTGCTGTAAGGATTATACTACTTCTTTTGTTTGACAAATGTTGTTTTTTCTTTAACGTGTTTGCATTTAAATCTTTACATTTAGAGTGCCCAAGTGGTAATTAAGGAGCGATTGAATTCTCCACAAATACGCAGTGAATTACCTGAAGGACCATTCTGCATTGTTGACATGCGTAACACCATGCAAAAGGAGAAAAAATCCCTACATGACTATCCCGAGGTGGATTTATGAGGAAGTACCCAGTGGATACAGGGACAGGCTTCAAGAAAGGGTACTTCATACACTCAGGGCATCGCTCAAGACTTGCCTTTGCTACCTTTGGTTGGTTCCTCTTGAGTGGAGGGTGAATAGCTTCTAAGTTGAAGTCTAATGGAGACAAAATTGAGAAACCTATTTATGATATAAGCAACTTGATAACTTCTTTACTTCTAAGAACTTCTAGAATATATTTTTTGGGGGAGGGGGTGAGGAGTATTGGACAAGGGAGAAATTTTCAGCAACATCAGTGGTCCATCGGAAGATTTGTGCTGAAATGTTTTGATGTGCTTTAAACTATTCAAGTTCTGAAATTATTATAGTGCAAAACTTTATATGCTGCATGAAGTTACATATCATTGTTATTTCATAGACTATGCATATCAACATCAGTGAATATTATGCTTTGCGAGCTGCTAATACTGAATCAATATGAATTATCATTTATTTTTCATATTCATAATTGGGGAACCTTTTTGTACATGTTTTCACATAAAAGCCAACAAGTGGAGTGAAACATTCTTGCTATGAAGTCTGGAAGCAAATTTCTCAAACAGTCATTGAAGGCAATGACTTCTTGAATTGATATGTGTCAAGGTCTAGTTGATCAGATTTTGCCTTGACTTGTTCTTAACCATTTGATTTTTGTTTAGGGATTTATAGCTTGTACTAGAAATTTAAGTATGTAAACCACCTCTGGTATCTTTGGATTGAGATTTTGAATTCATGCAGAAGCCATGATGATGTTCTTGAGCGTAGACCCTTAACAGATTATGGCATTAAAAGATCATGTTATAGCACAAAATAAGTTCTTTTATGTCCTCTATTTCTTTACTTCTTTGCACTTTAATAATAATAAATTAACAACAACAATAACAACAACAACAATAATAATAATAATAATATAAGGATAAGGATAAGGATATTTTGGTTTTTTTAGTTAGTTATTCCTTTATTATTTCAAATTTATATTTTCAAACTAAACGCTGACATATAAATTCTTTATCTATTCTATTATTTAAACCAACCAACATAATACTCATTCTATTATGTTTTTCATCTTTTGTATTCTTAAGAATAATTATTCTATTCCTTATCTATTTCATTCCTTGAACCAAACAGGCCATAAGAGTTTTTAATTTCAGGAAAGAGATTTGGAATCCAAAGATAGTCTATGGAATTTGTAGCACCATACTATGATGAATAGTGGAATGAAGGGTAGGGTGACAAAATTTCCCACCAGTACTATATAGACTTTGACATTAAAAGAATCCAAAAAAGATTTAAAAAAAGAACGGAGCACTAAATTTACAAAACTCTAACATAATCAAAGATTTGGTTAGTTGACAATCATTTTGAAAGTGTTAAAATCTTTTGTATATTCTAAAATATTATGATGTGACAAGGAGAAATTAAATTTTAAAAGCACAAAAAAAACATTTCCGTTCTATTAAAACTAAAGAAGATATTTTTATTTCCTTCTCTAATAAAAGATTAAGAACTTTAGCACTAGTCAGCTTCTTTGGCTTTAACGGGCTATGTTTTTAATTTGAAAAACAAGTGTAGCTTCTATTCCTTTAATAGGGAGGGCATATTCTGCCTACTAAAAAACTGCATCAAGCTGAGCTCTAGAGTTGATTACACGATGCTGAATGCTGTCACTTGTAGGAGCCACTGAGCTTTTGAACTCATCCGTAGTATCTTTGCTGCAATTGAATAAAAACAGGAGCTTAAAATACTTGAGAGAATTATGACACCAGAACACGACAACACATGAAATTGGCCAAGTGAAGTAGCGTAGCAGTAAGAAATCAGTAGAATTATGGAAACTATTAGTATTATTTGCTAATCATTAATTTAATAATAAATATAACTATTAACCAAGATTAAGCCTAAGCACTTGTTGAACTCGCTAAAGGATTCCACAAACGATATGTGTGAGGAAATCAGGACAGTTGTCGTTTGCTTAAACCCCAAGGCTGGCTGAGTCGCCTTCAAACGCCTCCTGCCCTGCTTGCTTAATCAAAACAGGTGAGATTTCAACCATCCAATGGAAGAGAGTCATGCTCTTCTCCCTCTTTTCTTCTAGTTCTACTGCTTCGTCCTCAATTTTCGTTTTGTCTCTCTCATCTAAACTTTCCCTGCGTAAAACTTTCTCAAAAGCTCTCGCCTATCTTTCTCCACCAACAACTATGTCCCTAAACCTACAGTCTCATGCCTTTGCAGGTAACCCTCTACGGTCCAAAACCCCCAAACCCACCGACCTATTTTCGCCAACCTTAGCTCTTGAAACCCTCAAGAGTCAACTCCTTGAAAGTACTACCCATCTGTCTTCTCTCAATTTCAAGGTTTTACCTTTCAGAAAGGGCAGACCTCTGGCCTCTTCAAGCAGTGATGATGGTGTGGAACCAAACTGGAATCTGGGTTGGATAAGTTTGACCGATTGCAAAAAACTCTTGGCTAGTTCTGGGTTTGAGTTGAGCGAAAAGAGCATGGTTTATTTGGGTGCAGCACCTAAGGAGGATCTGGTCTACTGGGCCATTGATGTTTCTGATGCAGATGGTTTGATCGCTGAATTGGGTGGCAAAAGGTTATGTTTTGTTGAGTTAAGGACCCTCATGGTTGCCACTGATTGGGCTGATGAGCATGTCATGGGTAATTTGTCTATTGCTGGTCACGTGAGTCATTTTGGCTTTCGAATAGTCCTTGTTGGTTCATTTCACAATGGTGACTTGCACGTTCTTGTGTGGTTCGGTTCGATCAATGTATTGACGTCTTAATTGTCAGTTTAAATAGTTCGGGATAAGAATAATTATTTGTGCTGAGCTTGTGGCCTTAGCAGCTACCATAAATATTCTTAGATTAAGGGTTTCTATTAAATGTAGCAAATTACTGAAGAAACTATCATCACCTTGTGTTCTTTCAAATTGAGAGGTAAAGGATGAATAGTTCTGCTTTATGGTGTTTGCTGGTCTTTCTTAACTTCTCTTTCTCGGGTTTATATGTAATATGTAACAATCGTTGTTGATGTTTTTGTATTATTCAAGTTCTCATATGAGTATTCTTTTGTTGAATTATTTTGTAAAAATATTTATGTTGAGATGGTGATTGACTGAAAATATGGCTTTAAGCTAAGGTTAAAACGTTGTGGTGTATCATATGTATACTTGTTGGTTTATCTCTCACTATAGTTGTTTAATGTACGTTGGCATCACTACAAGAAAGATTTTAATTGCTGTTTAAATCTTTATCTGTCTGGGAATAATGCTTTTTGATGGTGTACTTTTGGATTTTGAAGCCGTTTATAGGCTGTATATGTTGGTTATTATTGGGCTTAGTTGAGCTATAAAGTACCATTATGTTTGTTGGAATATTTCCTTTGCTCTCTCTTTCTCTCTTCTTGGCTGGCTCTTGAGGTTTTCTTTCTTGCAGAGCTTTACTTTCTATGACTTTTTCCCGCTCACAGCTTTATCATGCTTTTGCGGCTCAGTTTTTTTGTTTTTCTTCCTAGATGAGCCTTATAGTTTCAGGTTATGAATTTTCTGTGGAACTTGGTTTACTAGGCATTACATTAATTGGATTTAGTTTTTATATTGTTAGGCCAGGGCATTGTTGGAATGGCATAATATTTCACGTTTCTGTGGTCATTGTGGAGATAAAACCGTTCCCATGGAAGCTGGAAGAAGGAAACAATGCTCGAATCAACTGTGTGGGAAGAGGATCTACCCTCGAGTTGATCCGGTATCTATTGGAAAGATCTCTCGGCTTCTAGGTTATGGAATTTTGATATGGCCACATATTGTTATTAAGTGCACCTAGTGGCACCATATGTTCTTATTGTAGGTTGTCATCATGCTGGTTATTGATAGAGAAAATGATCGTGCCCTTTTGAGCCGACAGTCAAGATTTGTGCCTCGAATGTGGAGTTGCTTGGCTGGTTTTTTAGAGGTAAATATGTCATCCTGCCATAACTCCCCAACTTTTTCTCTCTTCTTTTAGGTTAGGCTAGTCAAGTATGCTACTCATAAGCTTTATATATGTGTATGCCCCATATAAAAACATATGATTCACTGTTGTTTTATTTCTTGCTCTCTCTCTATTTTCTTAAATGCTCCTCAGCCTGGAGAAAGCTTAGAAGAGGCAGTGAGGAGGGAAACATGGGAAGAGACTGGGATTGAAGTGGGGGAAGTTGTCTACCATAGTTCCCAGCCATGGCCTGGTACAAAGTTTTGGCTAATTCTGTGTCATGTTGTGCTAATTATTTGCTTGTATTACTGATATGATTTTTCTAGGGATGAATTGGTATATATTACTAGTTTAGAAACTTCCTTCTCATTTTGTTTTTCCTTATTGGGACAAAAATAAACAAATAAATGAGGTTAGTTACACCAAGACCCCCAGTTGTTTTGCTATCTTTTTCTGAAACCCCAGTGCTGTTTAAATTAGCCTTAAAGTTCCATGAGATTTGTTTATTAGCAAAACAAGACTTTCTATACATATTATATCACTGATTGAAAATTCATTTCACATGTTATTTTAAATCATTTATGTCTAGTAACTTGAAGTTGTGATATTATATAGTGAAATAATAACAAGAGTCTGTTTTGTTAACTAACAAACTGCAGGGACATGTAAAAGCTTAATTCGAACGAAAATGGGGTTATTGGAAAAGAACAATACCACAGATCTTGGTGTATTTTACCCATCAAACATCTTATGAGACTGTATCATAACCTTCTCTAGGATATGGAAACTCAAGCAGTGATACCATTATCATTATGCTACCATCTGTTGATTTTTTCAAAGATTTGTCAGGCCATTACTTCAATCAATTTTTATGGAAATTATCTCTTCAATACAGAAAACATTTTTTTAGCATTTTCATATGATACTTTTGCACATTAAACTTTCACTTACCATTCATCCATTCCACAGTAGTCATGTAATTCACATACTCTATGAGATTCACCACTGTCTGCTATTACAGTTCTTATAGTTTGTGCTAAAAGAGCTTTTTTTAGAATGAAATCCTAGAGTTGCTGCTTGTCCCTCATCACCCAAACAGACATTTTATTCACGTATCTCTGAAGTTGTTTCTGAAAGTGTTGTATTGATCTCAAGACATTGAATTACTTATTATCTCGTACTGGATTGAATGATAAGCTACCGTTACCGATAGGAAAGTATGGTCTTCACTCCTGGTTTCCTGTGTAGTGGCATTGCCTAAGCTTAAGAGTCCTACACTTCTATCATAAAATAGATGTTTGACTCAGGAGCTAAAATTATTTAAGAGTAGCACTGTATTCAGGACTTAATGTGTGATGAACCTAATTGTGGAGTTCGTTTTCTGCAACAAACAAAATCTTCTTTATCTGTTGATGATTGGATGTTTTTTTCTTGGAATTTCAACCTGGTAGTGACTCTTCAGTTCATCTGTTGACTGTGGTGCCAACTCTGAACCTGTTTTGGTTTCCTTTCAGTTGGCCCAACTAGCATGCCATGTCAATTGATGGTGGGTTTTTTTGCCTACGCAAAATCATATGAAATAAATGTAGACAAGGAAGAGCTGGAAGGTACTTCTAAACTTAACTGTTGTTTCTTTCCCCTTTTCCCTTGTTTATTAGTGGAATTTGAGTGTGATGTAGGACAAGTCCTAGATTAGATATTCTGTGGAAGGAAAGGCAGAAATGAAGAGGGAAACAGAGAATTACATAGAGAATTTGGGAGAGTGAGATTCAGATCAAAGAAGAAAGTAATTAACTGGAGGAATCGATATTTTAGAGGAGAAGAACTTCAGCATCTATTAATCATTAATAAGAAATCTGTTTTTAGATTGAACTTAACCTCCTCTTCTTATGATAGGCTAGACTAATTTCTAGTGCGGTTGGTAGAAAGAATTGAAAATGATCGAGGAGTGAAACTAAGCTCAATAGTTAGGAACTGTTCTTGAAGAAGGGATAACAACTTTGAAACCTGAATAATAGTCTAACGACTTTCAGCCCAAAGTAATCCAAATCGAAATTTATTTCCAAGTCTAATAGAATCATTGTATGCTCTTGCATCAGTCTTATACTGCACTTTTTTTAGTTTAACTGTTATTACCGTCTTCCCCTCCCTCCTTTGTCGTGCCTTGTTGACTACTATCCCAAGTCATGAAAATGTGTGTGGAGGGGTTTGGACCAATATTTTCATGAGTTGAATGATAGTGAGATAGACCATTATCTTCTCTGACTAGACAACAAATTTTAGTACATGCTTTGTGCGGATAACAGAACACTAAGAGAACGTATGAAGTGATAAATAGAGATAGCAATTAGGTTATGTTAATACTTGGTGGTGAAATTTTTTTCTTGAAATCAAGAAATTGAGTACATGCTTTTACCTTTAATGGGTATCATAGGTTAGGGTTCAAGAACAAGCAAACTTATGTCCTTTGCTAAAACTCAGGAGGGGGGTTATTTAGCTCTGAAAACTTTTGTCATGCTGTAAAATTATTAACCTTTTTGACAGAAACTTAGAATTTTATCTATTTTTAGATTCCTAGTGTTATGGTGGTTATCTTTTAAATTCATTCTTAAACGTAGACAATTTATAATTATAGTTGACTGAAATGTTTTCAATGCAATAAAAGAGGGTGTACGTGAAGTTCTAGTGTACTTGGTTGTCTTGCTGTAGACAAATTTTGAGTAACGACTAAAGAAAATTACAATGAAAAATAATAATATGTTATCTAATTAGCTTCTTATTACAAAACTAAAGTTTTACTGAATATTTTTATGTACATTGAGATATATAGTAAAAAAAAAAAAGTGACAATGTTAGTGATTTGCACCTTACATTTCAACAATAGCGTGTTTTATGAGTTTATGATTTGAATTGTTCGGTTGGTTGGTGCAGTTTTCATGGATAAATCTTCAGCATGATAACATGCTGATGCTGGACCATCGAAGTACCTTTCAGTTTTATAGAGTTGACAAGTGTTATTTGGAATTGATAGGTGTATGCTAGTTGAGTAGGTATTTGCACATATACTTATGTTAGGAGTTGAATTTAATCTTATTTTGTCAAATAGAAGCAGGTTTTGGCATGATTCTTGTAACAAACAATTTGCTTTGCGTAGATGCTGAGTGGCATGGTAGAGAAGAAGTTAAAAACGCATTGATGTCTGCGGAATACAAGAAGGCGCAAAGGACAGCAGCCACTAAAGTACAGCAAATGTGTCAGGGTGTAGAGAGAGGACAGAATTTGTCAGGGGATTTCAACGTTGAGAGTGGGGAACTGGCTCCTATGTTTGTCCCTGGGCCGTTTGCGATTGCTCACCACCTAATTTCTTCCTGGGCAGATCAAGGCTCATCCATTGTGCTCAAACAATCTTTTTCAAATTTGTAGCCTTTTTCTTTTTTATTTATTTGGTTTGCTTTTCATCTCCCTAAGCCTAGCCTCATGTATCGGTTTTCTCCATTAATAAAAGCTGCCATTTTGTAGCATTACGCTCCGGGATTAACAGTGTATTGAATTGCATGTAATAACAAATGCTCAACTCAATTAAAGCCCTATTTGGCAACTAGCTGATTGCATTTAGTTGTTAGTTGATTTTATCAGCTGTTAATTGATTCTATTAGCTTTTAGCTGATAGTTGATTATATCAACTGATTTGACCAACAGATTGTATTAGCTATTTTTCATAGATGTTTAGTAAAATTAACTGTTTAATATTAGCTGTGTAAAATGACTTACGAAGATATGACTTTAAAAAAAAGTATATAGGTATAAATATTATATATTTTAGTATTTCGATGAATATTCTTTTAAGAATTTAGATTTTAAATATTTAATTTTGCAAAAATTAAGTGTATAATTCTAATACAAAATATGGAACATATAATAATAATAATAATAATAATAATAAGAATATTCATGATCATGATGGTGATGATAATAATGATACATCTTAAGAATCATCTTTGATTCTATCCTTCTCAAGTCATTGATAAGCGAGGTAGTTTTACTTTACACAAAGAATGATATATGATCTTGACTGCTTTTTCAAGAAGACTTAATCATCTTCTTTGGATAATTATAAAAAGGATTCTCTTCAAATCACTGTAACGGTATCAAATGATAATTGCCATTAACAAATCTGTTGATGATTCTACCGGAACATGCTATGCATCAAATGCATAAATATGTTGCAGAAATATAAAATTTTTCTGATGACATGAACATCAATGAATCCTACATCTGCAATGAGATACATTTTTGTCAATATCACAATGTTCTACCTATCTATACCTATCATAATGTACTACCTATCAACTGGTAAAAATGTTAGCTAGAAGTATTTTCAATGTCTCACATGTCATAAAGACAATTCAGGAACCACCTTGCACTACTCGAGTAGAATCCCTCTATACAATCCTCGCAGGCCTTCGCTGCCACAGACAGAAGTTGTGACACTCTTTACCGGTTTCAATCCAGCTACTACCATGGATCTTCCTCAATCCAACTTGATTCATCTTTTTCCTGACCTCATCAGCCTATTTCCATCTCCCAGTTTCCGAATAGAGATTTGCCATGATGATATAGTTTCCTGTATTTTTTGATTCAATTTGAAACAAATGTTCACAAACAAACTCTCCAAGCTCCACATTGCTAGCAACTGATGCTCCATTGAGTAATACACCCCAAACCTTTGCACTTGGCTCAATTGGCATTTTACGACCAAACTATGTTGCTTCAGAAAGCCTCTCTGCCTTGCTCAAAACACCAACCATGCAAATTTGAAAACTTTGACAACGCACAAAGTATACTTGAGAGTGTCACTGTATTAGGTCTCAAACCAAATGTCTACATTTGTCTGGCCAAGTCTAAAGCTGACTCATGAGAGTTATTTTATACCAAACCCGAAATTACTGCATTCCAGACATTTAATCCAGGACTCATCATTTCTTTGAAAAGCTCTAGACCTTTATCAACAAAACCATGAACCATTTAGCCAGATATGATGGCACTATATGTGACGTCGTCTTTCTCTAACATTTTATCCAATAACTTCCTTGCATATTCTAGACTTCCACATTTTGCATAGAATACAATTAATGCATTACAAAATGAAGCATCCATTTTAATTTGGTTCTCAATCATATATTTGTGAACTTCCATCCCAAAAGTTAGATCCTTTGATTGTCCACACGCTTGTAAAACACAAATCACAGCAACACATCAGGCATAAACCCTAAAGAATCCACCATTTCCATGTATAACCCTTTACACTCCTCGTAAAACCCACCTTGAGAATAACCCGAAATCATAGAATTCCACGTTACTACATCTCTTTCACTCATTCTATCAAACACCTTCCTTGCTAAGTCCACTTTATCATATTTCTAGTAATACGCAATCAAAGCATTCCCAATAAAAACATCTGCATCCAGCTCATTTCTCAGCACAAAACCATGAACCTCCTTAACCAAACTACCATCACCAAGTAACGATTCTGACAAGGATTTCAATAAACAAGTAACAAAATAGCGATCAGGCTTGACGTCCGCCGCCAAACAAGCTAAATACGAGAACATGGTCAACCCAACAGGAAAAGTTGTTACCTTTTAACTAAACAATTTTCGGTCGCCATAGACAGAAAAAGAGGAAGAAGACGACTGTCAGCTCCGGCTGACAAATTGTAAATAAGGGCAAAATCCATATAAAATTAAAAAGTTATCAACTAAGGTAATAAACGTTCCTACGGAGGAGCTCTCAAAAATCAAATTGGATTGAATCAACTAACCTAACCAGCTTTTTTTTTAAATTAATAGTTTTTCTTAAAATCAACTAATTAAAATAAGTCAATCAACTAAAAAAAAGCTGGTTAGTTCTTTACCAAATAAGCCCTAAATATAGTTATAAAAAAATTAACTCCAAATCCATAAATTTTTACTTACTATGATACAAAGTTCTCTTTATAAAGCATATAAATATTACCTTTAATCAATTCAACTCTTGCATCAAAGAATCTTCAATAGTATCTTTCGTTAATTGATTCTTCTTGCTTATGAGAAAGTAATGGCAAAAGATATTGGCCCAATATACTTGTCATCGATAACAAATAATTTTAATATCTCATTTCAATCAAAAAATTAATTCAATTCGATCATCCTTATATGATATAAAACCACAAAAACGATTATGTTACCTCATCACAATGTGTGCATCACATTTACACTTCTTATGCCAAAGTCAAACTGTAAGATGTAAATATTTAATATATTGAGAACAATCAAACCTCTATCAACATCAAACACATAAAGTTGAGCTTATACAACACATCCACTCGCCATTAATTATTGGTCATTGATTTAATGCAATTGTCAATCAAGCCATTAATCTTATAAATTCAATAATTGATGTAGTAATTATATATGCTTAGGTAACATATCCAATACCTATTTCATATATTCCAAAAACAAAATAGTCATATAAGCAATAATCTGACAGATTGATTACGAATTCATAAGCCAATAAGTACACATTAACAATATATATTTCAAACACAAAAGTAATTTAATAAACCTTTAGTATCATATTTTTCCACTAACACACATTTGAAGGCTCTATTAAGTTAAGAGTTATAATAAGTAAAAATTTAACTACAAACACATTATGTTTAGAGGCTACAATACCCCCTATCACACAAATCACACTCTTTAAGTGACGTTCTTGCTAAAACCTAAATCATATGTTATTGGTCTTACATAGCACTCAAAAAGAGAAGAATGAATTGAGTAGATGTTGATATTATACATTTTATGAAATGTTATTAAACACCTAGTATTCGATATGAAAATAATGTTCAAAGATTACGAATCTAATCAAGTGATGCATAATGAGTAGATAGAACAATATTCGACCAAAATTAATTAGTATAACTAAACTCAAGTATAAATTTAAAAAAAGAGTGTAGGGAAATTAGATGACAATACTGATGCATAATTGTTTGATCAACAAGCGTTATCTTAGATCTAACCTCTAGTTTCTACTTAAGAATTCACAATTATATTTTTAATAGGCGAAGACGAACCTTTTATATAATATATTTTTGCCATAAGTAGCTAAAATTTCACGTAAAGAAAATGAATCGAACACATGTTATATAATAAAAGAAAACATAATAATCTTGAAAAGAATGCGAAGAAAAGCATAATTATTAACACAAATATTTTTTGAAACATGGTATATGACTTTACTAAGCTGAAGACAACAACAACAACAACAAAATACTAAGGCATTCCTATTCTCTTCAAGTCCCTATAGTCTTAGGCATCCACTCAATATAATAAAGTACAACTTAGCAATTAATTACACAGTCTTAAGATATAAAAAAAGACAATAATTATGCCATACCAATATATAATTATTTAAAAGATAAGGAATATATGAACACTTATGATTTAAAGTGGTTCGATCTTCCTTGACCTATGTCTACTCCTCAAGTTTCATTTGAGAATCGATCCAATGGCTCTTTTTTAGTAGATGAAGAGTAAATAGTTACAACTTACCTTTTTCAAGACTCAATACAATCCTTGCAAGTTTTTAGTCTCTCTTTATCACACTCCTAAGCCTCTTAATATACAAGATATTTCAAGAACTATACAACTTATATTACATCAAAACTTTCTTTCATTAGAAAAAGTCATTTGTAACTTAAAGCTTTGAGACATATAAGACTTGAATTTCTTTCTTTATTTATTTCTTTTAAGTTGTTTGGCTTCAATAAACCTTTACTATAAGTTTTCTTAATCACGCAATAGTTGCTAAGATCAATCCCTTCCTTATTGGGTAAAATATGATCATATGGACATAAGTTTCATTGTCATCATAGCTTGTTTTCCAGTCTACCAATCCAATTTGGTTGGCTAGTGTCTATAGCGATTCGTAGCCTTCTTTCTTAACTTTTTAATGCTCTTGATTCACCATATTCTGACATTTATAAAGTAAGTTATGAATAAAATACTCTACAATATCATTCTCTTATATTATCTTTTAGGCTTGGCGATGGGTTGGGAGCTCAGGCTAGCCCGATGCCTAATTGGGTTTGATTAAATATATATACATTTAATTTCTAAAATTTACATATTTCATTATTTCACTTAAAATTTTTAGGCTTCAGTCCGGGTAGCCTAAGCTCGATCCAAAACCAAATCAACTTAGATCATGTTCACTTAATTAAATCTTGGTCCAGCTGGGCAATTTTTGTTAAGCATATTACCTTCCTGACTTGCTTTAAGATTTTTGAGTAACACTCAAATCAAATGTTTGATTCACCTTTTGGAGATTATTGAACATAAACTTCAACTCTTAAGTTATCTCTTTCAAGATTTTTCATCCAATCTAATTTTTTAAGTATCAATTTCAAAGCTTTCCTTAAGCTTTATCTTACATTATTGCTTTTGTTGTTACTTGCGATCATTTAAAAAAATTCATTGGACAAGTTTAATTACTTACAATCTATTTTTTTTACTAAACTTATCAAAATGTTTAGTCTCTCATTAATTATTTTGACTAATCAACATAAATTATATAAAAACTAAATTTATGGCTAAATACATTGGACCCTATGTGATTTAGGCTTTTTTCAATGTAATCCATAACTTTTGAAAACTATCAATGCCCTATAGTTTTAGTTTTCTAACACCTAACCTCCCTACATGAACTTTCATTGGAAAACATAAACAAAAACTTAAAAATATGGTCATTTTTATTATACGACAGTATATGTGGCACGTAATGAATAAAATTATATGGGTTATCTAACTCACATTTTTTTATTGTAATCTATATGACACACTAGATGAACAATTGTTCACTAGAGGCATTTATTCATTAGAGACAAAAACTTGACACATGAAAATTTGGTAATCGATTGAAGATTACATAACCACTAGACTTGCAGGTCAAGAAATTGTTGTAGGAATCCATATGATGTTTTGTTAATAATTTGTCATTGTAAAAAAATTTAGTATGACCAAAGATTACATAATCGTATGAAAAATTGGTAATTGACTGAAGATTACATAACCAATGGAACGAAAGTTTTGGTCATTTTTTTAGGAAAAAATTTCTTGTAGAAAAGTTTACAATTGTGTGATTTTGGGAATATAAGTTTTTGGATTATTAGGGATTAAATTTGACTAGGGCTTGATTTTAATAAATTTAATTAAGGGCCAAATTTAGTAATTTGTTTAGGGCATAATTAAAATACATTCCAATTCTTCATTTTGTACACATCACTTACTATGACATTTTTTCATTTTGTTTCTTCAGTCTACTTCCTAATTATGGTTTTTCATTTTAGGAATTTGAATATTTACACATCACTTATAATGCTTACTTGTCATGTTCACTTCGTGGTTTACATTTCACCATTATGACATTTTCTAAGCTTTGCTTCAATTAATGATGTGGTCATGCAATTGAGGCTTCTACTTGTAAAGGACAAACTTTTGGATTTAGTGAAGTTGTATTAGAGTTGAAGGACTTTTTGGATTGTAATCCTTAGTTTTAATTATTATACATTTTTCCAAAATATGGCAGTCTCCATCATAACTAACTTTATCTTATATGATCACATTGAGACAATTCCTAGCGCTTGTTAGTTTTATTTTATGGTGATAATGCTCTATTGTATTTTTTTCACTTAGCTATATGCACTCTAAAGGTTGAACCTAATTATGTACAACATTATATAGAAAAATGCATAATGATTCCATAGATGATTACAATTTTGGTTAGGAGCAATTAGGACATAGAAGTCACTCTTATAATTAGTTGTGCGTCACTAAGTAGACTCATGCTTAATATATTTGAACCTATATAAGAATATAGGTTTTATTGAAGTTGTTATAGAAAATTTTAGTGGGAATATATTGAATTTGCTTATATTTAGTAGTATGGTTGCATATTGTGCTATATTGGATGTGAAAGCCCCTACCTGTATTGCTTTAGGAATATATTATGTTGTATAGTGTCTAAATTTGTAATTTCTTTTCTATTTTTCTATTTTCTTTCTATTACAGGTTCTATTTGAGAAATGATTGGTACCTTAATCCTTAGAATTAGTTTTGAGTATTTTTATGGTGTATTTTTCAAATTAAGCAGAAAATGACATATGAAGGTGGAGAGATAGATTCTTTCAGTTCTAAGGTAAATAAGATTAACTTAGTTGATTTCATGCTTAATAGTAAGAGATTGGAAGAATGGAGAACTAAAGGATTTTATCTATAAACTTCCACATCATTCATTTGAAGATAGTTTGAAGCCGTTAAAAGATGATAATGATGTTAAGAAGTAAGTAGAAGTAATTAAAGAAAGAAAACTCAACATAGTTAAGGTCAATATATATAAGGAGTAGTATCATAAATTATGCACACTCCCTATAATAGATATTCCTATTAAGGTATTCAAGTATAAGAATGGCATATTATGACGAAGGCAAGTTCTAAAGAAGCTATTATAACAACCACTAAAGTAACTATTGAGGCACCTATTAAAGCATCTACAGATGCACCAATTAAAATAACCATTAAAGAAGACCTTCAAGCATCGAATGACTTAGATAAGCTATCATTTAATGAAAGATAGTTAATATATTTTATTGAGTTGGGGTATTCAAGTAAAGGAATTCTAGATGATAGATTTGAATACAATATAAAAAAAGAACTGCCTAACATGAGAAAATGTTGAATCGGTGCTTACAATATTGATTTAGAGGATATTGAAATTAAAGTTCATGAAAAAGACATTGGGAGCCTAGAAGGAAGTTAAGATAATGAGAAGAAGAAAAAGAAGAAGAAGCTCAAAAATTATAGATTTCCACTAAGACCTTTACTTATGAAGTTATTTTGGAATTCTATAATGAATAACACTCATCTATGCCTTATTCCAAAATCTACAGGTTTAAAATCTCTTAATGAGTTAAGGAAGGTTCAATCTTCTATAAGATCATTTCCAAAATGCTTTATTTAATACATAAATAGGTTTTACCATATTTTATTAATCATGCTCAGGTTGCATTCATCGAAGGAAGGAATATAAGGGATATTATCTTCCTTACTTAAGAGTCGCTCCTAAATTACCACTTGAAGGGTTCAAGGATTACCTATGTCATCAAGATAGACATTTATAAGGGATTTGATATGGTAAAGGAGTAACTGTGTCATCAAGATAGACATTTATAAGTCATTTGATATGATAAATTGAGACTTCATTCTCTTATCTTTTAAAGCTATTGGTTTTTTAGTCTCCTTCACTAATGGATTAAGTAATGTTTAACTACCACTTCTTATAGTGTACTTGTTAATAGGGAGGTTACTCTTTATTTTATGGAAGTAAGGGGAATAATGAAAAGGGATCCATTTTCCTTTACCTATTCACCATCTGTATAGAAGTGGTATCTTGGATAATCTAAAAAAATGTTCGTCAGATAAAAGACTTTAAATTTCATAAGAAGTGTTAAGGTATAGGAATCACTCACTTAGCATTTACTAATGATTTCCTCTTAATCTATTAAGTTAATATAGCATCTTTTGAATGTTTAATGAAGTATTTGGATGAGTTTAGTGCTCTTTCTAGGGTTTCCATCAATAAAAGGGAAAAGCTTTCTAATGATTTTAGCTAATGCTTCATCTATATCTCACAACCTTAAGGGAATCATATGTTTGGCAATTAGAAACCCCATATTTACTTATATAGGAATACCATCTCCTTAAGAAAAATTCCTTAATCTACCTACCAATCACTTTTTAATATGATTGGAAGGAGAACTAGGAACCAGACTTCTAAATGCGTCTCTTTTATAAGTAAGCTACAATGCATTAATTTAGTATTAAATAAACTACATACTTATTAGTTAGCCTATCTTTATCTTCCTAAAAGATTAAGTAGTGACATTGAAAAGCTCTTCAAGAACTTTGTTATTGATAGGGGACTTTAATACCAAACCTTTTGAAATGGTTAAATGGAAAGACATTTGTGTACCCAAAGATAAGGTAGGTATAAAACCTATTTAGTCTATTAAAAAAGTGTTTTTAGCAAAAAGGATTTGTATGATAGTCATTGACAAGTAATTACTTTGGACGAAATGGGTGAATGAGCACCAATTTAGAAACAAGAGTATTTGGACAATTAAGCTAACAAGTGACTCATCTTAGAGTATCACACAATGTTAAAGCTTAGAGGAGTCGTGCAACCTTTGATGCTCTATAAGATAGGTAACAATGATCACACATAGTTATAGATAGATAAGTGGAGCCCCCTTGTCCCTATCTTTCAGCTACTAATATTTCCAAGTGTTAGATTACTCTATACAACTTATGCAAGAGTCAAGGAACTAATCATTGATGGTAGGTGGGGATATAATAATAATCAGGCTGAATTTTTCCAAATATTTTTCCAACCTTAGAGTTCGTTAGGTTGGAAATTCATTAGGTATCTTTTATTAAAAGTCTTGTATGAACTCTATAAAGGAAATTGCTCCTAAATTCCCTTATTATGTTTTATTTTGGAATAGCCCACAAGTTCTAAAAGTCTCATTTATCTTATAAATAGTAGTAGAATTAGAAATGGTACAAATATCTCAACCTTTTATTGGTTATATATAGGCTCTAATGAATCCATTAACTATCTTTCTTTGACTTCCATTTCTCTAAATAAGTATATAATGAAATTCCAAGTCAACGTAACTTAAATTTACAAGTTACAGATTAAAGATTGGTTCTTTAATGGATCTTAACTATAACTCATTTGTAAAGATGAACTTGTGATGTTCTACATATGTCTTGGATAAACTATATACTCTCTGTGGAAGAAAAGATATTTGAGGTTGTTTAAAGGGCAATCTAGTTCACTTGAAGATACTAAAGTGAATACCATTAATTGGATAAGGTTGGTGTTCACAGTCAGGGGCTCCAAACTCTCAATATCTTAAAGAATGAAAGATAATTCAATATTTATTAGTTAGTTGATTCTCCTAGATTAGTTCAACTGAAGGTTAGTTTCATTTTATAATTTTTCTAGGCATGCATACTACTCAATTTGTTATTTAAAGTAACTTCTCAATTATATTGCATGCAATGCTTTGTAATGGATTTGGGCTATAGCCTTACAATAATATTCTTTAATGTCAAAAAAATCAACATACTATACAATTTCGTACTAATTAACTTCTTCAAGATTGTATGTGTGCTCTTTAAGGAATGCATCATTAATGTTGTGTTCTTCAACTCTCTGCAAATTTGGATAATATAGATATGGCAGCTAGTCTGCTGCCAAGTTTTCAACTCCCTTTTTATCCATAATCTCTAAATCAAATTCCTTCAACAAAAAAATCCATCTAATTAATCTTACTTTCACTTATGGCTTATTCAACAAATATTTCAGTGTAAAGTGATCAATATAGATAATAACTTTGACAAAATTAGATAAGATCTAAATTTATTAATCCAGTCTTGCTAACGTAGTAGATGGGCTAAAAGTGCTTGTCCTTCCTCTATCTAAGAAATTCACCTATTGTAAAATTTCTTATAAATACATTAGTTCAAAGGGAAGATTCCAATATGGGATAACCATAATTAAGGAATTAGTTAATTTTTCCTTAAGAAGAATGAACACATTCAAACATTCTTGAGTGAGAATAAAAGGTACATCTTTCTTAAGTAACTTGGTTTAGGGCCTAGCAATTCTAGAAAATTCATTAATGAGCTTTCTATAAAAACTTATATGTCTTAGAAAACTCTTAATAGCCTTAACTAGAATAGGGTGTTAATTTCTTAATTGTTAGCAACTTTCGCTCTATCAATCTCTACCCCCTATATACATTATGAATATTAGAAAAAAATCTTGTAGCTAGAGGGAAAAACCTAACTTTATCTCCATTATGGAGGATAAATTGGAACCTTTAGTGGATTCTTATGTTGCATTATTGGTGATTAAGGCTAAGCTGAGTCATTACGTCTTTTATATATCTCATTTTGTATAATTTTGTACATTCCATATAATCACTAGTTTCCTATCAATTATATTTATTTACAAAAGAAATCTCTATCCCTTATATGAGATTTTATGGCCTAAAACCATGCCATCTTGTACAATAAAATAGCATCTTTCCCATTTTAAAGCCATATTGGTTTGCTCAGAATGCTTAAGTAATTTTGCTAAATTCTAGAGGCATAAATCAAAAGAATCCCCTATAATTGACAAGTAATCGATAAATACCTCCATGATATCCTTAACTAATTTGTCAAAAATTGCTATTATGAACCTCTAAAATGGAATAGGTGCATTGCATAACCTAAAATGATTCTTTAATAAGCAAACGTATTATATGGATAAGAGAATGTAGCCTTCTAATCCTGTATGGCTATCAAAAATTAAAAGTAGCATGATAAGCTATCCACAAATAGTAGTACATATTGTCAGCTAATTGTTTGAGCATCTAATTAGTGAAAGGGAAAGGAAAATGGTCCTTTTGAGTGTTTTCATTAAGCTTCCTGTAATCAATGCATACTCTCGACCCTGTGATGCTTTTAGTGGGTATCAACTTAATCCTCTTGCAAAGCACCATCCTTATTCCCCCTTTTCTTCAAAACAACCTACATAAGTCCTACTTAAGAACTATAAAAAAAAAGGTAAATTACTTTTGTATTGAGAAGTTTAATTACCTCTGCCTTTATAACGTCCTTCATATTTTAGCTTAACCTTTATTAAAGTTCCACAACTAGTTAAAATTTTGTGTGTACAAAAATAGGGGTTAATTACTCTAATATCTAAAATCTTTTATGCTCTCACCCTTTAATGCACATAATTGACTTTAATAACTTTTCTTTCTAGTCGATATTTAAATTTGACGATGTAATTATCAGTAGCTTTGAATTCTTTTACAAAAGTGAATATTCCAAATGATCTAGCAATTTCTTTAGTTTCAACAAAAATGGTCTTCAATAGAGGGTCTTAATCTCTTCTCTTTACTCTTATTGATCTCCTCAAACTCTTTCCTCTGCACTATGGATTCACTGGCCTCAAGATACTTCTTACTCCTCTCTTATAGGGTCAACTTCACCCTCCTCTTTCTCCTCTTTTTGAACAGAAACCTCCTTCCTTTCTTGTACCTTTGGCTCCTCTCCATGTTATAATGTTATCACATTCATATGTTCCCTTAAATCTGGTTTACTGTATTCAAATAAAATACTTATGTCTTTAATTTTGTAAAGGGAAAATTTGGTTGAAATAATGAATTTCAGAAGAAAATCCTCAAGATGATGATACTTCTTTCACTACTATTGTTGTAAAAATCTAGATGGAGCATGATCTTTCATGCAAAATTGTAATAACTGTTATAGTTTATATTATAAGTATTCTCATATAGGGTGTCTTGAGGTTAGTTCTCTACACAACTTGAATGCCCCTATATATGGTTTGAGGCTTGACATTCATACATAGGGTGGTTACCCCCACAATTATCAGAATACGTTACAGATGTCAGTTAAGATTCCAAAACTACCATAATCAATGGCATACCACAATCCTTTTGAGAATACTATCCTCTCCATCCATCTATTATGTTTAGTGACTATAATAACAAATGTCTAACTACTACAAATAAATGGGAAAACAAGATCAAGATAAAACGCTCTAAGAATAAATAAATAAACATAAAAAAGAAAATAATGGCTATATTAATAGAATCTTAGGTTTTCTAGTTTCCTAGTCCCCAATAATGTCATTAAAAAATTGGTTAAATTTTAGTTTTTATACCATAAGTGCATGATATAGCTATAGCTAGCATTAGTATGTACATGTCAATCCTTTGAGGACTGTGATTGTTAGTAATAACTCTTTTCCAATTATATGACTGCTAATCAAGGTGATATTGATGAATTAAATTTAACATAAAAGAAAATAAACTATTAGCATGAAAACACAATATAATAAATTAGAATAGCAAAGAATAAAAATCCATTCAATAAAATAATGGTACTTAGAATTTGAATCCCTTAAGACTTCTTATGTAGTCATGATTTCACTAATCAATTTAATATAAAGTTCATTGGACTATCAAAATTCTTCAACTATGCTAATATCTTTCTCAAGAATATTAACACCCAAGCCTGTACTAGTTAATTGAATTATTTTTCTAATTAAAACCTCTAGAATCGCCTTAATCGATTTGAATTTCATTATTAAGTTTGACCTTAATTTAGAGGGTTTATGTGAACCTATCTTTAGGTTTGCATGCGACTCATTTCAATTATGCTAGATTTATTCATATTTTAGATTTCTCAATCTGAGTTGCATGAAATCATGCATGAATCAACATACTAGCAATATTAATTCAAGAATAAATAAGAACATGAAATTAAATCTTAATAAAACTAAAGAATAAATTAAATTAAAGTCACTACAAGGTCCATCTCAAGGTTCAACCAATCTAGATACCAAAAAGAATTTGTTTATAATCATAGAAAACAAAACACCAAAACTAAATAAAAAGTTAAAAATCAAGAATGACATAATTGAAATCTCTAAAATATCTAAAACTTCATTCTAGATTAAAGAAAATTTACTCCAAAGGGGTTAATTGGTTTTTTTCATGCTCAATACCATTTTAGGATTTACCCTCGTGTTTCTAGAGCCTTCCCTATCTTCTGTCACTAAATCTTATCATTTAAAATTCAAATTTTGAATTTTAGGAGATACACGCATATAGTAAGGGTCGTGTTTTTCAAGTAGACATATAACACTCTTTGGAGCTAACAAGTGCATAAACATAGGAGTGTATCATCAACATGACGTTCTCACTACTCAACACGTGCGTGTTCCCAATCAATTCAGGCATGTTTCATAGAAAACACTCAACACGCCTCTAAACTCTCCAATATAACCATGTACATTGTCATATACTTAATCAAAATAGCTCTAAATTGCTACAAACCTCTTAGAACTCATTCCTTTTTGCTCCAAGTGAATTAGACCTAAAAAAATTATTAACAACTTAAGTACATAAATCAATAGAAAGACTAAAATAAATAAGCAAAATACATTATATATGAGACTAAAATATGACTAAATTACCAATTATCAATAAGTATCTTCCTTTTATATGTTTCATCTTGATTTCCCTAGGCGATTTTCACCCTTACTAGAAGTGATAATCTCCATTAAAGATAAAAGATTCATTAGTAGCAAACGTCACCACTAGTAAAGCCTTATTGTCAGGAGAGGCATCTCCTGAAACTGATTCTTGCACCTAAAAAACACAAATTCAAATCAAACCAAAATGATACTTCATCAAATTCCCAAAAATACAATCTTAAATCTAAAAGATTAATCACAATATCCAAAACCAAAGCAAGTTTTTTGTGTTTTCAAAAATTGCAAAACAAGGGACGCATGCAATTGATTTTAAGGAAACTAAAACACAAAGGTCACAAGCATGTAATTTTATTGAAATTCCAAATGTAATGAATAAACATAATGAGGTTTTCAACTAAGGATTTTCTGTAAACTTAAAGCTAGGAGGATGTGCATAATTTTTTATTTTCATTATTAAAAAGAAACTTTTGTAAACTATTTATGCTCAAATCCATAAAACAATAATTTTAATCCTTAAAACTTAACAAATCAACAACAATCAAGTAATTTTAATCAAATTAAACAATTAGATGAGGCTTTGATAGAATTATTGAAACATAATTCGTGATAAAATCATGGTAGTAGTAGTTTTTTTTTTTACAATTTCTCAATTGAGTCTCTTCAATTGAAAAAATTGGAAAACAATAACCATAAATTAAAGGGTTAAAAACATACCTTATTTAGAACCCTATAAAAAAAGTTTCAAACTGTTATCCACAAATTTTTTATGTGTACAACCTCTAACAATATTTATAGAGTAACTAAAAAGAAGTCAAATTTTTCAGAGGAGAAAAAAAAGAATTTAGCTCCCTGATATCCTTTTCCCTTTAATAGAAAAAGACTCTGGAAGTTCTTTCCAGTTAAAATTAAACTTCTAATATAATTAAAGTCTAATTATAATTTAATTTTAATATATTAAATATATCATAGTTTATATATGAATTTTCTTCACAATAAAGTATAAATTAATTTTCTCTTTTAAACTGCTCTCTATATGTGACATATTAGATTCTTAATATGTTGGTAATGATGACAAATTATAGTTCTTATTCATAACTATAAATACATAAATTAAATCTCCTTTTAATTTATCTTTAATTCTCTAATTAACTAACTTTTTATCATAGATTAAGACTGACATGTAGTAACATATCATGACCATATAAATATTTGGAATTTATAAGTGGTTCGACTTAACATATCCATGCATGATTATAATATATAATTTAATTCTTTTATCATCCAATGTTCAAATTAGATATAGAATATAGAATTATTATATACTTTTAAAAAAATTCCAATCATGTTCTTTATTTCTATTTTGTAATTGATATTTGAATATACCTTTTAAAATATCAGTTTACTCTAACTAGATATTTCTTTAAATCACTATTAATTAAGAATAGTAGAACATTCTCCTTAATTACTTTAGAGTGACAAATTCTTCATTGACTTACTCAACTATTTTCATAAAGTTTATATTATATCCAAGTCCTACCAACTGTGTTATCCTAAATAAAATAAGTCATAAGTAGAATCAAAATATATATAGTAATTATCATATAAGATATCGTAATAATCTCAAGTCTAATGATCAATTATATAACAATTATAGTGAGGAAATTCATAGATACACGGGTAGTATTTCATTAGGGATCTACACAATTAGGACAATTTAGTGAACTATTTGTATAGAAACGGTGAAGGGGCTTTTCTAATAAACACATTTATTTAAGTATTTTCATACTTTAATTTATGAGATCAATTAATTTTTTATAAAGAAGAAACATAAAATGTGCTAGTTTTATCATTCCATCAATATACCATCTTGATGAAATTAATTGCAACTAGGAACAATCTAGGAATAATACATAAATGCAAATTGAATATTATAATTAGATCCCTTCATAATTTTAATTGCACAGTAATTATTTTAAAAACCTTACATTTAGTGTTAAAATATCAAATATAATTAATAAAATATATAAAGATAAAGAGTGTCTATTAATTGCATCCAATAATTGACGGTAAGGGCATATAATATCACTAAAATGAAGCTTTAGACAATCTTAAAGAAGATTAGATCATAGGTTTATTAAGCAAAACCTTTTATTCAAGTTTTGATAATAGAAAACTAAAGGAGTTCAGAGTCCAATATAAAAAGTATAAGGAGTTTTAATTCAAAAATAGAATTATAAGGTCTTGGGTAATATATTAAATGATAAGGTAATTAAACTTATCCAGACATAGGATAGAAAATCTTCGAAGTTCAAACCTAGCAGTATAAACTATCTTTGGTAAGTCATGGTAGGCTAAAAAACTTGTATGATTGTTACATAATTGCAACCTAAAATTCATTACTCATATCTAGCTTTAGATGCTCACCGTAAACAGATCTTCCTGATTTAATTTGGTATATTAGACTCTAGGGTATATATGATCAGGTTTCAGAAATTTCTTCTTCGTCTCGAGCAATTTTAATTTCTAGTTTACCGACCAGGTTTCAGGGATACAACTGCTACATATATATGCAGAAAATAAATCTCATAGGTTGTACATACAAATAATAAGTGATTAATGTCTTTCATCACGTAAATAGAAGACAATTTCATACTGGAATTGATGTATTCATATTGACAGTGACAGACAGAGAGAGAGATTAGAGGAGCGCAGCTAGTAATGCTGGTTACTCGATCTAAAAGGAGGGATAGCTAGTAATGCTGATTACTCAATCTAAAGCTCTCTGTACTCTGGTCTTAAAGATCAAAATGTAGGATTTGTCCATTGAGAAGTAAAGGAAACAACCAGTGGAGTGCGTTACGTATGACCCAAAACTTGAGCCGACGATGCAATGCCAGGCAGGTCCATACACTTTATCAAACTCCTGCATGTGCAGTCTAGTCAAAGAGTTTTCACGTGGATACCCAAACCCAACCAAAGCAATTGAATCTGTCGCACACATGCTTTCATATCCTATTTACTAACATATCTCATAAAATAAAATAAAAGGCATGGCCGTTTTGGGCACATGGCCTGATTATGAGATGTGATTGTCTTCACAACATTTTGTAGGAATAAGGTTGTATTGATTTCACAAAGTTATTGCCATGTTGGGATGACAGTGGAACACTTACAAATAAACAACTTGACAATTAACGGTCTAGTTTTCTCTCTGTTTGAGTTCATAAAACTTCCTGGTCTTTTTCTCTTAAAAATTACACACTGGCAAGGAAGTATTTTCATAATTATCAAAACGTATCAGCTTCTGAAATTTTCTCTGACATTCAACATTTTATCAGTAAATCTTTCCTAGCTTGTTACAAATAAATTTTCAAACTATCACTCTTGTTTTTGTTGGGCCCATCAAATAAACAAAATTACAGTAATAATAACCTTCACTAGTACTGTTGACTTTTCAAAATCTCCTCATAAAAGTTTATCAACTAATAATTTGTCAATTTTGTTTGTAATCATGTCCATAAGAACAGAATTAGCATATGGTAAGATTTAAATTGAAGTAAGCAATATAAACTTATTTTATAATGCTGAAACGAAAGGTAACTTTGCCTGCCTTGGGGAACTTAATTACCTTCTTAATATTATAAGCCACGTTCCGAGGGCTGAACTTCTCCAAGCTATCATAAGTTTTCCTTGCACACCTGAAGGCATGAACTTGCATGAATCCTGGCATGTCCGATACCAACACCTTCACCTGTAGAAATGACGTCACTGACGCCAAATTCGATTCTACATGGGACACCGACTTCCTCGCCTCCACCATCGCCATCTTTCCATCTAGTTCCTTCCTTTCCTCCTCCAATATGTCTTCCCTGTTCTTCAATTTTGTGGTCGACAAAGAGTAAGATAGATGCTTATTTGGGTCCGAATTTGGCAAGTAACTTTTGATGCTGGACCTGTAGAACCTCATCAATGCTGATCTCTTAGGCTTCTCACGGCCAGCCATGTTTTAGGCTTCTTTCTAAAGTGGATGGATACAATTCAGCATGAAGGCACAAGTACAATATAAGAAAATAATGTATCAATTAATGTGAGACAGTGAGTTGCTGGGAATCATCGCCACAAGGAAGACCCATTAAAATAATGGTTGATCAGAGAATATTTATAGCAACAAACCATGTGTTATTGCCTGTGATCAAGGATAATAAAAGTTGTAAGTTGCTTTTGAAGGGAAGATATATCTTTGTTGCCTTCAGCTAACCATTCTTGTGGTGCAAACTTAGTAGCGTTTTAAGGCATACATGTCTCCAACGAGCTTGCTTTAGTACAGCCGGCAGATATGGACACACGACCCTACCCTCACCCCCTCTACCGCCTATCTTGGGTTGGGTTGGGTTGGGTAATGGACAAAATAGTCGTTGTCTCCATTTGTAACTAGAATTACCCATCGAAAGCTTTGCAGTCATGTTAATTAAATTGTGAAGGTAAAAGGGTCTTCAAAACATGTTTTTACAGTTTACTTAGCCACAAGGGCAAGTCAAGAATATAGTGTCGTCCTTTTCTTTATTTGTGCAATTAATGATATGCACATGGCCGAAAAATCATGATGGATTAAAAAATGAATAAACTCTTCTAAGGACTTACCATTTTATGAAGAAAAAAGACGTATTCACTAGAATAATCTTAATTAAATAGGACAATTATGCCTAATAATTAACAGAAAAATGAAAGAAAAACAACAAAAGAGGAATGTATTGTTTAGGACACTTCCAAATACTATGCACCTACTTCAACTATTTTTGAGGCATGTGCAAGTTTTCTAGATGTGATTTGAAAATGTGTACCTACTTTTTTCTTTAATATCAGTATTTTAAAATGCTTATTTAAAATTTATAAAACAAGCAAATTTTGATTATTTTTTATCGGCCATTGTTGCCGCAAGATATGCACGTGCTTATTGCGTCCATCCTTTCTACCTTCTTTACTCTTACACTCATCCTTCTACAACTCCATTCCAATTTAGTTATATTGTTGTTCTCTTCTTCATCTTTTAATCTATTGTGCCTCAACTTACTACAATAAAACAGAATATTAGCTACCATTTTTTTAAGTCGTCGCTAAATGTCTACATTTAGTGACAATTTCCTAATTCGTCGCCAAAAGTCATGGTGTTGGCAATGTTATAATGCATCGTTACTAAAGCAATTTCTTTAGCGAGGATTTTCTGGAGTCATCATAAAAACCCCTATTTTTGTGACAGTTTTAATATTTCGTCGCTAAAGATCAAGCGTTAGGTGATGATAGTTTAAAACGTCGCAAAAAAATCGTAACTTTTTACTACGAAATTGGTAATTCGTTGCCAAATGTTGACTTTTTGGACGAAACCTTGAAATCATCGCCAAAAGTCAATATCAAAGAATTTATAATTAATAATGTTAAACTGACATTTTTTTAAATGCTAAGTGTACCTAGTAATCCTAAGGTTACTTATAATTGACATTTATATATGATTTTTATATATTTTTTCATTTCCTTTCTTTACAAATTTGTTTAAATATATAGTTAATGAATTAAAACTCTATAAATTATCTTTTTGGATATAAAAAGATAAATATACCTAAAATTTTAATATTAATAAGATAAAAATATAACATATTTAAGTGGGCTACTATTCTTAATCATTAATATGAACAATAAAATAATAATACATATAAATGTTGAAATATAGTAAGCAATATAATATAATGATATATGGTAAGTACTACAAGATTTAATTAGAAGTTTAACAATTCACACAAAGAAAATAATAAATAAAGTTCCACGCCTATTATTCCATTGAAAAGGAAAATAAATAATTATTTTTTTGAATTTCAAGTGACATTGAAGTCAGTAGAAAAGGTAAAGGGGTTTTCAATTTCTGGATTCCTAAGAAGGCTCCTTACACGTTCCAAGTCATCAATTGAAACAGTTAAAGATCGTCTCTCAGGATCTGGTGAATTGACACCCTCTTCTAACAATTTCGTTACTTTAACTAAATTTGCAAAAGATACAGTGAACGATTTCTCAAATGCAATATGCATGACAATATTAGATGAACCACACGTACTAAGCATTTCAGCTAATGAGAAAATAGAATAGAACAATTAAAGCTAAATCAAATGGTATTAGAAAGTCAAATTTGAACAGATGCATACCTGACTGATAAACTCTATGATTGTCACAATGAACAGACATAGTTTTTAAAATCGACCACTATTCTGAAGCAACCAATTTTACTAATCTTGTATGAACCATCGGGACATCACCACCGACTCTATTTCCATCTATGTTCTCTTGAAGATTCAAGGGAGCTTAACACAACATAGAGTATATACAATCAAATGTTCATATAATAACTTCATAACAGAAAATGAGATACTGATAATAAAGAAAGAGAACTAGTTTGGATGATACTAAAAACCTTGAAGAAGAAGATCGACCATGGAAGGCAAGGGGTGATTAATGTTTGATGAGGGAATTCATTCTACATTGATTTGTTCTTCATTAGGGACAATTTTGCTATATTCCTCCCAGCGGAGCTCATTTCCACCATCAGAAACTAGTCACCACGTTGACATGCCACGATGAATTAATGTTAACAGTTTTATTCTGAAAAACCAATAGAAGAATTATTATTTAAATGTTCCAACATTCTAGCAATGTTAATTTTGTGATTTATCAAGTAAGACTACTTCATATGATAAGGTTGAGAATATTAAGTACATATGTACTATGTTTAGGGGATGCATAAACATCCCTTGCAGCTCCAAAATATGATTGCTTTTATATCCAAAAAAGAAAAAAGAAAACTTAATGTGAGTCCAATTTTATTCATATGAAGCAATTAACCATTCCCAATTGAATTGAATATCATGGTTTTAATTTATACGTTTGTTACCTATATATGTTTTGATACCTTACTAATATTTCTGGTGCTGATCATCTTTCTTTTAATTGTTATGTCTAATCACAACGTCATTAAACATTGGAATAAATTCCTTTTGATAGATACATTAGTAAGGTACGTATAAGTGGTAGAGATTTGGTGTAAAAGCAACTACATAGTAAATATGTACATAAACAGTTGCAGATATAACCTTAATTCTCTAACAGACCTTTAATCAAACAGTTAGCAGGTTTCCTCAAACAAGCATGGAATGTGAAAATGAAACATCAACCCTATACACTTCCAAAACGGAAACACATTTCACCATCTTACAAACACAAACACAAATAAAAACGCACATACCATTAGCAGAACACAAAACCAACATAAACTCTACCATGTAACAACTGATAATGATGTTTGGTAATAAGATGATTGAGTTGACAGATTGATATCAATCCACAGTTTTTTAAAATACTCCTATGTGGAGCATCTTGCTCCAATGGCTAAGAAATTAAGAGATAAAAAGATGATTATGCCCAAAAGTTATTACAAGTTACTCAAGCAACCATCCTTTTTTTTTCCCTTCACCAATCTTCAACTTGATTAACATGGAGAAAGAAAGTAGTAATAATAATAATAGTAGTAGTAGTAATAGTAGTAGCAGTAGTAGTAATAGTAGTAATAATAACAATAATAATAATAATAATAATTATTATTATTATTATTATTATTATTATTATTATTATTATTATTATTATTAATTATTGTAATTGTTGTTATTATTAATTATCATGATAAGCAAATGTAGTTATGATTGTAATTATTATAATTATAATTGTTAATGTTTTACTTAATTATTATTATTATTATTATTATTATTATTATTATCATCATCATCATCATCATCATCATCATCATCATCATCATCAT
>JAOTAY010000189.1:13317267-13336936 GCA_025629805.1 Erythroxylum baracoense
TATTATTATTATTATTATTATTATTATTATTATTATTATTATTATTATTATTATTATATGTTCTATGTTTTTTATTAAACTTAATTTTTGTGAAATTAAATATCTAAAATCTAAATTCTTATGAGAATATTCAAAAAAAATACTAAAATGTAATACTCATGTTCTTATAAATCTTTTTTTATGTCATTCCCTAATAAACTATTTTACATAGAAACAGCTAATACTAAATAACTAATTTTACCAAGCATCTTATAAATAGCTAAAGTTATCTGCTGATCAAATCAATTAATATAATCTGCTGTCAGCTAACCGATGATAGAATCAATTAACAGCTAATGCAATCCGCTAATTAGTAAACAGGGCCAATTTTATTATATAGTCTTTTATATTTGAGTGCGAGAATATATTAATAGCAGTTGTGAGTGTAAGTTTTAAAAAATAACCTTAGAGAGTTTCCTAGGGGTTATATTCAGATAAAAGATTACGATCAATATTCTATCATTCTTGTTCTCTTTTTCTTCGTTTATTAGAACATATTTTTTGGTTGAAAGTTGTTTGTTTGTGTATGTATATTGTTTTGATTCATCTGGACTTGTTTAGGAAAGAAAAATAACGTTTATGGACTAGGACTGATAAAAACAATAGTAAATCAGTCCACTTGTTTTTTTTGAGCTCATTTGCTTGATAAGCACTTTTAAAGATTACGTCCTAGGAGGGGTCGAGTAGTTATCACATTAGATCATAGGAGACCCAAAAAAAAAAAAGGAAAGGTTAAGTTCAGATATAAGAAGAAAAGGTCCATTTTAGGTATAAGGTTATGCGAAACAAATATGGTTACTAATTTAACATTTGTGTAACTTTTTTGTTTTGGCTTAAATCAAATCTTTTTTTAACAAGTGATGCTTTGCAAAATTAAGTTAGGTAATAGGTTTGGTTCAAGTGAAGCACAATCAAAGCCCAGATTAAAAATTTTTATTATTTCTTTTTAAAAATTAATTTTCTAAATATCATTCCTTTCTTTTCTGTTGGTCCTTTTATCCTTTCAGATAAATCCCTTATCTTTTATAATATTTCCTTCCAATCCATTAAGAATATTGCTTCATTTCTTTGTTGTTTCATTAAGAATAATTTTATAAATATCAAGTTTATTTTCTTTCCAAAAATTCTCTAATGCATAATTTTTTATCAAACTTAGACTTAGGTAATTTATAGAACACGGTCAAGGAAATGGTTTCTTTCATTTTACTTATTTTTCTGGATAGGTGTTGGTTAGTTTTTGGAAATTTTATGAGAGAAGATGCATTCTTTTGTCTTTAGTTCACCTCATGAACATACAACAAAAGGGATATTTTGTAAAATTTCATATTACAAGGATAAAAATATATTTGAAAAGCCAGGATTGATATATTTAGCAAGCTTATGGATTTTGTACTGTTTTGGTTGGTATAGTTGGTAGAAAATGGTACAAAATAGTATATATTATATCATAGTCAATACTAGTGATTTTGCTTGGCACTGACTAGTAAAATACAAGGTGGATTTCATACATTTTAAAAATTTGAGGACTAAAATTTTAAATGACAAACATTAGTTTATTAAGAAGAAGCAGTATCTTCGCCTCTCACTAACTCGCATGCAGCTTCCAAAGTTCCAAACCTTAGTGCTGCCTTCCTGTTGCTTCTTTGTCGCTACTACTTCTCCCTCGTTGTTTTTTTGTTGTCATCATTGGTCTATCCACCCCTGTCATTGCTTTGTGTTACCATCTGTCATTGCTTCTTCTCCTATCATCTGCATCATCTTCTTCTACTTTGTATCTACTGTCTATTGGGTCTTGACATTATCAAGGTTGACAGTGAAACATAGTTTTATAACTGTCTAGCGTGTTGTATAAGTTTTAACTAATTTTTAGGTTTGGAATTCCGTACCTATTTTCAACGTTTTCGGTAAAGTTTTTTTTTTCTCCAATCTCAATTTATTCTATGATGACACACACACACACACACACACATATATATATAGTAATTGAGCTAAAAGAATGCAAAATAAGAAAAAACAATACAAAGAAGACCTTATCTCAAAATTTATTAGAGGAGAACCCTCTTTTATCACAATCTAGACAATAAGTGCCCTTACATGGTTGTCACTAAACACCAAATCTATCAATGTCATAATGAATTAAATGCATTTCTTTGATTATTCACTCACATTTATTATCTTATTACATTAAGATAAAATGTAAATTCATTATAGGAAAGAAAATCTCGACCATATAAGCTTGTTTATATATTATTGTAACATGAAACATAAGAAAACCCGTCGTACAATTTCCTCACTGTAAACAAGGAAGTGATGACAATCTTTTGAAGAAAAAAGACAAGAAAATTTAGATTTAGCTATAATTTGAGGATGTATTCATTTTCATGGTAAAAATTTTTATAATTAAAAAATGCATACGGTATTTATTTTTTATATTGTACTTATTTAATTGCATTTATTTTTATAAGTAAATAGAGGAATGTTCAAGTACTCTTGATAATCCAACTCTTTAGGTTTAGGAAGATTTGATGATCCAGTTTCATCTCATGATAGATTAGTTCCTAACGTGAGGAATTATACTATTTGTTTGTTTGCAGCAAACATTTAAAATATGGGGGAATCACCAGATTGAAGAAGCATTTAGCTGGGATCAAAGGTGATATAGATTCTTGTAAGAAAGTTAGTTATTAACGTGAAATGGCAAATGAAAACTTTGCTTGAAGAGTATCATAATGAGAAAATTAGAAGGCAAAGATTGGATAACAAAATTGTTAATGGAAGTTCTTTTATGATGGTCAAGATGATACTGAGAATATTGAAGGTGGTATTCCTATCCAACAAGAAGTTATTGTTACACTTAATTTGAGAATGAGAAGAAGATAAGTGTCTAATTTTTTTATAATAAGAATAACTCTTGTAGCTCAACCTTGGATTCATGGTACCTTACAATCTAAAAAAGCAGATAATAATATAGATATGACAATGACTAATTGGTGGTATGATGTAGATGTATCATTTAATGTTTTTTAGTCATATTATTACTAGTCTAGGTGACATAGCGTATCTAACACTATTCAAAATAACTAAACCTACAATTATAGTAATAGTGAGTCTAGGTCTATCCTATAGAGAGTATGTGTAAAACTTTTGAAATGAAATTAATCGATATTTAGGTTATGGACGAGTTTGGTTTGGTTTTCAAATAAGAAATTAAAATGAAACTAAACTAATGAAAACAAATTAAAGAAAACATTCAAAAATGATAAAAAGCGATGAATACGTTAGGGGCCCAGTCATCGGTTCAATCTCCACCTACATACAATTAAACATACTTAACTGAGTTGTTGTTCTCATAACTCTCCTAGCAATTATTAATTATAGGTTAACAATAAGCTCTGTTAATCCCAGTTTTTCCTTAGGTCGTGTGCAATTAAGAGACACTCATTAATTAAACCTAGATATCGAACAACCTAGATCAGATCTCTAGATTTAATTGGACAATTGTATTACGAATTAGGAAAACAGATTAATCAAGGCAACAATCACACAAGCTCAGGTCATTTGACCTAGGTTATGTTATCCCTAATGATTCGATACCAATTGGAAACACAACAATTACGGACTATATCCCTAATGATCTGAAACCAATAGTTGATACAAATGAATCTCAACATAATAATTACAGATTATATTGAAGATTCTAGCAATATCCGAACACAACAATTATAGATTGTGTTTAAAATTCTAGTAACGGGTTTAGACATAAACAATCTAACGAGCACGAGAATAAAGATCATTCATACATGAAAACCCAAATCCATAAGCATAGGATAACATAGTCAATCCTTAAGAGAGAAAGAATAATAAAAACAATGAAAGAAATGCTTAACTGTCGACATCGATATCACCTCCGAACCAAGTCAGGAAGCATAGCTCTCTATCTTCTCCATGGGTCTCCGATGGCGTCAAGTTTTACCTCTCATTCTTCTCCCAAAACCCCTAAACGTTTCCTCTAACTTTTCATAACATTTCTGTCATCAAAACAATGTATTTATATTCAAAACTAGGTTTTCAGGTGAGCTAGCAGCATTTCACGAGCATGCTTTGTGGTGTCACGGGCGTGCATGGTGATGTCACGCCCGTGATAAATAAGTCATGGACGTGACTAACATGCTCACACACATGACTTTTATGTTGTGGTCGTGAGTCATTTCCAACATACTTCATCTTGATGTTTTCAACATATACTCATCATCTTCATGCATTTTCTTGTCTCCTCTTAAAGAAAAATGATTTTGAATCTCTAAAAAACAATTTAAATATTATGTTTTCAATTCACTTTAACTCTTTCGCATGTTTTCATATCATTAATCACTAAATGTTATGGAATAAATGTATAATCAATTAAGCATTTATCACTAGGATATAAAGATCCTTCAAGATAAAAGCAAAGGTAATTTTCTAAGCAGCTTTGTTTGTTAAATAAAAAGTTATCTACACGAAAGATGGATGACTTGGGAAACTTATATGTGTTCAATCAATTGCGATAGTAGGACAAATAGATGACACAAGCCTATTATCAAATTTTTAGTTTATCCTACTAAAGGGACGATGTTTCTAAAGTCCCTTGATGCATCTTTCCTAGGTAAAAATGATGATACTCTATTTTAGATATCTGATAATTTTTAAATAAATTTGGGCCTAAAAATATTTAAGTTCATCACTGACAATGATTCTGCTTATAAAGCAGCTACAAAAAGGTCGCAAATCAGCTACATTTCTTTTTATTGGACTCTTTATGATGTACTTTGCATTAACTTGACATTGCAAAATATATGAGGTCTTATATCCTTTCCTATCATTAATGACATTATGCAATAAGAAAAGTGACCAAGTTTATCTATAATTGTGCTTGGATTCTAAATTTGATGAAAAACAGTTTCACAATTAGTAAAAATTTGTGTTGTCTTGTCATAACAGGATTTGCAACAAATTTCTTATGAATTTAGTGTTTTGTTATAATGAATAGGAGCTAAGACAAATGTTTACAAGTAACAAGTGAGTTGCATCTCCGCATACTAGGTCTAATGCTAGAATGGAGATTTCTATAATTATACTTAATGATCTTGAATTTTGGTCCCAATGTTAATTTGTCATCCAAGTTTGTAAGTCTTTAGTAAGAGTACCTCTTTTGGTTGATAATAATGAGAAGGTGACAATGGGTTATCTTTATGATATCATGGAGAGGGTGAAGGAAGCAATTAAGGCAATATAAGAAATATGACTTATTTTTATACAACTTATCTTATAGTCATCAACGAAAGATATGAAACGTAATTTTACTTTTTTATTTACAAATGGGGAATTTTTAATCCTAGCATCTATGTTAGACCAAATTTTACAAAAAAAGTTAAAGTTAATCAGGGAATTTTATTAACTATAACAATAATTGTTGCATATAAGATGATGCAAGATCTCTTTAGCTTACAAATAGAAGCATACAAAGATGTATACGATGATTTTGAAGTGTAAATTGTAATTTATCAAAGAGATAAACTTAATCTAAGTATATATTTCTTCACTTTTGTTACTTGTTTGAAATTAATCATCAGTTTATTTTGTTTATAAAATTACTTTTGCTGGTTACAGTTGTTTGGTAGGATCAATTCAAAAGTGGTGTTCCATAATTTTTTAGATTTGAAATTTAAATTTTAAGTCAATGTATGAGTGAAACTAAATGTCAAAGGAATTCAAGCACATTTGAAATATTATATTCTAAAAAAAGAAATAGATTGGAACACAAAGGATTGAACAATTTGATCTTTATTTGATATAACTTAAATCTTTAAGAAAGGTACCTTTTTAAAGATAAAATGAATTCATTAGCAAGCTTTAAAAAGGCAACAAGTGAGCTAATTACAAGGCAGTGATGTTGAAAGATACCACAAAATAAAGGATTTACACACTATAACCCTTGAGACTACTAAAAGACATAACTCTGAATATGTCAAATTCCATCTTTTTCTGAAAGAGGAGCTTAAATTTTGAGTAACCTTATATACAATTAAAATTGCTCTTATCCAACAACAAATTCTGTAAGCAAGAGCAAATTTGCCTGTTTTGATATTCTTAAAGATTCTTTGGTTCCTTCCTCTCCATATAGAATAAACTGAACAATTCAGGCTTAAGTTTAGGCGTATTTTATCTTTTCTCATTTTTTTTTATTGATTTTTAGCCCATACTAGGATTTTATCCCAATTTCCATATGGACAATCCAAATTCATGATATGAAGTAATCTAGCCCATATGGAAGTAGAAAAGTAGCATTGAAAGAAGAGATGAAATGTATTTTCAAGTAGCAAATTACAAAGACAACATATCTAGTCAATGAAACTCATTAGTCTATCTTCAGTTTTTAGTCTCCCGCTGATAGCAAGCTATGTGGTAAAAGAGGCTTTTGGCATTAAAGATCCTTTCCACATAATATCATTCCAAGTAATAGTGGAAATATGAGGACTAATAGCTCCTAAACAAAAGGAATTAAAGAATGCCCCATTATTGTTGAAGTTCTATATTGCTTTATCCTTTAAGAGAGGATTGGGGGAGTAGCTAGGAAAGTAATAAAGTAGTCTGTTCATACCTCTGCCATTAGCTAGCCAAGAACTCTAATCAATGACTTTGGAAACTCTAGCATGAATTGGAAATCTTGCTACAAATGATGAAAGATCACCTCTTAAAATTAGAGGACTTAGAGTAATCCAGTTATCATACCAGAACCAAGAGTCCTCTCCATTTCCAATATGAATTCTAAAGAGAGGGTAAATAGTTTGTCTTTTCCTAAGCATTTGGATGAAAGGCCATAAGTGTTCCTTCATTTCACTTAGTTGCCAAAAAATGGAATCCCTCAAGTAATGTTTATTAGTCCACTTACTCCAAAGAGCCACATTATCATTAAGGATTCTCCAGATCCTCTTTGCCACTAACACTATTTGAATCTTATTAATCAAGGCAAATCTTAATCCACCATTTTGTTTTTTCTAGCATAATTATTCCATTTTGATTTTGGCTCCTTTAGGATTGTAAAACTGTCCAAACCATAGGAAGTTCCTTATACATTTTCCCTTCTCCTTGTTGATCTTCCTAAGCAAGAAAAGATGAGAGCTCCAATGAGTGTAGAGATTATTCAATACTAAAATGATGACCTAGACCCTTCTTGCTTAAGAGAGTGCTTTATTTTGCCAAGCATTGATTTTCTTCTTCAATTTCTCCAACAGAGGAAGGCAGTTAACAACTTAAGTTTCTTAGAAGAGATTGGGACTCTAAGGTATTTAAAATGCAAGCAATTTGCACCCAATCCAAAGATGTTCTTAAGGCTTTCATCATTAGTGACATTAGAAGATAAATATATCTTTCTCTTCTAAAAGTTAACACTATGACCAAAAATCTTGAAAAATTCATTGAGATAATTGTGTAGAATAGAAATGAAGTTGTGATCAGCACCACAGAGCAATATAAGATCATGTACAAAGTGAAGGTGAGTGAGGTGGATTTCCCTGCATTTGTAGTGAAAAAGAAGTCAGAGGTACTTAAGGCATTCTACTTAACAATTCCGTTAAGGATCTCCATGGAGATAACATACAAGTAAGGAGAAAGTGGGTCTCCTTTTATAACTCCATTATAACCTTTGAAACTTCTTCTAGGGGAACCATTAATGAGCACTCTATAGAAAGTTGTTAGGAGTCAAACTTTGATCCAATTAATAAACAAATTAGGGAAGCCAAGTTTTTTCAAACTACTAATGAATTCCTAATTGACGTTGTCTAAAGATTGGGAGAAATTCACTTTGATAGCACAACTATTAATAAATTTGTTGGCATTATAATCCCTCATTAGCACTTACACCAATAATATGTTGTCAGAAATACTTCTGCCTGATATGAAAGCTCCTTGACAGCAATGGATTAGTTGTTTGAGAGGATTCTTTAACCTATTGGCTAATAGTTTAAATAACGCTTTATAAACATTATTACAACATGAAATAGGACAAAAACCATTGATACAATTGGCATTAGGAACCTTAGGAATCATACAAATATAAGTTGCATTAATCTCCTTTAATAGTTTTCCAAAATTCAAGAATTCCTAGATAACTTCTACTAGGAACTTACTTGTGATATGCCATGTACTTTGGAAAAAATTTTGTATTGAAATCATCAGGGCCTAGAGCCTTTCTTGGGTTGAGACTAAAGAGAATATTTTTGATTTCATGATAAGATGCTAGCAGCTGAAGTTACTCCAGAGTATCCTAAGAGATAGGAGATCCAGTGAGAGCCACAAGATCTTGCAGTTTGAATATATTTGTTAGCCTTGAATCTAACCAGTTGGAGTAAAAATTGAGGATCATGTTTTCAATAAAAGTTTTATTAGAGATTGTTTATCCATTTCCATCCAGCAGAGAGATAATTATGTTGTGGTTTCTTCTTGCTAAGATTGAGTTATGGAAGAAACTACTATTAGAGTCAGCTTCCTTTAGTCAAGTGACTCTAGCCTTTTATATAAGAGGAGTGAATTATGCTCTAGAAAAGCCCTATTGTAAGTCTCCAAACTTCTAATTTCAATCACTCTCAGATTTGGATTGTTGGGAGAGATATAACAAGCTTCCTGAGCATTTCTAAGCCCAATCTTGGCTAATTGCAATTGGATTGAGGCAATAGAGCCTCTTAGTTTCATAAATGGATTTAATATGTTTCTTAGAATCTGAATTTTCCTCATTAGTTGAAAGGATTTGCATCCAAGGATCTAATTATCCCAAACTTCACTTACCAGCTCTATAAAACCACCTTGGTGGACAGAAAGTTGAAAAACCTAAAAGGGACAGTGTGAGAAGTTAAGGGGCACAAGTTATAGACTTTCATGTAAGAATGATCAAAGAACATTAAAGGGCCAAATATAGCAAAGGAATTAGGTAGCTCATTTAACTAGCATTAACCTGAATTCTTAGTTTTTTCCCCATAAAAGATTTACCAATTTTCTTGTTACTTTAAATAAAAAAAATGCCCTAAGTCTTTCAAGTCAATAACTTCCAACTTGGCTATAACTTTTTCAAGTTTCTTGCCTAGATTGGAAAATTTCACTCTTTCGCCCTGATAGGACAAGTAGTTTTATAGATCTAGTTAGCTTTGACCATATCTGATCTTTTAGTGAATTGAGTTTCTAAGAAGTCAAGTTTCATAGATGAAAGTGACTTAGAAGAAAATCTTTGATGGAAAAGTATTAACATGTCATTTGGTATAATAAATGTGAATAATAGTGATGATTAAACTCTTCTCAGTGATAAGAATTTTATACCAAACAAAAAGTGGAGTCAATGTTATCTGAGAAGATATTCAATTAAATGAAGTTTCATATTTTTCATATTTTTCTTTTCTTTTAATTGAACTTATATTTGATGTATATAACAAATTCTTATATGCAATATAAATATAAAATCTTTAGTTATAAGTGTTTTTGTTTTTTGTTTTATTACTATTTTGATATATTCCTCAGCACAAACTTTTATTGTAGTGCTTCCAGAGTCATGGACCTATATTATTTTTAATATATGATATTTTGATGACCTATATTATTTTTAATATATGATATTTTGATTTAATTATTATTTCATATATAATGTAAATTGTAACATTTTAAATACTTTTGTATTATTTTTAGTTTTATATTTGCACGATAATTTTCTTATATGAATTATAGTTATTTTTTATATGTGAAATATGTAAAAAGTAATATTAATATAATTAGAGAGATAGTTTTTCTTAAATTTATATAATTATTGATTTTTTATACATATTTGATGTAAAAATTTAAAACTATATAACATAACATAGTAAAAGGACTATTTTGTAGCTTCAAAATATTACATAACATTGTACTTAATATCGATCGGTAACAATATCATACTATACTAAAATTAAATACAATATCAAGTCCAAAATGGTATTCATAACATTGATATTTAACTCTTATATAAGAAAATAAATCACTAATTCAATAAAAAGGGTGTTTTTGCACTAAAATAAAGCCTGACTATCAATACATTAGTAGCCAATTTCAATACAACAACAACAACAATAAGCCAATCAAGTCTTATTGATATATGAGGTTTAGGGAGGTACAGTAATATGCAGCTTTATTCCTATCTAGTAGAAAGATTTTTTTAAATAGGTTCACATAAATATATATTACAATAATAAAGTAATAATAATTAAAAATAAAAATAGACAAAAATGGATGATGATGATGATGATGATGATGATAATAATAATAATATACAAAAAAATCAAACAAGTCATTACAAGAAAAAATTTAAGTTAAGTAAGAAAATATTTAAGCTAAATAACTCAGAGATAAATATTATATATTAAATGCTAAACACAAGATATAAAACTTAAAAAAATAATTAAAAGACCTATAAGAAAGAGAAGTACCTCTCTATGTGAGATCATTTGCTCATATTATAATACACTAAAGTTTTTTATTGAGGGTCATATCCTTAGTAAGTTTCAGCATGGGCATATCATTCTTAATCACCTCCCTCTAATTTTTCTTAGGCCTTCTTTTTTTCCTCTCATATAGTCTCTAAGTACAATCTTCTCTCATATTCTCACTAAAGTGTCAACATGTCTTTTCTTAACAAGTCACAACCACTTAAGCCTTGTTTCTCTTAAATTTTCATTAATATTAGACATCTTTAATTTGTCTCTTATCCTTACATTACCTTATCTTTTCTAGGGAGGTTGCATACCCAATGTAGTATCCCTATCTCTGCTATCATTAACTTATGACTCTGCATCTATTTGATAGACTAATACTCTGCCCCGTAGAACATGGCCTACTTAATTACTAAACAATAAAATTTAAATTTGAGTTTAAATGGTATCTTCTTGTCACGTAAAATTCTTTATGCATTTCTTCATTTAAGTCATCCTGATCAGATTTGGTAAGCTATATCTTCATTAATCTTTACATTGAGTTAGATGATAGATCCTAGATATTTGAAATAGTCCAAAAAGTTACACTTTAATTATTCAATATTAATCTTATTCAAGTTAACGTCTTTAATTCTAATATATTCTTCCAAAGTTCTAACTTGGTACTGATATTTTCTTTTGTCTCATTCACTGAAATAATATTATTAGCAAATAATACATACCAAGATGTATTGTTTTTGAATATTCTCAATGAACTCAATCATGGTTACTTTAAATTAAAAAAAAAAAGATGGTTAAAATGAGGCCGAAAAGTAAAAATAAAAAAGGAAGAACAAACCAGAATCGAGTATAACGAATACTCGTGCATGATTAGATTGGGTTGGGTAACTCAGCCTCATCCATTTGTCGTATTCGGTTACATAACATTTTTTTCTATTATTCTGTTTTTGCTTCTTTTCATCCCTCTCGTCTCGTCGCTATTTCGCTGAGTACCCTCACGGAACACCTTTTTGCCGCAATTCTTTTCCCACTGGAAGTCGATCAAGGTTGAGACCCACGATAAACTCTACTAGCAAAACGGTGAAAAAGAGAGTTTTGGGGTTTACGAGGCCATTCTGAACCGTCGTGATTGGATTTTCTGCCCAGAGCATGTGGGAAGTCGTCGTGTCTCGTGGGATTGTTTATTTTTTACATTTTGCTTTGATTCTATACATTCTCTGATGGCGACAGTTTATGCTAGAATTCGATTTCTCTTGTGGGATTAAATTCTTATTCATTCATACTGCCTTGTTTTCTCGTGATATGTGAAAACCGTCCGTATTTGGTCTTATTCGTTTTCTTGTTGAATGCGAGGTCTATTGTCCGAGGCCAAATTAGCATAGCCCTTTGTGGGTTCTTTATAAGAATTATCTTTGTGTAGATTTTGCAGAGGATTAAATTTCATATTTGGTTTCCCAAATTGGAGAGTTTGTTATTCAGCATCGGTGTTTTGTGAGCTTAAGATATAGATATTGATTTCTGTAGCTTTTTAATTGAAAGAAGTTCGCGTTCTCTCTTTCATTCTGAGCTTTCTCTGCTCGTGTGTTGGGGCCTGATGTCCGGAGGGACACCAGTGGGGACACCGGTGGGAGGTGGATATATTAGGCAGAGACATAGCCAAGGATATGCCTCAGGTAGTGATGATCTTGAAGATGATGCTTGCTCAAGACTGCACCCCTTTTCTGCTCATACTCCTCGAGTTCAGTCATGGATTGAGATTTTTGAGAATGTTATTTGGATTGCATCTGCACTTTTTATCGTTTACTATGGCGACCGGCACTCCAACTTGATCTCTGTCTTGTGGAATGACAAACGTATAAAAAGGTAAACAATTCAATTGATATCAGTTGACCTTCTGTCACATAAATGCTGTTATTTTGTTTGCATGGACATGTTGGGTATAGAATTTTTCAAAAGTTGTTATTCCAATTTTTCTATTTAAATATCTAAGGAATTTATATGAAAAGAATGTGGTACCTCACGTGTGTATATGGGGATGTGAGACCATGGGGAAGGGTGGGTGCTTCTGATGTATCTGCATCTCTTTATATTTTCACACTTAGAAAGTGAAGTAAGCTGGTATTCTTCCCATTGAAGAGTCCAGTTTTATGTGATTATGAATAAACTGCGTTCAAGTCTTTAATTTATGTTAATTCTTCTAATTTAGTTAAAATGTCGGAAGTGTTGTTGGCCAAATAGTTGAAAGTTAGAAAAATATATATTTGTATCACTTTAAACTGTCAATTTATGTATATTTAGATTTTGGTCATATGTAGTCGGAGACCGAAAATGCTGTTGATAAATTTGATAAAAATATATTGCAGTAAATTGATCATGTGAAACAAGATAGATTGGTAAACTGACCAGTGTGGAGAAAGAGACCAATTTTGGTGTATGAGTAGAAGTTACTAAAAAAATTTGATTAATATAAATATGGGGATGTATGTGATAAGAAAGATGGTTATCTTGACAAGGTCTGTGGGAGTCTTGACTTGGTGGGTGCTAAGTGCTACCTTTCAGATTCTTTCAAACAGGTCATTTCATGAGCATATGATTACAATGCATTTAACCTTTTGCTGATATGTTGTGGTAGAGCAACAAAATCATGAGCTTATTACCCTGGGTTGAAATGAGCTCTATAGCTTATAATTATAATTCAAAATTTCTGATCTTTCAATACTTTCTCTGCAGATGGCCTTTATATCTTGGGATGGTCGGTGTTGGAGTAGATGTAGTCATCTTTCTGTATACAAGCATGTTTACTTGGACTGTTAGGAGATTTGATGAGAAATTGGACCTCTCAAGTATTCCTGCTTTACCATTATTGACCCTATTGGGGTTGCTCTCCTATTGCTTGTAAGAGGATCTATTCATGTCATACCTGAGTTATGCCTTTGTGTCTGGACTAATCATATTGTTTCTGATTTCCCTTTCATGTAGGTTCTCATTTGCATTGTGGCCTATTTGGAGTTTCTTGACACTACCCCTTCTGGTACATATTTAGTTAAGCCTCTTTTGAGATAACTGCTCTATAATGTATCGAAGACACTGTCTGATCTCTCTTTTGAACTTGTGCGCTCTTTTGAACTTGTGCAGTTTACACTATTTATGGCTTGCATGATTATCTTTCCCAATATTGTAATTGGAACATTGAGGCCACAAAATGATGCACTCCGCATAGATTAGGTTTCCCAAATTCCAATTAAGGGGATACTGGCTTACATGGAAGGTGTGTTGAAGCCCTGTTCCTGCCATGCAACCCTTCTCATGGCTAGTTTTGTGGAATTGGTGATAGCGATTAAAGCTGATTGTCTTTTATTTAGTCAGTTTTGGTACCCCTATTTCATCCTTATCTTTATGCACCTTGATCTTAAATCCTCCAATTGCTATAATTATAGCTAGGGCAATCATTCAGGAGACAGGTTTGTTGAACCATTTAGGTAAAGATATTTATGTCCAGAATGTTCAGCATTTTATGTCAGCAGTTTTGTTCTACACATTTGGAATGGACGGAATATAGTTTCAAATTACAATGTTGAAACTGAATGTTCATACGGATATTGCCAGTTAATTTTTTTTTTTCTTAAGGTCTCAGCTGCTCCCTGATATCTTATAATGCGCCGTGATATTTTGCTGAATTCATATCCTTAAGAAAACAATAAGTTGACAGAACATCAGGGTTTAATAACAAGAACTATATGTTGGCTATAAATGCGTCTATCTTTGTGTATGCATTAAAAAGATTTCATACTGTCCTCATGTTTGTTAATTTGTACTTGAAGCAGGCAATGAACTTGTAAGCAATGCGTAAGAAATGCAACATCTTAGTTGATTAATGACATTTAGTTCCCTTCCCAGCTGTAATATGTAGTTTTAGTTTTGCATGAAGACAAAAAAGATAATTGAATTGTGTAGTAAGGAAAATAGTTCATGATTAGACTCCATATCTGAACTTTCTTGTAATAACATATAAGAATAAGTGTAGAATAAAGTTTCTGTTGCGATTTAGCAGGAAAATCAACAGATGGTTTTTCACTTTTATGTGGAAAAGCAGAACCTTACATGCGACATGCGGTCGCAGATTTAAGGGTTTTTTTAAGATGTTAAACGTTGCAATACCCGCTAAAAATGGGCACATAACGAGCCATTCTAAAATAGAAAGTGGAAATTGAATTTGAGGTTTGGGGTTGAGGTTGAGGTTGAGGTGCACGTGGTATCTGAGATTCTGGCATCAAACAACGGTTGCATTCAGTTTATGTAACTCAAAATCTTATTTCTCTAATTTTGTTATTGAAAGATAGCAAAAGTTGGAGAAATTTCATACTATTTGGACGTAGAGATTTGAAAGATGATTATTCTTGTCAGGTTTGTAGCTTTCCATAATTTACATTTCACGTACACTGAAATAGACAATTTTAGTTACAATGGCGAATTTATGAATTAATTCGTTTTCTTTCTCAAAAAGACTAGGACTGCACTTAGTTGAAGATAGACATAGGCCCCGATTTTAAGTATTATGTGATTCATTCAGTTTGATTTTCACAATTCGTATCAAAGTTGCGAATATTATATCGGCCCTAGTATCGGATTAGGTTTTATCATAGTATTGTACTGATACAGGTCAATATCGAGTATTGTTTCGAGTAATTTTTTTAAATTTATGAAACAGTCCATAAATTTTTTAAAAAATTGCAAAATATTTATTTGTCATATTATACAGTTATACTGTATACTTTATAAGTTTACATCAACCTTGTCTCCAAAAATCATAATAATAAATAATAACCACAATTAAAATGAAATAACAATAATTTTCAGATATTTAACATATAAATAATAACCACAATAAATATGAAAAAAAAACAGTCATCATCATACAAATATAACATTAAGAACAATATAAAGTATTAAAAATATTACAATTTCATCATCTAATAAATAATAATTATATCAAAACAGCAAATAAAAAGAATAATAAATATCCTTAGCTCTCAAACTGTTACAATTTACGACAAGAGTTCGTGATAAGAAAACAAACAAGTAGAAGTGAAACCTGGAACATAAACATTTACAATTACATTATATATGTAGAATTTAATATATACATCAAATATAAGTATAATTAAAAAAAGAGGAAAAACAAATACCTAAAACTTCATTCAATCGTCTACGGGAGGATATCCGTTATAATTGCACTAACCCTAGTATCATTTGATACAAAATCCTCATCATGGAAAGAAGTCTCATCATCATCATCGTTCAAATTCAATGCACCAAATGACATGTCAATGCTTTCTCATCCAAGATTATCTTCTAAGTCATTCATATCTACCAAACCTGATTCCTCAAAAACCCAATATGTCAAAAGATTGATATTTATCAATGCAAATTGGATCTACTGAATTACTTGTTCTGTTCAGAGTCCTAGTAAACAATAAAATTTAATTATTAAAAATTATATCGAAATTAATAATGATAATAACATACCTTTCCCGAAGCTTTAAATCGTAATGAACAAAAACCAAGTCTTTCAATCTCTTGTGCTCCAATTTATTCATTTTCTTGGAATAGATGAATTCAAATTTGTTTCAATTTTGTTCACAACCTATTGCACTCACATATTAACTTAAAATTTGAATTGCAAATCTTTGCAATTCTGAAATACCACTTCCGAATTGATCCCACCAAGAAACTGTAAGTTGTAAGACAATAAAAGTGATAATTAATTTTCAACAAATAAGAAAAGGGAAACAACTAATACCTGGAGAAAGTTTTTCTTTGTCGAATAGCAATTGACAATCTAAAATCCCCAAAAGACTGCTTATAAAGCTCCATTTGTGAGCTCAAGATATCTTACATCATCTCATGAGCAATATCTATTGTAATAGTGAATAGTATTCTCCTATTAACTTCAGCTTTCTTTGTAAAACTTGGTATGAAATAAACATTAGGATTCAAAAACACCCCAGCTACAAACAACAGAGAAGAAAGTTGCATTTCCAATTTCTCATTGATGACTGCAAGATATGATGTATACAAAGAAGACCTATTATTCATATTGGTCTTGATTACTTCCTTCTCCCTCTCCATGACATCATAAAAATAACTCATTATTACCTTTTCTTCATTATCAGCCAAACGAAGCACCCTCACTAAAGGTTCATAAACTTGGATAACAAATTAGCGTTGAGACCAAAATTGACTATCTTCCAGTATAATTTTAGAAACCTTCAATCCAGTATTAGACCTAGCATGCTGAGATGTAACCTACTTATCACTTGTAAAAATTTATCTTAACTCTTTCTTCATTATGACAAAACATTGAAGTGATAAGAAATTCGTTAATCTTGTCATAGTAGGACAACAAAATTTCCTATCATTGATAAATTCTTTTCTCATTAAATTCAACATCCATGCACGATTATATATTAACTTGGTCACCTTTTTAATTTTTTGCATAGTCTTATCAATAATAGAAAAATACCTAGGATCCCCTATATTCTCCAGCATTAGGTCAATGCAATGTGCAGTACAAAGAGTTAAAAACAAAAGAATTACTTATTTTTCAACCTTCTTCCTACCGCTTTATAAGTGGAATCATTGCTAGTAATGAACTGAACAATGTTTTCTGGCCCTATTTCATTCACTTCATCAAATATCTCAAATAAAGTATCAATATTCCTAATAAGGCCCGATGCATCAATAGATTTCAAAAACGTTGAGTCATTTGCAAAATAAACCAAAAAATTAATAATAGACTCATGTCTCTTATTTATCCAATCATCACACATGATTGAATACCCATAAGTAGCCCAATCTACTCTTCTTTCTTCTAAATAACTTTTAATTTTAGAAACTGAACAACTTAAAAGTTTACTTTTTAAGTCATCAATCGAAGAAGTTTTGTATCCCGAACCATAAGAGGCTATAGCATCCATCCTACATGATTGAACACCCATAAATGTTATATTTTAATTGTCACTTCACATCATGACATTTATTTTTAGGGTTCCACATCTCCTTTAATCCCAATTAAATGCTTCTTTAATTGAATAATTCCTCTACCTTTTAAATGCTTGTTACAAAAAAAGCAAATTATATGGTTCTTTATACCTAGGACCAATGCAGCATGAGCTCAATCTGGATCATTGTATCTTTATGAAGCGGTTTGATCAGGAGTACTTGAATTTTCTTCCATTTATCTGTAACAATAAATGAAGACATACATCAAAATCATACACAATTCAATTTCATCTAACACAATTCATTAATAAATCATAAACCAACAATTCAATATACACAATTATACAATACGCATGTCCATCATATGTAATATAACTCATTTTGTATAATTATATCATACACAATTCAATTTCATCCAATACGATCTAATTTTATCCAACAAATTCATCAATAAGTCATAAACTAATAATTCAAGTATTCAATATACATAATTACATAATATGCATGTCCATCATATGTAATATAACTCATTTTGTGTGATTACATCATGAACAATTCAATTTTATACAATAGAATCCAATTTTATCCAACGTAATTCGAAATATACTTATTTTTCCTTCTACTATATATGCTATTCTTTCATCTTTGCATGTCTTTTCAAAAGTGAAAAAAAAAAGAAAAACCAGAGTCCTCTCTTCTTATGATAAAACTGATCAATGATTAGGTGGTATCCTAAAGTAAATTTGTTAGCTTTCTTGGTATATTCTATGATATGCATACCAATTTAATTGTCATTACCAATCGATCAACTAATCAACTTGACAACTTAATTGAAAGAGATTGCTAATGGATAATTGAAAGAGTCAATAGATCTATGCTTTTATCAAATGAAGAAAATAGAGATACAATTATACAAATCAACTATACCCTTGGAAAATGTTAACTATTTAGAAATACAATTAATTAGATTTTAGTTTTATTACTAATTTACTATACAATTATAGGGACCTCCTCGGCTCCTCCTCCACAATCGTATTATTATTAATTGACAATGACATAATTCTATACTCAATACTATTATACTAATTTTAAGAATATGTAACAAAATATTATATTAATTTATTATTTACCAATACTATTATGCTAACAAGCTATTATATCAATTAATTATTTATTTTAAAGTTTAAAAACTAGCAAGAATATAAGATTATTGTACATTCTCATTCTCGGTTTGAAGTTGAAACTTTCAACTCTCAATTCATGCATGCTCGTGAATGAACCAAACCATAATCACCCAAAAAAAAATCGTGCATCATTTCATTCAATTCCAATCCAAGTATCCAATTGCAACCCAACACAAATCACAAATTCAATTTATAATTTAATTCCAACTTCCAACAATCCAACTCATTCACAATCACAAATGCAAATAAGCAGGAAAAAAACCAATTGAAAACACAATCAAAAATAATTCTCAATGTATTTGCTTGGAATTTTTAGGTCGGGTCAGGTTTGGATCTGGATCTTTTCTAGATCTAGTGAGTAGTGACTCCAAGTGCGGTGGTGGCAGGCAGCGATGGACGGTGGTGGCAGGACGAGAGTAGAGTGGCGTGGAGGAGGGCTGAAACGGTGAAGCCTGAAAATGGTTCGGTGGTGGTGTGGTCCATATGGAGGAGGAACATTGGTGCGGTGATGACATGGAGGAAGTCGTGTGGTGGTTTTGATATCGCCGGAGAGGGAGAAGCAGCCGCTGGAGAGGAGAACGAGAGAGAGAGCATGGAGAGTGTGAGAGAGGAGAGTGTATGAGAGAGAGAAATGAAAATGAAAAATGAGAGAGACAAAGTGGCAGATGGATTGAAAGGAGGGGGTTGGGTACAATTTTTTAATTTTTGCTAATCAATCCCTGGAGTTTCTAAAACTTACGGTACTGACCAATATACGACCGGTATTATAACCGCAAATATTGTTCTATTTTTGGGCAGTGCCGACGAGTACGAAACGGTATTCAAAAGTTTGATTCGTATTCCTTTTATAGAATAAGGAAAGATAATATGCATCTATTGTAACACCCCACTCCCGCTGCCCCGAAGCTTTAAATTATATCGAACAAAAACTAAGTCATTCAGCCTCTTATGCTCCAATCT
>JAOTAY010000189.1:13340753-13357006 GCA_025629805.1 Erythroxylum baracoense
ATTTGATTTAATAATTAAAAATATATAAAATAAATATTAGTTTATAAATAATAATTTTAAATTATTTATTTTTAAAATAAAATATTTTTATTAATACTTTATTAATAAATTTATATAAAAGATTAAAATAATTTTAAATAAAATACTTTATTTTTAATTTTTATTTAATGTATAGTTATTATTAGTAATAAAATATTTATTTTATTTTAAAATAAAATTTAAAAAATCACAATAAAAGATTAATTAAATAACAAATTAAAATATTTTGAAAAAAAGAAAAGGGGGAAGATATAATTTTAAAAGATTTTGAAAATTTTGCAACTTAGTCCCTATATTTTTCAAAATTTTCAATACCAGCCAGTATTTGGCCGATATTATCAGTACCAGCCAGTATTTGGCCGATATTATCAGTACCAGCCGGTATCGGTTGGTACCAACCATTCCGATCTCGTACTGTTTTCAAGCCGGTATAGTATCTACTAGCCAATACCGACCGATATGGTACGAGATTCACAATTCTGGTTCTAACACTTCCTTTTTGGTAATTCAATTCCAATAATTTTTTATGATTTTAAAATTTTTGATAGCCTCTTACATCTTTTTTTAATTGAGATTAATCTTTTTATTAATTTATGTCGACATAATATTTTTGAAACACGTGACATATATATATATATATAATCATGATATAAGGGATGCTTGAAAATCAAATTATAATATATATCAAATAGGTTAATTTATATAAATAATATTAAATATTACATTAAAAATTATATTATATTATTTAGGATTTTACCATATGGATCGTATATGCCCTTATATGTATCTAATGAAAGATGAATAGATATTTATGTGGACTTAGTGTTAGGACTACTTAGGTCAAAGAAGGATAGACTCTATATTTGTGGTAAGTGATTGGTTCTCTAAGATGGCACACCATATTCCTTGTAATAAAATTGATATTGTAACAATAATGTTAATTTAAGTAGTACCATTATATGAAGCTGCTGGGATTATAATGAGTTATTGAGATGCTAAGTTCTTTAGTTACTTTTGGAAGGTTTTTTAAGGTAAGTTAGGAACAATTTTATTATTTTAAACTACTAGTTATCGACAAAATGATGGTTTAATTGAAGTCACAAATAATACTTTGACAACTTTACCCATGCTATCATTCAAAGAAATTAAAAAAATTGAAATGATTACTTACCATTTATTGAGTTTGGTATATAATGGTAGTGTCCATTTATCTACAAATTATTCACCATTTAAGATTGTTTATTATTTTAGTCCACCAACTGTTATGGGTTTATTACCTTTACCTATTGAAGAAACAGTAGGTTAGTTTGGATAGCAATAGAAAGTTGAGATGAAGGTGGAACAATTTCATAAACATGTAAAGCATCAATAGATAGGAAGAATGGCCAATATTCAATCGAAGCTAGCAAAGATAGAAAATTTGTTATTTCTTAACCTGCTGATTAGGTTGGGATCTATATAAGGAAGGAAAATTTTCCATTGTAAAGGTAGTCCAAGTTGCAACAAATAAGGGATGGTTAAATTCATTGAGAGGATCAATGATAATGCTTACAAATTAGAGCTTCTTAATGAGTATAATGTCAGTTCTACTTTTAACATTATTAACCTTTCTCCCTTTTATATGGGTGTGATTTGAGGTTGAATCCTTAAGAGGAGAGTGAGCATCTTGTGAGTATAACTAGCCAATCAAAATATCCATTTCATATAGCTAATAGAGTAATCCTAAGAACGGTAATTTTAAAAAGGTTTTGAATGGGTTAATTCAAGACATATATATAGATCAAGTTTCAATGAGTACGTTAAAAAGCATTTTCGGAAGCTTACTGAACCTAAAATAATACCATGAACTAGTAAACATGATATAATCAATGTTAGAGAGTATTTGGATACATAAGCTCGTGGCCTTATGACTAATTTAATAGATCATTGCTTATTTCTAGACTTTGTTTTGTTATAATTAGGCTTCTTTACTTAATTATAAAGCTAAAATGTTCTTAATATATTTTTGTAGTTATTTGCTAGTTCCCATTTGGATAACAATTTGTTATGGAGCCCATGCTAGTTAGAATGCATTGGAAAGGGTATTCCCATCCTTGACATTAAAGGCACTGGTGGCATATGATGCTAATGTTTATGTTAGATTATGCCCTATAGCCAATTGATTAGTTGTAGTTTGGTTACAAAATAATTTAAAGGCATTCTTTATCTTGAACATATTTATATGTATATGATAAAGTTCATGGTATAATTATAAACCATGAATGAAATTATAATGAGAATATAATTATGATATTCATATTGCATGTATGTATTATCTTTAAATTATTCCTAGTCATTGTTTTATTAAGACTAGACATTAATAGAATAGAAAAAGACTAGCGCATTATTTTTTTCCTTATGAAGGAAGTAGTTGGTCTCATAGACTAAAGTATTGAGATATGTAAACAAATGTGTGAGTACTTGTTAGAGAACAAGTTCATTGAACTGACCCATTATGAAAAATCTATTTGGAAGATTACTTGTATGTCCATGGAAATTTTAATTATGATGATTGTATGAGTGATCCTTTGACTTGAGGTCTCCAAAGTTATCTTATATAGGAATTGTTATGTTTTGATACTACTTATGACTCATTATAATTATGGTTAGTTCAGTCAGTAGTTATTGGTTGTATCATGAACTATATAGAGGTAGTTGATTGATCAAGATAAGATTCATCACCCTAAATTAATTAGGTAGAATATTCTGTTGTTCTTGATTAGTAATTTTGTAAATAGTTTACAAATATCATTAATTGAATCAAAGAACTAATATGATTGGACTCAAAATAGAGTAGACATTAATTTCATGCTCTATGTCTAATCAAAATATTATGTGATGAAAAGATTGAATTATATAGAAAAATCATGTAGGACAGGTTAGTCAAAATCACTTTGACATTCTTAAATATTTGAGTGGTCATGATGTGTTTCTAGATCTTAATCTTGACTTAAGATTATAAATTATTTAATTGGAGAATTAAAGATAAATTAAAATGATTTTTAATCTATCTAATTCTAATTCATAATTGGAAATAGAATTTATAATCATTGCCAACATAATGGGTCTCACATAAAGAACAAATTGAAGGAAGCAAAAATATTTTAATCAAGTTATACTTGAATGTAAATTTTGAAAAAAATTTATGATTAAATATGAGATATTTAATAAATAAGGATCAATATGAGATATTGGATCTTATTTGGCTTACATACTATTGTAATCGATAAGCCTCCTACTAACTCCAATTCGGTCAGTGTTCAATTAGTGCTCACCTAACCATGATTCTATCATACTCCACCGAACAATCTATCTTTCGAAATCTCTTAATTAGGAATAAAAACCTCTCTCTTTTGGTGGTGTTAATTACTAACTCCTCTTTCAGCTTTCAGTGAACATTCTTGAAGATTCCATCCAGAGAGAAGATAAGAAATAAACGGAGGAGTACGTGAAAGGAAACAGGGAGAAGAGAGCTATTTAAGGCTACTCGACTCAACGAGGAAGGGCTTACTTGTGGTGAATGGGCTTGCCTATAAATACAAAGATACTTGCTTCCATCTTAGGTTTTAGGCTCGTTCGCTTAAGCTTAGGAAAGGAGGGCTCATGTCTTAGGTGCTGAATTTTGCAAGCGTAGCTCGTCTATCTTTATTTCCTTGATCAATCTCTCTTCTTCGTTTCATCCCCTGATTTGTACTTCTAAAAAGGGGCGTGCTTGGTTGCCCTAAGTGGGGAATCCCCCTTGATTGTGAAGTTTACTTGCATGCTAAAAGCGAATGGCTCCCTTTACCAAACTTTGAATTATACTGAGAAAGAGGTGCTTTTAGCCCTTCGAGAAAGTGTTCTAACAATCAGGGATTTCTGCTATATCCAGTCCACTTTGGTGCAACGCTCTATGGCTTCATTTCCTTGTAGGGAACTGCTTTGTTCAAAACTTGGACAAAGCTTTAGCGTCTTGTACCGCAACAATCAACATTTGTTTCTTCACGTCCCTAAGCCTAATCCATTAATAGAATCATTCCTCCCGATTGAAACTTGCCCTATTTTCCTTCTTCTCTAAGCTAGGAGGTTAAAGCTTCTTCTCTAAACCTAATTCTTTTTCGTTCCTTTCTTTAAAGCTATCCATAGTAGATAAAAAGAAAAGCATATAGATTCCATTTTTACAAAGAGGGATTGCCCCAACCAGTAAATCAATCCTTCTAAGAAGAAATGTTAATTAAATAAGACTTTCACCTATGATTTAACCCAAACTTAAAACTTATTGCTTAGCCCAAAATTTCATGTAAAGCTCTTAAAGGGTAGCGAGTCTAAGCCGAAACAAGCCAGAAAGGATACAACTCAGGGTGCCGACACCAAAAAAATAACCCAAGTTTGGATCTTTACTCCACAAATAAAGAGCCCTTCGTTGTTCCATTCCAATTAAGATTAGGAATAGGCACAATTGGACCTTTTCTTTTTACATCTATATCTCCTTATTTGAAACTTTATTCTATTCACCTCTTTGGGCTTCTATTGAATCGAGAAAAAAGTTTGATTTATCATTTTTGAAAGAATTTGGATATAATATATATTATATAAGGTATCTTTTGGATAATTCAAATCGAAGCAATTGGATATCCGACTCGGGTCTATATGACATGACCGATCAATAGAAAGACTCCAAGACTCTAACTTTGTCATATATTCCACATATCACATTAGACAGATATCATATCCATAGAATACATGGTATTTGAATAGAACTATTTTATAATTCTAATTAATTTAATTTCAATTAAATTACTAAAATGTCCAAAACTTACTCTTCTTGTTTAACCCTCTCAGTAAGAGTTACACATTTCTCTCAATCTATTATGTAGATACTATTAAAGGTCAGATGCCTTTGCGGCTATAAAAGTTGAGATGAATCGATTTTAGAAACAGTTTGAAGGATATGACAAGAATATGTTTAAGCTTCGAAATAAAGTATAAATTAAGATTCATACATTATTATGATTTAATTGTTAATCATTTTACAAAATTAAAGTGATCTTGATTTTCAAAAAATTAAATTACTAAAAAATTTTATAATTATTCTACTGCAGTTAGAATCAGATGATTTTCTGATTCGCCTATAGTTTAGACATTGGATACCCGCGGCAAAGGTAGCATGGACATTGTCGGATAGTTAAACCCGGAGTAAGGATAAAGAGATGTGATGGTGTTGTCATAATAGGCATTTCTACAGGTGAAGTTTCTAGATGATGTTCTTTCTAACTGGTTTGAAAAAGCTCTATAAACATTATTACTGTCTCCCTTGACTCTTCTAGATGATGCTTATGTTCAACATTTTCACCTAAGACCTTATGAAATAGGAGTTGTGGTTATCTAATTACTTTTTCTATAATTAATGATCTATATTGTTAAAGGCTATTATTTTCCTTGACATGTTGATACATGATTAGAGAAAATTAACAGTTTTTAGGAAACTGAAAATCTTGAACAACCAAACTCATTCAACCTCTTATTTCTGTTTATACGAAACTAATTTCTTCATCACGATCATTTAATACCTATTCAGATTTTTGTAACGCCTGACCCTGTTTTAATCTTCTGTTCTGCACATAGCATTCTCTCTTCAAAAATTTCGTCATGCATCTCTCGTCTTTCTTAAAAGGTTCCATCTGCAATTTATAAAGTTTACGTACTTGTGCTATGGATGAGTTCTGCTCAAATCATACTTCTATTACTAATCATCTCTACTAAGATGATTTACTTCTTGTAAAGAATAGGAAAGGTAATAAAAAAACCAAAATCATGATATCCAAACTAAAAGATGCGAGATACAAAATGAGGGATTTCAAATAAGCCTTATGAAACCAAACTTCGAAGGATTTATGGGGTTGCTCATGCTGCTTGGCGGCGCCTTTCACTTCCAGCTCTTGGGGGTTAATTTACTCATCTTCACCATTAATGGCGAATTTTAAACTATAACACGCAAAAAAATATCAATCAGTACATTACGGTTTCACTGGCTTGCAACTATAACTTCATTTCCGTTGTAAACGACCAAATACGATATTTTGAAACTGACGTCAATGGCTTCCCAAGTTGCCATGGTTTGAAACTCTAGTCCATATGAGATTGGCGTACTCAGGATGATCTACGAAGGGTTCCTATTATGCTGATAGAATTTGCATATTCTTTCTTTCCTCAGCTTTTCTTCCCTTGAAGGTGTATCAATCTCATTCCATCTTAACAAAGAAGAAAGTAGCCCCATCTCCCTATTCTCTATAAAAAGAGTGGTCCACAGGCACGGGGTAGAAACCAATTAGTCATATGACAATTACCTTTGCCATGGTAAGCGCTGTTGACTTACTAATCCATCTAAAATTGAAAGAAACGAATATGCATTCTTAAAATATGTACAAACTCGTGCAACAACATTATAGTTCTCTCAACCTACCAATTTTCGGAGAATCAGATAGGTACAGATTGCGGCCGCCTGGCTGATGAAATCCATAGCATATGGCCATATACATTATTGCCCTCGCTATATCCCCTCTAACCTGAAAGTCAGATCACGTGGGAAACGAGAAATCAATCAGGGCAACAATTTTAGAAAATACGTACCTGTTTGCTATATTTTGACTAAGAAACATATAATTTGATGCATGCCACTAAAGATGCTCAGAAGTTTTATTAGCAGCTGTTTTTTTGCGGGAATCTAGCATGGAATTCTTACATTTAACCTCAAGGTGATGACGGTGTGAGGGGGAACTTTACCAGATTTAGATTTCTTTACAGAATTATGTTTAAATGGGATATTGAAGTCTTAGTAGGCTCTCTAGCTCAGAGCTTGATTTGCAAGGAATTAAGTCCCGGGTCTTGAACATATGAAATTGAAGAACAAGGGCAACATGATAGAAGATATTGACGCTGTCGATACCAAATAGGAATTCCTGTTCCACAATTCTAAGTACAGATTTCTTCTACATTTACTACATCAATTTCACCTATAATGAGTTTTGACAGACTAAGCTTGATGCCGTATTATTTCGGGTCCTAACTGCCTCATTGAATTTGTTTCATTAATAGGTTCACAACAAAACCATGATTATTATGACTAGTATCAAGATCTAATTATAGATAGGCAGCTATGATTTTATAAAGTTCCTACAAGGATTCTTCAACATTTGCAGTAAGTAGACTCAGTTGAAAATGTAAGTCACTTGCAACAGAGGACATAACTACCTTATAAAAAAATAAATAAAGAAAAGAAAAAGAGAGAGAGACGACATAAGCTTTTATCTGATTTGCTTCTCTAGTTATTTCCATGCTGATGAGATAGCACAAACCCAAGAAAGATTTTATGAAGCACTGCCAAACATTCCACTGGTGTGTGCTAAAATCCTTGGAAAGACCAAAAAACACAAAGCACTTACAAATAACAAATCCTTCTTTGACTTGCATGTTCAGAAGTTCTTTTAAGAAAAAGCATGCAAGTTTCGCAAGTGTCACAGGTTAAAAGGCTGACATTCACAAGTTTAAGCTGCAAACAATATGATTCCTTCCGAGATACCAACATGAAAACAGGCCAAAGTTGTTAATTTATCTCTAAAAATTCAGGACATGTACAATAATCACGTTAACTGTCATATATTGAGAATGTACTAAACCAGTATACATAGGGAAACCTGAACAGGTGGTGCCCATATCTCTCCGTCTGTTTCTGTGTCCAAAGTGGCTTCTTTATGTGCTGGTTTTAAGCATTTAACAGAAGTAACATGACATTCTCCATAGTATTTGTTACCCCTAGATGAATTCACTGTCACAAAGATCATTTATGGTATGAATAAAGTGTACAGGTATCACCTTGTGAGACTAAAATTTTTGTTCCCAGACGGCATAGCCTTTCTCACCATTCACATCTGCTGGGCGAATGTTGTGTATGTCAGTTAACAATGGCCAATTGGCTACCCCATAAGAACGAGGCCACAAATGCTCCCCTGAAAATTGAAATGAAATGGTTTGAGGACCATGGATGCTAATGCCAGTCAAAAATATTCAGAGAAAGTCTGACAAAATTTTGGACCAAATACAGTCAAAAGCCTATACTGGAATTATCATGAACGATTGTCATGGACATTCAATTTTCAACTTGTTATAACGCAATAAAATCATTTGAGGACAGGAACCACCTTTGTCTGGCATATAAGGCATTAAAAACAAAATTGGGAGAGGGCATAAATAGAATATTAAATTATAAAATAATCAATCAGAAATCTCAAGCCTGCACTATAATCATAGGCCAGGCATTTCAATCAGTTCAACATAACCGAAGTCCTAAGGGGGGCCTAAAATGCTTCCCAAATGTATACTTCTACAAAGTCAACAATCCCACAAATAGCAAAAATTTTAACGTTTGGATACAATTATTGTGGAGCATAAACTTTTAGGATAAGTGGGAGGCTATATATCGATTGGCCAATGACTTTTAAGTATAATTAAGAAAATGCAAAATTCAACAAGACTATGTGGTTCAGATTTAGTTACAAGGGTTCCCACTGTTTAACAATATCAAAGATAATTGTGTTAATTTAAACTATTCAGGTTGCTTAGAGTCAAACTATAAGGATTACAAAAGAAAAAGGTGTAAATTTGTTGTGTTCCCATGCTTGGGATCGAGTCCAAAGGATGATTATCAGGAAATTTAATATCTTTTTCCTCATTTATGTTGGTTCCCTTCCTCGCAGAACCTATTTTTGATGATGAAAACTGGCAGCACTTGTCAAGGACAAGGCCTGCCGAGATTGGAATAAATTATTCTACTTCTAACTTAATTTTTATGATAATTGTTGCTTTCTTTATTGCATAACATAATAGCATTATATAGGCAAAGAAACATGAAAGTTCCACCTAAACTAGGACTCCTAGAAAGGCTCTTATTCAAGTTGTTTTAGGACTTTTAAAAAGACTCCTATTTAAGCTGTTTTTATTAACATAACTATAACAAAAACTAGCGCAGAAATAATAGACCCCTAAAAATAAAATACTCCTCTAATAGACTCCTAATAAAACATTCCTCTTTACAAGTAGCTGTTACCTCCTCGCGTCCATATCAAATTCATAAACCTCTACCATGTTAAAATGCTAATTAGCACATTAAAAACTGAGAAAGTGCAAGTCTTTCTTTGTCGGAAAATGATCTTGCCATCCTCCTAGTTTGGGAATGACAAGCTTTTGCAATACAATGATTACACTATTCAACGGTGGATCCATATTAAACATATCAAAAAGAACATAATTTTATTCTCTATCTTATATTATAAAATTTTGCAAGTATTTGTAGACTTCGTTTCGTTTTTCTATCAACAACTATAATATTAGAGTCAAATTTGACATTCAAGAATAAGGCTCTTGATATATGTTTTGTGTAAGATTAGACTCACAGGAAAATATTATTTTCTTTTGTTAAAGTTTTTCCCCTTTCCAAATTCTATGGTTACTATTTAGAAAATTCGTTCTTGACAAATTTTCTGTTAACTTTTTTTACTAAAAATTTTGACTACTTCTTATTCATCATAATGCACTTTAAATAGGTTCAATACATAGAGTTTTTAGGAAATAAAATAGAATAGAAATCTGCTAATTTGTTCTCCTAATAAAAGTAATTCACAAGAATAATAGACTTCTTATATCAAATAACTACTGCCTAAATAAGATAACCACTACAATTACTTCCTAATCAAGATGATCTTGGATATTTCATTCCTAATAATGTATCTTGCATATCATTACTCCCTCTAGACAAAGAATTTGTCCTCAAACTCGAACTCAAGATAACTTCGAATATTCTAACCCTCCTTCATCCACTTCTTCGGATTCTACTAATTCTATCCAGAATAACTTCTTACATTTATGTCCCCAATAGAATGCTTCATCATAATTGAAGCAAAACCCATTTTTCCTTCGTTCCTCTATCTTTGCATTGGTTAACTTTTAAAAACATGTATTTTTGCTTCCAATAATGTTTCCCCAAAACTTTTCTCCTCTGCAATTGTCTCTCCACTAGCTATTTTCAAATTGCTCCTAGTAGGTGTTGCCTTAGGATTCCTCCCTAAAACAACTTGACTACTCTTCTTTTTTTTTTTTGGTTGCTGTAATTTTACGTCTAATCGCTGCCCTTCCATAAGAACTACTTCTGATAATCTTCCACCATATCTATTTGCTTTACATTGGCCAATTCACCTAGGGATTGAGACTCGTACGAGGACTAAACCTCAGGTGACATTGCTTCATAAATGTCTCCCAATCCATTCTTCCCTCTTCTTGCTTTACCTAGTAAAACTACAGTTGTACCTCCCATTAAGATGGAATGTTGCTAGCTCCACCTCTCCTTCAAGCATTCGCTGATTCTTCAAAAAACTGTTCACATTTATGGACCACAATCAACAAATCGTCAATAGCATCAGATAAAAAAAAAATAATTTAGAATACCAAGGAATTCCCTCTGACTTGCCCAACGCTTCTTTTCTCCCTGCAGTCTCCACAAGTACACTATTGCTCCCCACCTCATTATTCTTACCACGACCCTTCAGCTCTCGCAGAGTCTCCTCCAACTACAAGATTAAGAACTTTTCTTTGGATGTTGTTGGCTCTCCACCATAGACTTCTACTCAATGTTTCTCATGAACACATTATTCGGCTTCACAAGTCTACATAATCATCCATGCAGACACTGATACCAAATTGATATGTGCTTTTGTGTATGATCTAGTCAAGGGACAACCACTAGAAAATCCTTTTTTTCTTTACTAAAATTCTTCCCCTTTCTGAACCCTATAGTTTTTGTTTAGACTGCTCGCCCTTGACAAACTTTATGTTAACTATTTTTACCTTCTTATTCATTGTAATACCCTTCAAATAGGTTCAGTACACAAAATTTTTAAAAAATAAAATATAATCGAAATTTGTTAATTTATTCTCCTACTAAAAATAGACTTATGAAAATAATAAACTTCCTAAGTAAGATGATTACTACCTAAAGAAGATAATCACTTCAATTACTTCCTAATCAAGATGATCTTCTTATACATTTCTTTCTTCATAATGCATCTTGCAGATCAGTTTCAATGAATGAAAACCAATTATATGTTTAGCCATACGTAAAAGGAGAACTTAAGTCTGGGTTAGATCAAACCATGAAATGCTGAAATCTAAATTGTTTATAAGGTGTTGTCCCATAAAATTGAACAGCATAATTCAAGAGGACCCTAAAACATTACAACATGATAAGTAAGAAAGCATAAACTCAAAGAATCAAAGCCAAAGAATTAAGAAAGCTATGTCACCACGTTAAGAAGATGAGAAATTTTTTTTTTCGAAAAGCAAGAAGATGAGAAATTTGCATAAGAGCAAAGTCTCAATTTGAATATATCCTCACTAACTCCACATGTTTTCATATTTACCAAAAAGCCCTCTCAGAAACCTCTAGTTAACATGCAATGAAGTTACAATTACCTGTCAGTCTCTAACAACCAAGCTTATGTGCTTTGAAGTAGGTTTGGGCTTAGTATATATATCTGCTAAAATATAAATGCAAAAGGAAAGAATCGTAGACTCACTATTCCAACCTTCAGGTTTTCCAGCTAAGCGCTTTGAAACAACTTTCAAGGAGTAAATTTCAATTCTGAAAAGAAAAAGGCTAATCTAGTGAGGTGTAGTATAATGGACTAAGAAGCAAACTGAGTTGTAAATGCATTATATACATACACATCTTCCGAAATTTCAGGGCAATAAGCATTTGCAGCATCGAGAATGCTAAGAGCATCCCACACCTGAATGATTTAAAAATGAAGCAAAAGCAGAGAAGGGAAACCAAAAGGTCAAAAAAGATGGAAAAACCTGTTTGTAGGACAGGGCTCGATGTGGAGAGATGATAGAATAGAGTCTTGTCTTGAGAGCTTTGCCTTTGAGAAGACCAACACCACCATAGTAACTGTCGACGTCCTCACATGGATGTGAAATTGCAGATTGTGCAGGAGCCACTGCAAAACCACTGATGAGGAATAACAAGTAAATAGTAACAATCCTCCACACTGTTTTTGACCACAAATAACTGATGGGAATCTGAACCCGTGTAGGTTTTGAAGTGATGGTAAAATTGTAATCTTGGGGCTTTTTCACGAACGAAGCTTTACAGGACTGTCTTTTTACTCCCAATTTGGAAAAGGATTTACTTTTGCCGTTCAATGCTCTATCTTTAACTGTTAATTTCAAGCAAAATTGGGTAACAAGAGAGAGGCACTGCATCTTCCAACGTTGAATATCTTACCCGCAAAGCAATCCGTCTTACCATGCTACAAATCCCTGACGTCTTTTTCTGGAATAGAGGTTTGAGCGGGTCCCTCTCGGGTTTGATGAAAGTAGGCCCAAACTCCAGCTTCCAAACTTGAAGCGTAATCTATTCGTGTATTCATAACAACATGTACTAATGTACAAATAAGGTAAAGTTATTTCTATCAAAAATATAATTATTTATCTATATTAGTATAATTACCTTTTATCATAATTTTACATACAAATAGCTTTTAGTTTAAGTCAAAAAGTACAATATGGATTATCATATTACGGCTTTGCATTACAATGTTACTAAAACAACACTCGTCACACTATAGACAAGGTATAAAGGAGGTACCAAAAATAATGGTAAATTTTTACTAAAATGTTTTTGTAAAACAATAAAGTATACATAGCAAGTTTGACTAATATCTAATGGAATTGTTTTTTAAGCCATACCACTGTATTGTGAATCCAAATTGTTCGAACGTAATGCCATATAAACTAAGTTAATGACATTAATACTAAAAAATAACAGGAAACATAAGTAAGTTTTTTAGATATATTAGAGCTAATTATGTAAATTTAACAAGTAGTATCATTAAAAAGAACTTCTATTTTATATGTATTTTAAATAAATATTATTAAAAATTAAGAGACACAAATATATGTTAAGTAAAGTATAAATACTTTTTATTAAGATTTAACATGTAGCATTTCTAAAGTTTTTGTTATCTCTTCACCTAGGCCTACAAGTGATAACTAGACTCATCAAACTAGCTATTTACTAGAAGGAGAAATTCAGGTTTCATTCCAAGTGAAAGAAATTGAAGATATGTAGCCTATCATTTGTAGATGACTTGATCATCTTTTTTAAGGCTGATGACTACTTAGCGAGTGTGCTAATGAACTGCTTGAATACTTTTAGTAACATTTCTAGGCTCTTTATTAATAAGGATAAAAGTCACTTATTCATATCTACAAGTGCATTGAATTTGTCAACCTAGCTTTCTTCAATCACTGGACTGAAGGCATTAAAGCCCCCTTTTATCTATTTGGGGATCCCCATCTCCTCTAAGAAACATCTAAATAGTGAGTTTAGTGCTCAGTTGGAGAAAATTTAAAGGAGGCTCTCAAATTGGTGTACTAGAAACCTATCACTTGCTGGAAGGATTCAATTAATTAATTTGTGGAAAATAGCCTACACTTATATTGGTATTCTCATCTCATATTCCTCACAAACATTGTGAACACAATTGAAAGAATTATGAGGAAGTTCCTATGGGCTAGGGACAATTCAACTCTTGCACTAGCTAAGGTGAAATGGAGCAAGATATGCCTTATTAGTGAGGAAGGAAGTTTGTAAATTATACTAATTTTGACTAACAAACAAAGTACTTATATCCAAAAGGATCTGGAGACTATTTGTTAAAGACAAGTCTTATGGGTTAAGTAGGTGCATTCGCACTTTGTTAATAATGAATGCTTATGGACAATAGTACCCAAATACAATTCATCTTAGACAAAGGTGAATTTGCTTAAATTGAGTGATAAAGTCATGCCTTATTGCTTAGCTGTGAATGGAAATGGTAATCAATCTAGTTACCATAATTAGTCAAGGTTAGGGCCTTCAAGCAACTACTCTTACTTAATTCCTTTCATAATGATGATTCCAGACAATGCCAGTGTAAGTCAAGTTTTAAATAACAATCAACTAAACCTGGAGCTCCTACCTAGTTCCAATACAAGGGACCATCTTCTTCGCTTAACAATAAATTCTAATCAAGAGGATGGTACTACGTTGGAGTTGCCATCATTTTGGTATGTTCATAAACTCATAATGTAAAGAAATAAAAAGAAACCATGCGTTTTAAAATATCTTGACATAAGTTGGTAAGGTTGCATCAAGCTTGTCCTTAAACCTCCCTTGTTTTTTGGATTACTTTCAAAAGGAGATTATGCACCACCATTGAACTAAAGAAATTCATGAACATTCCAACATGTATCTTATGTATTGATGAGCTTGAGTCAATTCTGCATCTATTTTTTAACTGTAGGTTTACAACTCAAGTTTAGTTTTAGGTTGTCACTCTACAATATTTTTCCTAACAAATCTAGTTTGCATGAGTTAGATAATTTATTCTTATTGAACAAGAACATAGGTAAAGAGAATATATTGGTGTTGAAAATCTCTCTTGGTTATATAATTTATACATTATGGATTAAAAAAATTCACAAAAGCAATTCATTCATGTGGATCCATTGTTAATGGAGATCATAAGGAATATCAGGGCAAACTTAATGGCTTATCAACTATATAGAGGCTATAATAATTCCCTATTAGTAAGATAGAAGTTAGTAACCTAGTTTAGAAGTTTGGGTGAAGTATAAAATTCAGTACTAGAGCTATAAATCTTGAAGAGGAAAAATATGATTAGGTTATAATGGCCTAGGTAGTTTAATATTCAACAAATAGTGAAGATCTTGAGTTGCAAAGTAGATAGTTTCATTAAGCCAGCCATTGTATAAGCTTCACTATAGATAGCCTCCTAATGGCTTAAGCCGGTAAAAGCCTGATGTGTGCTTAATTGTTTACACATTCACTTCTTAACACTTAGTGATTATTGTTGTGAAATGCTTAAGATACTTATTCTAGTTCATATTTGATTTTAGGTACAATTTGGAAACATAAAAGCTAAAATGAGTTAAAAGAACATTCCTTGAGCCAACATTTTGATGTTCAAACTCAATTACCCTTGTGGAACAAGAAGGAGATGGATTAAGATGAGGATTAGACAGGAAATTACAAGAAGCACAACATTTTAGCAAGAACTGGAAGATACATGGTAGTATATATACTTATACAGTTGTGTAAACATTTGGAAGACGTTTTGGACTTACACAGTTGGATACATGGCATCTTCACAAGGGTCACATGTTTTTGACTTATATGGTTTCATACAAAATCATGTGTCAAACTGTGTATATACCCAGAAATCTAATTTTTCATATAAATAGAACATTTTGAAGGCAAATGAAAGGAGAATCAACTTGGGACTTCGTGAAGGGCATAAACATACTCTTTCAAGACACCCATAGAGGGCTAAGCTTCCTCAATCTGATTCATAACACCGAGGAGCATATCATCTTTGTGTATCATTGTTCTTCCCCTCTTTAAGGATCGTTTACATTATTTTGTGCTTATTGAATTGGGTATTGTGTGAGAATGATCTGAATGCTCTATTGAATTGCTTTTATGTAAACCCATTGCTAAAATTTTTAATACGACATGTAATCATTGAATTTGGATTCACCTGTGGCAACTAATAACATTGAATCATTAGAGATAACGTAACATAAGCTAAATATCCCAAACTTGTGTGGTTATTGCTTATATTAATCTATTTTCCTAATCGTAATGCAGTTGTCCCAGTTTGTTCGATAGTTAGGTTTAATTAAAGAGCTTGCTTTGATTAAACACAATATAAAGGAAAATCGGGATTAACAAAGCTTGTTGATAATTCACGATCGATAGTTCTAAGAGAGGAGTGAAAACAATAATGCAATGAGGTATTTTATTTGTGTTAAGCTGAGATTGATCCAATAACCAAATTATAACACATCATCACTTTTAACTATTTTCCATTATTTGCTTTCATAAGATCAATTTTATTTTGTTTTCTTAATTGCATCAAACCAAACCCCCCCTTTTACATATAAATATAATTTAAAAAGGTTAATTGATTTAAACTATGTGGGAATGACCTAGACTCATCTTTAGCTATTGTAACAGCCCAGACCACCCGCTTGCAGATATTGTCCGCTTTGAGCCTCGGCCTCTCGGGCCTCGCGCTCTC
>JAOTAY010000189.1:13365405-13382772 GCA_025629805.1 Erythroxylum baracoense
GCATGTACCAATATTTTCATGTGCAAAAAATCACATTTTCACAAATGCATGAGCATGAGATATGTTTGTCCTAACTTATCTAATTGGTCTCCTCGTAGACCCGTTTCCCTGATCCGACCCGTTATGTGGGAACGAGATGTTACACAACTCGTCCGTGGCCCAGCAGGCCATAGCCCGGATCACAGGCTGGCCCATCCCTACCCGCACGGGCCACGAATCGCAGGCGGGCCACCATGGGAAAGGTCAGGCCGGGCCGGGCCGCCCATTGACATGCCTACTATATTGGTAATCGAGAGATTACATATTCGACAACTCAACTTAATTAGGGTTTATGATTTAGGGCTTAGTGATTACAACTCGAGAGAGACTAATTCACTATTTGAAAGTCTAAAACTAACACCGCATTAACATAAAGTGACTAAGTTAGCATTGATGATAGGATAAATCCTCTTTCTCATAATTTGTTAATCTTCCTTGGTTGAATTTCAATTATCAATTGATGAAGCTCAAATTTGATTTCTTGCATTAATTTAGAATTCCCATTTCAGTCACTCCATATTCGATTGTTTACTTTTTTGTTTAGTTTTTTATTTTCATTTGAATTACATTCTTTGGCCTTAAATGAATTAGGATTCGATTAGTTCACTAATTCCTCGTGAGATCGACACCTCATATACTACGTTATGACCCGTGCGCTTGTGGAAATATTGAGGGTTTTATAAAGATTAAAACTTGCTTATCAATTTCTATGTGAGATAACTTTGAAAATCTCAAGTTAAAGGATCACTTATACAATCATCACAATGAAAATTTCTACAGATATACAATTAATGTTTCAAGTGAAATTCTCATATGTAGTCAGTCCAGTTAATTTGTTCTCTAATAAGTATTAGCACATTTGTTTAAAAATCTCTATATTTTAGTTTATAAGATTGACTGCTTCCTTCAAAAGGAAGAAACATACTGTGTGATAATCTTTTTACGCTTTGTTAATATCATGTCTTAATAGAACAATAATTAAGAATAAATTAGAGATAATACATAAATGGAGTATGAATATAATAATTATGATCTCATCATAATTTCATTTGTAATATATACTTATCTCATAGATTTTACCATATACATTTAAGTATGTATAAGGTCAAGAATGTTTTAAAATTATTTTGTTATTAAATTACAATCAATTAATTTGCTGTTCAAAGTTTGCATGGCTATGAAAGCCATAAGAATATTAGAAAGGAAAAGTTTGCTAATAAGAAAGTGAAAATTGACTTTTCTATAAGGTTTAACTTGCATATTACTGCCGAATACTTTAGAAATTCTTCTTTCTATTGTATTTAAATGCTTCAATTTTAGTATACTTACCCAAATTTGCTCTCTCTCTCTAAAATATCTCAAATTGAAAACATTTACCCTTTGATATAGCATCAATTGAAAAGAAGTTAAATGAAAAAAATGTGAAAAGTTTGCTTTAATAATAATAATAATAAAGAAATTAAAACTCTATCGTAAACTTATTAAAACATTTCATGAATTGTTATCAAATATGATTTTGAGCCTCAGATAGAATCCAGCCCAACAAAACATCCATCACATCACATCTCTGCTTTCCCGCCTTCCCGCCCTTCTTCTTTTAAGTCTCATTTTGTAAGTGGTTTTGGAGGCTATGCGTTGAACAGATTAACTGAGGACTTTTTTTTTTTTTTTTTCTCTTTCTGGAAATGGAAATGGAAATGGAAATGGAAATGGTTGCACAAGAAGAAGACATCTGCAGGGACGTCGCATCCCATCTCAACACCCCCAGTAAGGACCCAACCACCACATCAGTTCCTCTCTCCCACTTCGAGGTCTTTCTCTTTCTCTCGAAGCTGGTCTTGTCTATATCACCTATGATCAAATTTTTACACGAGATTAATTTTGTTTTATTTTCATATGGGTTTTTCTCATCTTTTTGGCCTCTCTTTTGGGGTTGGTTGTGAGGAATAGGTTTGAGTTGTAACTATGTCGATGTAAACTTTTGGTGGATCGGTTTTCCTGAGGTGTTACTTCATGTTTGAATTCTTGAATGGTCGTGTTGATTTTTGTTGTCATCGTGTGTTTGCTTAACTTCCTCGGACTAAACATTATGTTCCTTTGTTACCTTTATACTGCTGGTATAGTTGGCCTTCTGAATTCCCGAGGTAAATTCTCAGTACCCGATATAATTGATGGTTGCTAAAAATTTCTGGCTCAATTTTCGGAATTCAAGGCGGATTTGGTAGTTGTCTTTTGCTTGACGATTTTGTTTTATTCCGTGCTATTGAACCTACTGCTCTGAGAAGGAGATGCTTGTGGACCTTGCAGGATTCTCCTGTATTTAACTACATCAACAATCTCTCTCCGATTGAGCTCGTTAAGTCTGTACAAACCAATCAAACATACAACTCACCCTCATTTGCTTCACCTCTCCCGGTTTTCACTTCACCCCAACTGAATTCCAAAAGAGATGCCGATTCTAGTATTAGAAGGTAAAACTAACCGCAGTTTTTAAATCAAAACAAAATAATTTTTTCTGAATTTATGAAGAATTGAGGGGTTAATGGTGTTGATTTTGCTGCTAGGCATCTGTTATCAATGCCATCAATAACTCAGCTGCCTCTAGTTAAAGGAGTTGGTAGTAGTACACAATCGTGCAGTGAACAATTGGGGTGTTTTGCTTCTTCAGCCTCTGACGTTTCTATTGAGCCATCCAGTGATAAGTTGGAATTAACCATTGAGCTCCCAAAAGCACTAAATTCTGATAGTGCTAACCTAAATAGTAGCATGGTGCCACTCAATGCAATTAGTGTAGGTTGTCAATGCGAAGCAAGTGACAAATTAGATGAAAGACATTGCCCATATGACGATGAAAAGTTTCTGCGTAAGATATCCAGAGTTGGGCAAAGAAGAGATGATGTAGGATGTGATTGGGTGATGCTGATTTCTGACTTTGATTCTTGTGTTACTGAAGAACAAACTGAAGAGCAAAAACTGGTGGATCCTGGAACAATATCTTTCATCTCAGATGTCTTAGATACTCCTCATGGTAAGACAAATAATTTTGACAATATGATTACCATTGATTCTTTTGGTTCCTCTGAACAAAATGAAATGGAACAATCAGGACCTCTACCAGTAGATATTGGAGAACAGAAAGATACAGATGAAATACCAAATATACTTTCTGGCTCTCTAATGAATAAGCTAGTTGTTAAAGATGCAGCCACGAAATTGGATTCTGAAGAAGATTCCAGTCAGTCCAACTGTAAGGTCAGATCAAACTTCTTTGTGTAATAGAATTGATATAAGGACATCATGGATAACATTTTATGTGGCTCAATTAGTAGATAAAAGTTGGCTGGCACCTTGAGATCTTCTATTATGCTGAATTAAAGGATCATACATCTTGCTCTTGGCAAACATGTGATGTATTATGAGACTCTAGGCTTATTTAGCTGAGGCCATCTAAGAATACAAATTTAAAGGTGCGCCAGTTCTCATACACGTGCAGCAGATTACTGACCCCGCAGCTTAGCAAAACTTGAAATGCATATATGACGTGGAAGGTCAAAGTGAATTATTTCCAGTCTTAGAAAGTTCATGCTCACTGTAACATGTATTATTTCTTATTCTCTAAAGGAGCAAAGCTAATATCTATTAGCTTGAACTCTTGACCTGATACTTAAAAGTTCATTCCTGCATATTCTTTTGCACTATTCCATATTACTGCAAACTATTGCCTGATATCCAAATTTCCACATTGCTGAACCCTGGACCATCTCCTTTATTCATGACAGCAACATAGCATACGGAGGCGGAGCCTACTTTTTGAAATGGCAGGGACTTGTAAAAGGGAACCAACATGCAGTTCCAATAGTAGTTCTTCATTGCCATCACAACTAGATCATAGAGTTCCCATCATACAAAACCACACAGCTTCAAATAAGGCAGGACAAGACAGCACATCCTCGATGTTATCAGGAAGGGATGCTGGTTTCTATAAAAATGCTCCTATAACTAATTCAACAGATGATAATGTTGCCAACATTCAAGCTACAGATTCAGGAATACAAGAAATGAGTAAGCAACCACAATTATAATCTTAATGTTCAGTATTGATTTAAATGTTGACATAATTTTGTTACTAACTTTTGGGATGACAGATTTGGTTCCTTGTGATACTAGAGATACTGGAAAAGCTGTGCTTGTATCAATGGATATCAGTGAAGAATTTGACAACAGTAGTCCCAGAATGAAGAAGTATATGAAGGATTAAAGCTTTCGCTTGAAATTGAATTCTTTGGCTAGAACACCTTTGTTAAACTTTTATTTCATTTGCAGACACAAAATGGAGCATGTAACTGCAGCTTGCAAGCGCTGCAACTGTAAAAGGTCAAAATGCTTGAAACTGTACGTTCGTTCATCTTTCACAAACTTATGGTCATTACCTATGGATGACCTAAATTGTTTGTTAAAATTCCCAATCCATAGTTTCTGACACTTCCACTTACATGGTTCGTAATCTTAACCATAACAAAGTGAATAAATTATCCTTTGCTGCTTTACATTATTTATGCTAGTTGCCTCTGAAAGTGGTGCTTCAAACAAGTTTTTCTAGATCAGAATTTTGTCAGTTGCTTCATTTCTTGGTGTGGTTATTGAACTTTTTAAACTTTGTGAAAGCAGTAATAATGATAAAAATGCAACACTTGACATTGAAATACAGCACTGAATATGTGTATAGAAAATCCTGATTATTAAATATATTGAAACCTAGCTCAAACAATGATTGACATGTGCATTTTTTTCATGACATGTTACTTCGTTGTTTGGTGTATGTATTATATGACATGGTTGAATGCACAATTTCATATACTGTATTCATTTCCTAGCTTGTGGTTTCTGTCATTTGATCATTTTTCTAGTGTGTTATCTTCATCTCAACCATTTGGGATCAAATATCTTATTGTGTAATTCTTCCCATGGTTATAATCATTTTTTATTGAAGACAGTTACTGTGAATGCTTTGCCGCTGGTCTCTATTGTATTGAGCCTTGTTCATGCCAAGACTGTCTCAATAAGCCTGCTCATGAAGGTACAGTTCTGGAGACTCGCAAACAGATTGAATCTCGCAACCCTCTAGCATTTGCTCCCAAAGTTATAAGGACCACTGATTCTGCTACTGGTTTTTTGGTTAGATCTTCTTCCTAAGCTATATGATAATAGTTTAAAGTTTCATTAGCCTTTTCTGTTCCATTCTTATTCCTTTTAGTAAGGGAATTTGTGAGATGAATCCCTACGGTCGTAACTCGGTGTAATCTACAATCAAACTCTGAAGACCGTGATGCCATTCTGAATTGATTTCCTCCGTATTTATACACTTGAATTTTGTTTTTGCAGGATGCAAGTAACAAAACTCCAGCTTCAGCCAGGCATAAAAAGGGATGCAACTGTAAAAAGTCAAGTTGTTTAAAGAAATACTGCGAGTGCTTTCAGGTTCCGGGCATTGTCTCTTTCAATTTGATATTCTGTTATTCATATCTAAAGATGGAAATTTTCTTGTGAATGAAGGGTGGTGTTGGCTGCTCTTTCCACTGTCGATGTGAGGCCTGTAAAAATAGTTTCGGTAACAAAAATGGTGGGTTGTTTACATGCTCTTATACTTCCGTGTACATCTTTAGTAACGAAATCGGCTAACCCCAAACATAAACATTATAGCTGGGATCAATACCGATACTCTGGCTTTTCTTTACTTTCTCTTCTCCTATAAGTTGCACGCTTAATGTGAATTCTATAGGATTTGAGGAAAATGAACTAGAATGTGAAGAATTCAAAGCAAAGGACAAGAATGCTGTAGGTGTGGCTTCCAATGATGAGATGATGAAAAGGGCTAAAGATGAGGATCAAAATCTTCCGATACCTCCCGAAGCCAACAGGTTCTGTATTTAAACCCTTCTTGACATCCACGTTGATTGAAATTTTATTTGACAAGGAAAAACTTGACAAACTATTGGTGTCTTATTCAACGGGCGATTGTTTTTAGCAGGCAGCTATCTGGATCTCTTGCAATAGTTGATCCATCGCCAACTGGAATACGTGTCGGCCAAAAACCTGGAAGTGTAAATCTTTCCTGTGGACAGGTTAAGATCAAGAAGCATCTTCAGATGATCTCAAAAGATGAGACTCCTGATGCTTTGACCAGCAAGCATTCACTCACAAGTGTGAAGTTGGCCTCTCTTAACTGCAAAACGGCACCTCCTCATCGTGGGTTTGGTTCATCAACTCATTGTAAAGGTAGCAGAAAGTTAATTCTAAGATCAGTCCCCCGATTTCCATCTCTTAACTCACCGCATCAACAATGACTCGACCTCCAGCAAAATCCTGACTTATGCTGCCGCTTCTTGTGTACCGGTATGAGCCCATTAAATATCTCTTGTATATTAAGGACATGTTTTCCTTTGTCATAATATTGCTCTTCATTTGTGTGGAATTTTTTCTTTACCTGTGTTTCTAGTAGTAGCTTTGTACAATGACGTAACTTTGCAATGCATTTTCTAGTAATTGCATTTGGTTCTCGTTTAAGTGACTTAGTAGATGCATTTTCTCAATGCTCTTTGCCCTAAAGTGAGGTTAGAGCAGATTGTATACAATTACATAATTCAAACAAGTTATCTTTCACAATATTGGTTCATTAATCCGAAGAGGAATGAAATTTCAAGCTCCAGGTTTGTGCTTATTTGACACTTCTCTGGTTTGACTTCATCTTTAATATATTCTTTCTTGACCTAAGGTTTCGTCCTAGTCGAGCTTAAAAATCCTTTACATGGTTAGGTCCTCGTTTGATAACCAATTAAAAAATTGTGAATGAGAACAAAAAAATGAGATTAATGGTTATGTTAATATTTAGTATTGAATAATAATAATAATAAAAATCAATTTTTTACTCATATATAATTATTATATAATTTATTTTGTAAATGATTAACTAAAATATTTTATATTTTTATAAATAATTAATAAAAATTAGTAATATATAAAATTATTAAATTTTAAATAATTATGAATAATGATGATAATAAAAATATAAATGAAACAAAATAAAATAATTATTAAAGAAATGAATATAAAAAATTGTAATATATAATTTTGGCGATAATATTTTGATATCTTAAAAATATCTTAATAAAAATTTAATAATAGCTTAATAATATATCTTATTTCTGATGTTTAATTTCAATTTATATTTACACCTCTTTAGAAATAAAAATCTAAAATTATTTAATTACTAAAAGTTAGGAATAAAAATTTTATTTTTATTCTTACCTCTTTATTAGGGGTTATCATACAAAACATAAAGAGTTTTGCCATCAGCAATACATGGTAATCAAACCTGACTTTATCAAATTGCATTCATTTCAGTGAAACTCAAAGCTCCAATAAGCCTACGAATCTATAATTTGTCATCTCTGTCAATGGGCTCACTCCGTAATTGATCATATGTACCTTCCGGGTACATGGCTCTTCGACAGCAAATTTGGTTTACATGTCTCCACGAAATATAAGACTGACGCTTGGGGGGGAAAAAAAAAGTACATACAAGCAAAATGTTGTAACTGTGGCAATGAGGAAATGTGACTAATAATAATATATTAATAGCAGATCGATAAAGAAACTACACGTTCGGTTGAAATGTCAAGGCCTGGAATATATAATAAACCTGACGGATCTGGCTGAGCTCCTCTTGACCTAAGTTTGCACGTCTCTTAGTGAATGCAACGAAGAATAACCTAAAGCTGTTGTTATCTGTTGTCTTCACATCCACATGGACCTCACTTAGTGTCTGCCACTTCCTAACCAGAGACCTTAGTTTGTCTATTGTGAAGTCCATGCCCTACAAGGAAATATTTTTACAAGAATAAAACAACTTAAACTGTTACAGTCCATCCATCTGCGATGGCAAGAAAAATGCCACCTACCCAGAAATTTGTAAGCACATGCCTCCCCTGAACATCTTCTGCTCTAAGTCGAATCTTCCCGTAGGCATTATCCTCATCCTTTTGAAGTAAACATGAGCAAACAGTTCCAACACAATTAACAAACCCTTATGCTCTGGCTAAGTTGTAGAAAATGCTTCTTGACAACTAAATGCTCTTTTTTCCAGGGAATCGCTACGTATGCATCTTATGAATATATCCGAGCAGCACACAATACAGAAGTCAAATATATCAGATCCTTGGAAAAAAAAGTTAAATCGATGTAAATGCCGGCCATTCAAATCAGTTATTGAAATTTGGTCCATTCAGCTTTCTATATGTTAATGAAAGTTTCCAATCCTTACCCAAAAAAAAAAAAGAAAGTTTGCGACCAGAAAAAGATCACGGTTGCAAACACAATCATCACAATCATAAATGTAATTAAAAAAACTACACAATTTATAAACAAAGAGACAGACCTTGGCTCCCTGGGTTCTGCTAACGAGTGTTTTGCCTACGCTTCTGACAGAGAAAATAGAAGCGCCTTGATGTTATGCCAATCCTTCTAAGCAAAAGGGTGAGCTCTGTTTCATTTGTTCATAATCAAAACCCAACCCATCAAAAACCACAACCACAAACATCCATAAACTCAATGTACAGTCACTAAACCCACAAATACTCAAACATAGATTCCAACTAACAAAACCAGTTCAAAAAATTACGCAAATCGTATCTAATCATCAAGATCCTCATTTCAATATGAATGACAGAACAAATTAACAGAAATAAGAAAAGGGTCAGCGAGAGAACTCCCGCCTTCTTTTCGCCACCCTTCTTTCCCTTGGAAATTCTCTTGTTCTTCCCGCAAAACAACACAGAAACAGGTCAATAACCGATCTTTTCGTGAAAATATTCATTAGTAGAGATAACGAGACATTGAACAGAAACAGAGAGATATTACCTATACGGCCATGTTGTTTCAAGCGTGCAGTTGCTTCAAGACGCAATACAAGTAAGAAAGTGAGGTCAAAGTGAAAACCCTAATCATAAAAGTAGGGTTTGGTTCTCTTGTAACCACCACCGTGTTTTGGTAGATCGAATGATCATGGACATGGTAGATGTGAGGCCTCTTTTGGTTCGTTTAATGGTGTAGCCCCCAAAACTAAAGACGCTGGAATACGACGCTGGACAGATTTGTGTTTTAGCTGGCTACATGGACATGACGTTGGTGTTAGAATGTTAAATGGAAGAGATTGGTTGCAAGATGGACGTTGGATCTGTCCTAACGTAAATACATGGACAACTGCATATAAATGCAAAGTAAGGATATGCATGTCTTACACGTGTAATGACTAATGTCTCCTTATTATTGGACAGTTGATATGTAAACTACCTTGTAACTGTCCAAATCAGTTTACTGTCGTCATTAGTTATATAAACCGTTAAGGTTGGATGGATATGTAAACTACCTTGTAACTGTCCAAATCAGTTTACTGTCGTCATTAGTTATATTAACTGTTAAGGTTGGATGGATATTAATATAATGGAAATCCATCCAAAAATGGCGTGCGTTGTTTTACTTCAATATTTCTGCAAACATCCCTTTGTTTATCCAACATCGTTGGTTCCTTTTTATTTAAGTGCTCCACACTTTACTGCTCCACTAAAAACAACCTGTCAAGCGTTGTCTTCGTTTCTTTATAATAGGGAATTAATCTGTTATTGCCTTATTGGTAACGTTGTTTCGTTACTCTTTGAAGAAGTGATTTTGCTGGATGAATTGTGGAGAGTTGATCCCATTACACGGCATTAATTTGAGAGTTTGCTGGACTCAAAATCAACCCTGTAACAATAGAGCCCAACTTAGCGAGTCCTTACATTGTGAACGTCGGCTCCACATGCTTATGTATATAACATATATAATTAAATAAGATATAAATATGATTTTATTTTTATTTTATTTTTATCTTTTATTGATTTTTTTGGTCTTGATATTTTCTTTTTTTTTTGGCTTTTTGGGTAAGCCTATCAAAAATAGCTTCTCTATCAATCAAGAATAATGTTATGTACTTTTAGACAGTTTAGACACCGAATCTTAACAAAACTATAAAACTCAAAGATCGAAGTTCGGCAAAATTTCTGTTTTGCCACAATTGCTTCAAACAGAATCTAACGGTTGCTTATAAGAAAACAACTTGATTAACAAATGTGAATTTTTCATAATTTAATTACAAGTAGAAAAACTTAATATACTATAAATAAATCAATATATAAAATTTATTAATGCAATTCGGCATACACGATCTACATCTACAGGGCTTCATCCATATTAATCAACTTTAACCTAAGTACAATAGTCTTACAGAAGGGTTTACTGAGCCAACACCACTTATCTCTTATCATTACCCACTTATACTCATATCCTGTGAAACTATTTTACACTCAATAGCACTACTACCTCATGTTGACCACAATAGAAGATTTTTGCAACAATGAACGATAATAAAGAGGAAAATAATATCTCAAGTGATTAAATCAATAATAACATAAACAAAGAAACATTTAAGTCAAAAGATACTCTCCTATACGTGCAGCCTTGTTAAACCGAAATCATGAGAAGTTTTCCAACAAAAATCTACTGTGAACCTTTCGAATTGATTACCGAAGAAACCCATGCGCAGTAACCACAAAAATCATCAATTAGATATATATTTCATTACTGAAACATGCCAAAAACATAGCTGTAAATCTTAATCGATTGACTGCATATTTTTCACTCATAAAACCGATGGTCATATACAAAAATGTAGCTGCTGAAAAATTTATTGAATCTACAATAAATCTCATCCATATTTATCTCCACCAAAATATGTTTATCTTCAACAAATCCAATCTTCTATAGGATTCTATCTCATCTATAATTTCTTCTTTCCACATTATCTTATCTTCCAAAAATACTACATAATCCAAGATAGTGGAATCCAACACCAATTCAACTTCTTATCATAAAAGATATAAAAAAATATCAAACTACAAATAAAAAAACTTCTTTGGTTCAAACGAAGAGGTGTAACATATAAGTCCTGGAAGTTCCTAGTAATCTAACCTTTTTCTTTCTCTTATTTTCCTTCTATCACTATTTCTCACCAATCACATTCTCAATAGGATGATCTCGTCTGATTCGTGATGGAAGATCTTTGTTGAAATCACTTTCCCTTGATTCTTTATTATTTACAAAGTTTGTTTCTACATCAGATGTCTCGTTGGTTTCTTCCTTCGAAGCAACCAACTAGTACGCTGTTTGATTAGTTTCTTTTCCAACAACAACTAACTGTGAATCTGAACATTCTCTGGTTTTAACTCCATTGCGTCTCTGTTCTAATGTGTGAAGATGCTTTGAAAGGTTCTTTTCGATCATTTTATCAATTATTTAGTGCCTAGAGTCATATTAACATATGTTGTTGAATTGCAAGAAGTAATAGTCTACAATATATAGCAATTATCCGCCAATCTTCTGCTGCTTACTATACAATCTCCTGTTTGTTCAACACCTTGCATCCATCACTAGTGAACTTAAATAACAACCTATCATCACAGAGCAGGCTAATTCTCACCAAGTTGGCTTTTAAACAATCCACATGAAAATCATTTTTGAAATAGGGCAGTCCATCCATGCAAAGAGTGCCTCTACCAATTATCGTTGCTTTCTTCCCATCACCAAAAGTGACATGACCATCCATGCAACTTTGATAATCCATCAAGTAACTTCTTTCACTTATTGTGATCTTTTACCTATTATGAAAAACCATTGTAAAAATACCATCCATTGTGAGACACACACGTATAAATTTAAGAGCTATAAATGCTTGTAGTTGATTCTTTCTAACCTAAGTTTGCTTTGAGATCATTTGCTACTGCTAAAAACTCTTCAAGGAAAGTCTAGACTTTCTGTTTTGAGAAATTTGAGACAACATTTATATCAGCTTGTAGTAATTTGGCCTTAAATGACTGTTTATACTATAAAAGTGACATGTAGGCACAAACTTTCGACTTCTTTTTGAAATTTCTCCTTTAACAAATCTAACTTCACCATTTTGCTCATTATTCCTCTAAGAACATTCACCTTTATAACCAAAACCTTGAAAGCTCCATTTGTTTTTACCAATTTCTAACAATTTGTCTAGCTTCTCAGTACCATCATTCAACATTCATATTCCTTTTTCTATATTCATCAACTTTAGATTTGTTTCATCAAGTTCATCTAGTATTAATAATAACTTCATCTCAAGATTTTGAATGACTTCTTTCATGGTTGAATTATCCATCTTTAACTTCTTATTTTGCTTACATGTTTTCACCCATTTTCCATACATTGATTCATAAGCCTTGTAGATGCCTTCCTTTTTGAATTCTGAGTCGTTTTTATCGCTGTTACATTCTAAATTAGAGTTTAGAACTGAAACATCTATATTTTTATTATCATTTTCTTCACTGGTTATGTTTAAGCAAGCAACTGGACTTTTGTTATGTAAACCAACCAATGCAACATTATTAATTACAATTTCTTCTTCGTTGTTGTACTCACTTTTAGATTTGTTTTCACTCTAAGTGCTTATGTAAGACTTCCTTTTTCTCCTTTTAAGCATGTTAGCGCTTTCTGCTTTCACATGTCTAAAACCTTACATTCATGACATTGTATCTTCTTTGCCTTCTTTTCACCTTGTTTAGTTTTTGCTTATTGTTTGAAGTTATAGTTTGAACTCCCACCAATCTGCCTAAACTCAGATCTAACTTTCTTCACTTTCTTCACTTTCTTCAGCCACTTATTGAAATTTCTTATTAGTACTACTAGATCTTCATTTTCAAGGGAATCATCTCCTGAACCATGCACAAATTTAGCAACTTCGACTTGTAGCGCCAATTTTTTATTCTTCTTATGCTTGTCTCTCAACAGGTTCATCTCAAAGTTTGTGAGAATTCCAATTACTTTATCTAAGGATAACTCATTAATATCATGAACTTCTTTAATAGCTGTAATATTCGATAAGAATTTAGGAGGCAATGATCTCAAAGTTTTCTTGATAAGCTTCAGATTTGAGCAATTTTTACAAAGTTGATGTGCTTGATTGGCTATATCGTGTAGCCATTTATGAAACTCTCAAATGGTTTCACTTTCCTCCATCTTAAGTTCTTCAAATCTAGTAGTCAATATTTGAAGTTTTGATGCAACCATTAATTTTGATCTCTCATGTATGGTTTGTAATGTATCCCATGCTTCTTTTTCTAATTCACATGTTGATATCACACTGAAACGTCCTTCATCTACAGCACTGAAAATTGCATGTATTGTTAGAGAGTTACTAGGCACTCCCTCTACTTTAGCCTTTGTCCATTTAGATGGGTCTTTAGGTATCACTTCATTCTTTTCATCAGTTGTCATAGGATGAGTCTGGTCATTCAACACAAAAGTCCAGGCTTTAGTCCCTTGTACTTCAATAAACACTTTCATTCTCGATTTCCAAATAGGATAGTTACTAGTAAAAGTGGCCTAATGATTGACGCCCTTTCTTTAATAGCCATGAGTGCAGAACATTGGTCTACACCAACTTGACACACCAAGTTTTGATTAGGTGAACTAAGCTCTGATACCAATTGTAAAACTGGAAGGTCAAAGTTCTACAAAATTTCTGTTATGCCAAAGTTGTTTCAAATTGAATATGATAGTTTCTTATCAGAAATCAACTGGATCAGTAACTGTGAATTTTCCAGAATTTGCTTACAAGAATAAAAACTTAATATGCAACAAATAAATCAACATACGAAAATTTTTAATGTAGTTCGACACACAAGACCTACATATGTGGGGCCCTTACCCAGATTAATTAATTTTCACTGAAGTACAATAGTCTTACACAAGGTTTTACTAAGCCGACACCACTCATCTCTTATCACTACCCACTTTTACTCATATCCCGTGAAAGTATTTCATATCCAATAGCACGACCACCTCATGCTAATCTCAACAGAGGATTTTTTTTAGAATAACGAAAGATAATAAAAATAAAAATAATATTTTAAGTGATTAAATCAATAATAATATAAACAAAGAAACACTTGAGTCAAAAGACACTCCTCTATATTGCAGCCTCGTTAAACCAAAATCATGGGAAATTTTACAAAAGCATCTGTTGTGAACCTTTCAAATTGATCACTAAAAAAACTCACACACAACAGCCATAAAAATCATCAATCAGATATATGTTTTATCATCGAAACATGCCAAAAACACATATGCAAATATTAATTGATTGATTGCATATTTTTCACTCACAAAACCAGTATGTAGCTACCAAAAAAGCTGTTGAATCTATGATAAATCTCATCCATATTTATCTCCACCAAAACATATTTATCTTCAATAAATCCAATCTTCTTTAGGATTATATCTCACTTAGAATTTCTTCTTTCCATACTATCTTATTTTCCAAAAATATTGCATAATCCAAAATAGTAGAATCCAACACCAATTCAACTTCTTATCATAAAAGATATACTAAGTATATCAAACTATAAATAATGCCCAAAATAATGAATAAAATAACTTAACAAAAATTCTACTAAGATGTTATTGCTGTTGTTATTGGTAGGATTCCAATTATATTTAACTTACTACTATGGCCTTATGTTAATATAAGGCAGAATGAGTAAGATACCAAATCATTAATTGTGTTGAGGAAAGAATTGCTTCTTCTCTTCTAAAAGATGGTGAACCTTATTGCTAAAGTTTCCATTTGGTATGACTCGTATGATAGATTTTTAAATTTAAGGATATAAAATTTATTATTTCAAATCCTATGATTTTAACGACATCTCTCTTTACTATAAAATTAAAGTTTCCACACATTCTTAACTTAATATTTATTTCATCAATTAAAGCTAATAGTCTAGAAAAATTATTATTGACAATTACTTTTTATTTACTTTATTAAGTTCAATAATATTAGGGTGATTAGATGTAACCAAGAAAATTTTGTTAGAAAACCATCATTTAAATTTTATTTTCAATTATAATATTTTAAAATATTATTAAAAATCTATATTTCTTTTAGTTTTCTAGTCTGAATAAGAAATTCAATAATGTCATGTTTGAACATAGTCATACTAAACAATAAGTGACAAAGGCTACATTTAGGCACAGTAATTGACACCTTATCGGTTTATGTATTAAACAACTAACTAATCTAAACAAAATATAAGTCAATTTAATCCCAATAGTGTTACTAAATATGCAAATTTGATTATCAAATATTCTTAATAGATTTATTAATCTATGTCCTTTCATACTATTTACTAATGATAATCATGACCATAAAATAAAGCCTTAAGAAAATAAAGAGTGTATATTATAATAAGTCTTTAAAATAATTTTAGTTATATGTTTCAACTACTCTAAATTACTTTAATTGGTTAATTCATGACAACGAATACTCATAAAAATGATAAATTCACCTTACGTTATTATCAACTTAAAAATTATAATATATTAAAAATGTTGAAAGCATTTATGTTTAGGATTCATAATTTTAACACTAACAAAATATTTTTCATATTGATAATAAGTAGCATTAGAAAATAAAGTTCTAAGTTAAAACTTAATAAAACGTATTAATTAAAATTTTAAATTATGTATAGTGGACAAGACTTGAAATGGTGTTTTAAGTCATAGTTTCATGATTAGAACGGATTAATTGACTCTTTAAATTTTACACAAATTACTTGAATTTTTTCAAGTGTTACTTTAAGCACAAAAAGTATTGAGTCATTTTAAAGACAAAGAAGTGACATTAGACTAAAAGAAGACTTTACAGAGCAAATGGGTGGTTAATTGACCGAATAGAGTGCCTAGCGGATAATTTCCTTTTAGTTTTAGGTCATACATTCAACCTACTGAAGTGTTCAACCAAGGAAAACAGGACATTAACAATCATATTTTACATAGAACAAAAAGAAAGAAATACTAATAATGACTACTGATTAGAAAGATTGTATGTAAAACTACTCAAAGTCTAAAAAAGCTACAAGAAAAAAGAAGAAAAATAAAAGAATTAACAAATCATAAAAATATAGTTAGTAAAGGCTTGTAAAAACAAGTTTTATAAGAAGTATTAAAAGAATTACATTGTTTTGTTGTTTAGAGAATAATATAGTATTATGAAGAGCTGGTGAATTATTTGATAAGATTTTTATAAATTGTATCGATTTTTTTAAGGTGTGTTGAGTGGTATAAACACCTCATATTTTTAATAGAACTTTTCTTCAACTATGAAAAAATAGTTGTATTGTATTTCTTCTTCATTCCAAAGGGAAGAATTTTGTATCAAATTCCTCTTCATTCGTTAAAGAAGTGTTAGATAGTGGATTCAAATTAATAAGAGAAGTATGAGGACTGAAGAAGAATTCAAACCACTTTACATCCATTTATGAAATATCTTATCATTTTTTTCTTAAATGTTTTTCAATTTTTGCATGTTTTGTTTGTGCATAGTTACTTTACATATTCTTATATGTCAATGTACAAACTTATATTTAAATAAAAGATATGTACTTTTTCTATAAGTTGGCTCATTCGTAAAAGAATTCCTATTAGCTTAATATTCTAAAATATTCTAAAATAAGGGCCTTCATATTTAGTACAATAGTATAAATTGCTCATTTTGTTAGATAATAAAAAGTTATAAGAACTAAAATAAAAAGTACAATGATCTTTTCAAAATATTGAAACATAATATTAAGGTTAAGAACAAATTCTTTGTGACAATCCAATAATTCTTAAACCATAAGTATCCACATTGTTCCCTAATTATATCATTAATTACCAAAATCCTTAATAGTTCCAAAAATAATGTTCGTCAATCACAAAACTTTTCTGTACAAACAAAACTATTCGAACTACTATATTCAAAAGTATATACAATAAAATAACTTTAGTTAACTTAATAGGCTAAAAGCCTAAATTGGGGCTTAATCTTTTTGAGTTTGATCAATTTAGAACATTAACTTCAAATCATCTCATTTAAGGGCTACCATTTTACGGATCTGCTCAATTAAAGACATTTTTGGAAGAAAATTAGGGCATGTTTACACATGCCATTACATGCAGCTCGTTTAGTGTTTACATGTCACTTTAATATACGTTATTTAGTATGGACGCCAGGTGGGTTTTAACAAAAAATTAAATAATTGCTTAAAAATTTGACTTAAAAAATGAAAAATGCTTCCCTCTTCTTCTTCAACAGATGTTTGTCGTAAATAACCCTAAAATCATTGATGAATAGATGTTTCACCCTATTTTTCTTCCCTCGGTTGTGCCTTC
>JAOTAY010000189.1:13387972-13402338 GCA_025629805.1 Erythroxylum baracoense
GAAATATGTATTTCTGTGTGTATCAAATGAGATGTACATACTCTTATTTATACACTCTAGATGTCTCTAGTTAAAGTAACAAATCAACATAATAATATACGTCATTAACGTGCATGATCTTAGGCAGAAATAAAGGCTAATTATATTGGATTAGTTGACTGAGTAGAGATTGTGTGAAGATGTGATAATATTAGTTAATATTTATTTTGTGAGTGTTTTTGTTTTAGAAACTCTACGAGCATTTACAAGTAAAAAGCTGTTTTGTGGGTGCGCACGGAGAGGAAAACCAAACATTATTCGCAAACATGCATGACTGCTAATACAGGTATACAATTTATTACTCGATGTTACTAACGTTCATTTGCAGTTGTTGAGAACTATTGACCAATCCTTTACGTGTAGTTTGTATGCTCGTGCCACTATTTATCCATCAAGGCTTGCAAGAGCTTTGCGTTCTCAAGCCTAATGCCAGTCCCGAAAGGCGACTTCCAAAGGTTCTTCCTACTGGCTTTCTGAATCTTTTCCAAGCCCAAATTTCCAAATTAAAGATCGTTCCTTTGACCCGTTTACTTAGAAACGTTTTGCGCATTTGTGAGCAACCAAAGTTGGTGCCTTTCACGTTGTTTGGTATGATATAGACGTTAACTGACATGCAAGCAGAAAACTATGGATAAGTTTCATGTCCTCTTCTTCATTTTCTTCAAGCTGCAACAGAAGCAAAGTAAATGTAGATCCTCAGGTTGCTTTTATCGGATTTTATACATGTTCTCCAGCTAAAAGAAATGTTCCTTTCGGCGAATAAATACTGCTATTGCATGAGTCAAGACTAATGGGTCATCGAAGATGTGTGTGGCGTGAAAATTTAAAATAAACCATCTGTCTGAAAATATACTGCCTCTCTACAATGGATTTTTTTAAAAGCTGACATGCTGAATTTAGAATTGCCAGAGTTATATATGTGGCAAAGGAGGAACTAATTCATCTTCCTGTTTTTGTGTGTTCTCCTTAAAGCTCTTTGCCAACCATATAGCAGTTTCCCTAGGAGAAACCTTACCAGGTCCAAATGGCTTTAGCAGCACTCCAAGCTCATCATACCTTTCATCTTGCAACAGTCTAGCACTGAATTCAAGCAAACCTTCCAGAGCTTCAGCACGTTGCTGGTATGATGAGGTGTCAAACCTATGGCGTCTGGTGTCTGATGAGGTGCGGCTTGATGCCCCCGCAGTTGCATTTTGATTAGAGGAGTTGCTTCCATCTTCTTCATCCACCTGAAACATGTTGCGATCAATTCCATTCCACGCATCAGCATAACTAGGCTTGGAATACGGCTTATCACAAGTTTGAACAGTGCACTTGTCCTTTGTTATCAAATGATCATCATGATCTCGGGAGCCTAATGATCCTTTTGCAGAGGATGATGAGTTTCTATGCACAGGAAAGAATGGATCCTCATAGGAAGCTAATGGGAATTCTGCTATCCTGTCAATTCGAGGAGCATTGACTGATACATCTGGAGATTTTATATTCTTAAGGATGCCAACATTAGGTCTGTATGGTGAATCTTGCATTTGTTTTCTAATTGGCAATGGCAAAGACGCTCTACGAGTTGTAGAGACTGTCTTCTTCGTTGATCCTTGTATAACAGGAAGCTGAAAATTAGAAAATCAGTCATGAGAATAATTGTGAAAATAACATCGGATACTCAAAAGTGTGCATGTCCGTGCATGTGCAATTGTCCATGTCCTAAACTTACAGGTTCCCTTTTTGAAGTCACAGAAGCTTTTCCAGGAGTAATTTTCAGGTTTTTGTTGAAAGGCTTCGAAGTTATTGACCTGCAAATGACTGTTCCTTCATTGCTGCTTTCAATAGATAGATCTGATAGTCTTCTATTCAAATAGTTCGAAGTATCATGTATTCCTTTTGTAGAGCACACCAAATCATGCTCTGCTGCAGATACACTTGGATTTCGTGTCCTGTCATTAGTGAAAGAGAACTGCTTCTCCCTGTACCATTTAACAGGAACATCTTCTGGCTCCAAGAATCCTCTTTTCTTCATGTACTTAGATTCAGGCCATTGAGAAGGCAACGTATTTCTTCTAGGGCTATTGATCTTAAGCTGAACTTTGAGAACATATGGCTGGAGATGGGGATGCCTGAGTAGTTCTGCAGCCTGTATCAATGAATATTCAGATAACAAAGACATTAAATTCACATGCAAATGCAGATCTCCTACTGCTAAAGCTTCCAGAGTATTTCTCAATATAAGCAAGGTCATCAAGACAAGCAAGGACGTTGCAATGACAATCATGGCCTGGAAAGTTTCTTGAATTAACCATGAATATAAATGAAATAAAAAATTTGTTCAAAGTTGTTGATCAACCAAAGCCAGATTTTAACAGAAATGATTTAAGTTGAAGAAGATTTGACATACACTTGGTCTCAGCTCTGGGTTCTTTCGCAGCATGCTTTTCACAAGACCTCGACTGGAAAACACATAAGCCTGATTAGAATGCATCACAACATAGAACCCGGCATCAGCACAGTAAAAATGATGAAAAGAACATACAAAGCACCAGAATATTTTGTTGGAAGCGGAGCCACTATTGACTTGTTTATCTTGTTAATCAAGGCTTGCATGTCCTGCTCAACAGCAAACAAGTGACTAATGAGAGAAACAAGAAGCACAAGAAATATAATCCATACCAAACATTCAAGAGAAACTTATGGTTTACAAAGGAAAAAATGAAGAAGAACTCTAATGTTCATCATATTGAAAAACAATGATAAGTAACAGGAGTAGCTGAACTTGTGTCTTCTGGTCAATCATAAATAGGCTCTTAAAACCTCACTATCCTGATATTCTTTCTTCTCCTTCATTCCTTTTTCTCCTTACCCTTTTTTGACTGAAGGAGGAGCAAGATAGTGACGTTCATTTATGACATATGACTGGTTGTTTAAAATGGTGCCCACCCCTTAAACTTTCATAATTAAGTTCAACCATGATCCACCCCAGTGCCCTACCCAAATTCCAAGTCAGTGCACAAATTGACTTTTAAGTGAAGCAATCAAAAGCTAGGATAACCAGAGATAAGATGCAGGAATAAAAGATACAGAGATCTAAATATATCCAACAGAACCTGAAGAAAATAAATCAGAAAGAAACCAAAATGTTGCTATTGGTGAATTGAGATTTCTTTTACAGAGAAATCCTATGGTTTATATCACAAAGCCTAGGACAATTTAGGAAACTATTCCAGCTATCACATCTCTCAGTTACAGGAAGAAATCAGGAGAAATTACAACAGCTACCAATTCCTAAATGTATACAACGAAATACAATCAATTCTAATAACTATGGTAATAACTCTAGTCAACACTCCCTCTCAAGTTGGTACATAGATATCACGCATGCCCAACTTGCAAACAAGATTATGAAACCGTTTGTTGTAGAGTCCTTTGGTGAAGACATCTGTCAGTTGTTCATTAGACCTCACATGGGATAAGTGTAAAGAGCCATTCACAAGTTTCACCTTTACAAAGTGTCAATCAATTTCTGTGTTTTGCTCTATCATGCTGGACAGGATTGTGAGATATGCTAATGGCAGCTCTATTATCACAGTAGAGGATTATAATCCCTAATAACCAGCGATATACATGTATATAAATGACTCACTTACTCCATTCTGTACATAATGAGTAAAGAAAATGAATTTTTTCTCCTACGTTTACATGGTATCAAAGCCATACTTGGCTATTTGAAGGTTTAGTTTTCTGCCCAAGTGCAAAATTTCAGTGTTCCCTTGCCTTAGCTGCAAGTGTTTGGGTCACTCGTTCAAGGTGATGTTTGACTCTTACCCCAAGTACCCTAGACTCGCCAGCCACCGACCGACCTCTAATCGAAAACCGATCACCAGAGGCCATGCAACTGAGCACACACGTCACCCAGATAACCTGTCATCTTTCCGATGCACAAGTGTGTGGATACCGGTGTGACAGAGCTGTAGTACCCCATCACCTTTCCTGGCGTCACCTCCTCCATCTGACTCTTCTGGTACCTGATTCACCATGACCATCAACTGTCTAGGTGGTTCATACACTGTTTTGCCACTGTAACTCAATAATAAAGAGTTTCAGTCCTTGCTCCTCTATGTTTTCAGAAGTATTGATGATATTGTCACTGAGGTAACTTATTCTGTGGAGTTATTGGAAACTACTAGATACTTGGTGTGTGCTTTCTTAACACATAGCCTTGTTTGGTGTAGCTTCTGAACTTTTCATATTGATTTTTCTTGCCACAGCCTTTTTCTTCCCTCGATTCTTCTTGTCACTGAACTTCTGATTCGAGACTGCCACAAAATCCCTTGGTCTATCATGTGGTTTTGTTTTAATATGGCTGAAGAGCAGAAATTAATTGTACTTACTGATGTTATTCTAATAGTATCTAAGATTATTGAATATAAGTTAATAGGTCCTAACTATCTAGATTAAAGCAAGACAATTACGATTTATTTGCGCAGTATTTCCAAATATGACCACCTTATAGATGATCCATCGATTGATGGTACGGGAAAGGAATGGATGAAACATGAAGTTAGATTTTTCTTGCAAATTCGAAATTTGATAGACACTAAAGTGGTCAGAATGATTAATCATTGTGATTATGTTAAGGAAGTAATGGATTATTTGTAATTTTTGTATTTGTAAAAAGAGAATACTACTTATATTTAAGAGGTTTGTAAGAGTTTTATCGGTTAGAACAGCATGATCAGTTTATTCAAACCTACTTTATGAATTTCAAAAAGGTTTATGAAGGATTGAACGTCATGTTACCTTTTAGTCCTGATATTAAAGTACAACAAACTCAGCGGGAGAAAATGGTAGTTATGAATTCTTTTATTTGGCCTCAATTCCCATTATGATACAGCAAAGTCTCATATCCTCTCTAGTGCAAAAATTTCCTCCCTAAATGAAGTAGTCACCAAAGTTCATCACACAGAGAATAGTGCTATTGTTCCTCCATCTGCTCAGGCTTCTAGCACTCTTGTTAGTCACATTAATGGAAGGCCTTCTAATCAACATCAAAATAGGCAATACAATGGGTTGGGCAAAGCGGAATCATGGTACATGAAGAGTCAAGTGTCACTACTGTCATGAGATGGTGCATATCAAGCGCACATGTCCAAAGCTACAAAACAAGTCTCAAAAATCTCACTCAACTCGTACTGCAATTGTTGAGACAGGTAATCCCGATAAATGCCTCCTTTCCTCCTCTAACACTCAATGGGTTACTTTTCAAAAAAAAGAAACACTCAATGGGTTATTGATTTTGGTGTTAATAATCATATGACAGGTAATCCTAATCTTCTTTCCACCTTTAAACGCCACAAATATCATTCCAAAGTCATTCTGGCAGATGGTTTTACCTCATCTGCTCTAGGTTCCGAAACTGCTAATCGTACTCCTTCACTTTCACTATCATATGTTTTAGGCCTACCCAGATTTTCATTTAATTTAATATATGTTGGCAAAATTACTCAAGCTCTAAATTATTGTCTTACTTTTTTTGAATAATTATCTGTTTCAGGATCTTATGGTGAAGAATATTATTGGTAGTGGACATGTATCCAGAGGTCTCTATATCTTGAATACTCTTGAGTTTGTGCTCAGACACATTACTTCCTCCGTTATTTTAACCCTTGTTGAAGCACACTGTCGATTTGATCATCCTTCTTTGTTTGTGTTAAAGAAAATGTGTAAAGAATTTCAAAGTATATCGTCTTTAGATTGTTAGTCATGTCAGTTTGCAAAACATCATAGTTTGCCTTATGTTTCTCTAGTCAACAACAAAGCTAGTTTCCCTTCGAGTTAGTTCATTCCGATATCTACGGTTTGTGTCCTATTGTATCTAAACTGAATTTCAATAATTCGTTACCTTTGTTAATGACTTTTCTCGAATTACTTGGCTTTATTTATCATTCTAAGTTATTTTCCCATTTCACCATGTTCTGCGCTGAAATTAAAACACAATTTAATGTTTCTTTACATAATTTACAAAGCAATAATGCCAAATAATATATTTCTAATTCCTCTCAGACTTACATGCTTAAATATGGAATTCTTCACCAGACTTCTTATGTTGACACACCATCTGAAAATGGTGTCGTTGAAAGGAAAAATAGATATCTCCTTGAAACAGCCAGAGAGCTTTTGTTCCAAACACATATTCCCAAGCATTTTGGCTGATGCTATTTCAACATTTTATTTTTTGATCAACCGTATGATACACATGTTCTTCATAGTAAGATTCCTTATTACATCCTCTTCACTACCAAACCCTTGTTTCCCATTGAGCCTCCTATGTTTGGAAGTACATGTTGTCTGTGATATTCGTCCTTAAGTCAACAATTAGATCCCCAGTCTATGTATGAAATATGTCTTTTTGGGGTACTCTCATCTTCAAAAAGGGTATCGATATTATTGTCCTAGTCTTAATAAATACTTTGTGTCTGCTGATGTTGCTTTTATGGAAAATCTTCCCTTCTTTCCAATTTCCCCAAACACTTTTGATAGTCAGGGGGGGAAAGATCATTTATTAGTGTATCGTGTCACCTAGCAGTCATCCAATGTTGTTTCTACACATGCCACTTCGGCACCACCTCCACCTCCAACTATTCTACATGTTTATTCCCGACGACAAGATATTTCTGATTTCTGACGCATGTCCGACACTAGTTCTTTCTTCGTCATCAAATTACATAACCATTGATCTTAACCTTCCCATTGCACTCTATAAAGGTAAACATTAATGCACTTACCCTATTTCATCTTTTGTTTCTTATGATCATTTGTCATCTTCTTAATATATTTTTGTTGCCTTTCTTGATGTTGTATCCCTTCCCAAAACTGTTCATGAGACCTTACCTCGTCCTAGCTAGCAACTAGCAATGATAGAGGAGATAAATGCTCTCGATGTTAATAGTACTTGGACCTTAGTGAATTTACCTATTGGAAAAAAGGTTATAGGCTATAAGTGGGTCCTTACAATCAAAGTTAATCCCGATGGCTTTGTGGCTAGACTTAAAACTCATTTTGTTGTTAAAGGCTATACATAAACTTATGGTATGGACTACTCTAATACTTTCTTTCCTGTGGCTAAGTTGACATCTATTTGTTTACTTATATCTATGGTAGCTACTCACTACTAACCCTTACATCAATTGGATGTTAAAAATGTCTTCCTACATAGAGACTCACATGAGGAGGTTTATATGGAGCAACCATTTGGATTTTTTTTTTCTTTGGGGGGTATGGGAAAGAGTGCCACCTTTGAAGATCTCTATATAGTTTGAGATAGAGTCCTCATACTTGGTTTAAAAAGTTGTGTCAAGCAATTGGACAATTTTGAATGAGCAAGAGCAAGTCTAATCATTCAGTCTTCTACAAACACTCTACATCTAGCATTATCATTCGTGTTGTGTACGTAGATGATATTGTTATTATTGGTAGTGATGTCATGCAAATTTCATCTTCAAAAATGTTTCTTCACAGCTAGTTTTAAATGAAGGATTTCGGGGAATTAAAGTATTTCTTGGAAATAGAGGTGACAAGAAATAAGAAATGAAGCTTCTTATCTCAAAGAAAATATGTGCTTGATCTACTATCAGAAACTGGGAAATTAGGTGCTAAACCATGCAGTGCTCCTACACCACCTAATTTGCAACTCATGAATGATGGAGATTTGTTTGAAGATCCTGAGAAGTATAGGAGATTGGTTGGGAAATTAAATATCTCATGATAACTTGTCTTGATATTACTTACTCTGTTAGTAGTGTAAGTCAATTTATGGCTTTTCCAATAGTTCATCATTGGGCCAAGTTAGAGCAAATCCTGTGTTACATGAAAGGAGCTCCCAGACGAGATTTACTACATAAAAATTATGACCACATTCGTATAGAGTGCTTCTCATATGCAGATTGGGTAGGATCTAAGATTGATCAAAAATCAACCATAGGCTATCGTGTTCGCGTTGGAGGAAATTTGGTCTCATGGAAAAGTAAGAAATATAATGTTGTATCTTGCTTGAGTACAAAATTAAAATACAAAGCTATGGTGCAATATGTGTGTGAAATAATGTAGATATATTAGCTCTTGACTGAAATTGGTCTCAAAGTCTCAATGCCAGCAAAGTTATGGCAATAACCAAGCTGCTCTTACAAAGCTATGGTACAATCTGTGTGTGAAATAACGTGGATATATTACCTCTTGATTGAAATTGGTCTTAAAGTCTCAATGTCAGCAAAGTTATGGTAATAACCAAGCTACTCTTCATATAGCTTCTAACCCTGCGTTTCATGAACAAACTAACCATATTCAAATTGATTGTCGCTTTGTTTGTGAAAAGTTACAACAAATTTTGGTTTCTACAAGATATGTGAAGACTGAGGAACAACTAGAGGACCTTTTTACAAAGCCTTTAAATGGGACTAGAATTGAATATCTTTGTAACAAGCTGGGCATGATCAACATCTAAACTCCAGCTTGAGGGGGATTGTTAAATATTACAGATATTACAGATTATAGAGATTTTAGATACAAATCATAGGCTTAATCGTAGGGATTACGATCCCTTGATTATAGGGATTATAATCTCTAATTAGTAGTAATATACATGTATAAATATGACTCAATTCTATATATAATGGATCAAGTGAATTTCTTCTCTTAAGTTTATCATAAACAACTTTTCTACTAGTTAGGGATAAAGTTGCGTACTTCTGGACTTTCGCAGACCCCGCATATCAGCGAGACTCTCACTAGGATGTTGTTGTAAGTTTACAAAAAGCAATACTGAAAAGTTGAATGTGCAAAAATGCATATTTAACTACACTTATTCCACCTCATTTACGTGTATGCCTAGTTATGTTCAACAAAATTCAAATGTAAATCCGAACTTACAATAAAAGAAATGGATCCTAGTTCTCACTTAATCCTTGTTTCACATTTAAATAAAATAAATAAGTTAACAAAACACATTTTGAATCTATTTAAAGACCAATAATAAGGCTGCAAACTTACAAATGCCTTGAATGCAGGCTTGAGAGCAGCCATTTCATAGATACAACATCCTAGATTGAAAAAATAATATAACATAAATAAAATTATTCATCATAACCTAGTTGATTAATCAAACAAAAACCAACTTACCTAAAGACCATATGTCTGACTTTGAACCATATGGTATATCAGCAAGTAGCTCCGGACACATATAGCTAGGAGTTCCCACGACCTGGATATATTACTTAATGCCCATTAATAACACCAAATATGAAAAGCTCTAATTGGAGGAACATCATTGGATCGTGTTTCTCACCGAAGAAGTAAGGTCATCAGAAGTCAAAATTTTTGCAAGTCCAAAATCACCTGCATAAGCATTGATCATGAGTATTCACATAGCTAGATATTATTCAAATTGCCTTGCTTATGCATTGATCATGAGTATTCACATAGCTAGATATTATTCAAATTGCCTTGCAAATTTGATCGTAGGATCACTCACCTAGACGAATATCTTTATCTTTTGTCAAGAAGATATTAGAACACTGAAGGAATCATGAGACAATATCAGTACAATGCAACTTCTCACATTATAAAGGCAACATTTTTTTAATTTGTGGACATTAAAAAGCTACTAACCTTGACATCACGATGAAGAATATGGTTCATGTGCAAGTAATCAAGTGCCATCAGAAGTTGAACTAGCCATTTGCAGAGTTTCTGAAAGACAGTCAACCAAAAGTCAATTGATAAGGGCCTTTATTATGCAAGATTCTTCTTCCATTCAAGTCACTAATGTCAACCTATTACAACAATTAATTACAATGTTGCCAGAACAAAAGAGGATTGAAAAATGGAAAAATAAGCAATGAACACAACCTACCTCCTCTGGAAACAATATACTGTTAGCTTTCTTTATAGCTTCAGCCCTATAAAGGAATGAGAAGAACATGAGTACAACATGTCCCCAATATAATTCAAGCAAAAACGTTCACCTAATTACGTGGATCTTAGTCCTGGAAAAAAAAGAACTTACATATCTCCTCCTTCACAATAACCTATGATGATACACACATAGCAACCCTGAGCAGGAAGTATCATTCACAGTATTAGACCATTCATATGACAATTGATCTTGTGGAAACTAGGAGAATGAGAAGAAAATCATAAGCCAAAAATATGGGGATCTTTATCCATAGAAACAAACAAAAATGGAGAAATAAATGCATTCTAGTGATGACATCAACTATTAATAAAGTAATGATAATATCTTAAATTTTTTGTAATTAATGCAATAATTACCATCATGTTTAAAATACCAAGTTCATTCAATAACAGAGATTCTCAACTCATCCAAGCATGACATTGTCCTAGCCATTGTGAAATGAAGTAAATGAAATTCAAAAGGAGCATCTTAGAAAGCTTTAATTGTTACCATAATTGCAATTTCAACTAAAAATAACCTCAAGAATATAATTTTTACCAGAAAAGACAATTCCCAACATGAAAGATGCCCAATTTCTACTCAAGTTAAAATAAAGCAAATGAGATCATCAAACCATTCATCAAACAATGAACAGATCATAAACAAGAAATCAGATAAGTGGAATTATGCTTAAAGGTGTACTTGGTCAAATGCTGCAATGATTCGGAAAGATGAGTCAAAAACTACAATAAAATACAGTGGACTAGAAGTTGGCATGATCACATTTAAGTACACATGGAGCATTCATCAAGTGATAACAGCTAGGAAACAAGGAGATATTTTCCCAAGGTAGGGAAGGGGTTTTGAAATATAAAAGAACTACCAAGTATGATATGTAAATCAATATCATATTGGAAAAGTATACCTTTTCAACCCAAGAATCTTTATATTCAACAATAAATGGATTTATGATTCTTGAAATGAGCTCCATCTGCAAGGAACCGGACTGAGTTTGAGGTTCGTGTATCCCGGTATCATTATACAGATTAAAGATCAAGAACAAGCAGTTATTAATGCAATCACACATTAACTATAGTAACACCTGTTAATATGCATTATATAGAGGTCCCAATATCCTAAGTTAACGTCATATCATCATTTGTGCCAATCTAACTACTAAACACAAACCTTTCCTAAGACTATATTTCAATGTTATTGAAACAAAAAAGAGCAGGGCCAAAGGCATTACTTAAATTCCTTTTTCAACAGAAAAATACGCCAGTACACATCTGTGTATATGAGGATTCTCAATGCAAGAGAAAAAATTGCGGAACTCAAACAAGTACAATGTGGGACAAAGCTATGCATTATCAGGATAAATTGGTCACAAATTATAGACATCTGGATGCAAGTTGGAGTTTACTATTCCAACCTCTTGATGTGCAGAACGGCGTGACCTATCAGTTTGACGAGCAAGTCGAATCTTTTTCAGCACATACCTTAATAATCAAAGGAATAAAAGTTGGCATAAGATGGTAGGATAAATCTTAATTATTGTTCTTATCATTTTACATGGGCTTTTAAAAGAGAGTATGGAGAGTCGAGAATTATGTTGATTCTTACTTCTTTTTCTCGTGCTTATGTCTTACAAGAAGAGCCGAACCAAATGACCCTTTTCCAATTTGCTCCAGTATTTCATACTGCTCCATAGAGTGTATTCAACAATAATTTCTTTATTTCCTGGACACGTAAACAGCACTATAAGTTGAATAACTAATAGTGAATTCAGGAATTATCCAGGAAATTCAGTAACCAAATCTACAATGAAGACAGGAAAAGACTGCACCGAGGCTACAACAAGAAGCCACATTATCAGAAAAGTTGATAAATGCAGCTCTTAAGCGAGAAAGATCATTTTAATGGAAGAGATGGAGCTGCAGAAATATTGTCGGCTTCTCGAACGAAATTTTAAACCTCTGCTATAGAGTTTCTCCTGAATGGACAAGAGAAACTAAGAATGTTGCATGAACAATCACTTAAAACTTCAGTTGCACGACGAAAACCCAATAAGTCAGAACAGGAAAACCTTTCAATAGTCTCTTTTAGTTGCCAATCAAAGCAGAGAAAAAGAACCGAACCATAGAATAAAAAATTAATTTACGAATTTCTCTATCTTGGTACCAACCAAGTTCAAAACATAGCCACAAGCAGCATCGGCTAAACCATTCAACTGATTCAAAAACTCATAACTTAGGTCCATGTATTCGACATCTCACGAACTCCTCTAGCTTTCTAACTCTAGTCCCCAGACATGTTCTTTACAACCAAGTGCCCTCATTGTCAAAACCAATAGCCGGGAATGGGAGAGAGAATAGAATAGGCAAATGAGTATCTAAACAAAAGGCGGCACTTAAGAAAACACATGTTCCAGCTTAGCTCACAGCATTTGAAACCAAACAACTGAAAATAGCAACTAACTCCACAAATCTATAGAAACATACAATTAAATGAAGACAAAGACGATTAAGTTTAGAAAGATCCAGTCTTTGAGTAAGATCTTGAAGTAGAAATAAAGAGAGAGACAAAATGAAGAAGCCAAAAGCCAAAAGTCCGGAAAAGAAAGGAAATGAAGGTTACCTGTAAGTGAAGGGAAAGAAATGGTTATCAAGTCACAGGGACAAGGATGAGAGTGAGAGGGAGAGGGAGAGAGAGAGATGACAATGTGAGCAGAAGGCAGAAGAAGTAGAAGTCAACATTTGAAGGGGACTGAGGAAACGACAACGTTTAAGTGGCAGAGGCTGAGGCGGAAGGGGGAGGTGAAAGAGGAAGTTGCAGGAGCTCACGAGACAGCGGAGAAAAGGACAAGTTTTGGTTGGACCACACCACGCTTGAAGATTCATGGACTTGGCAAATGTTTCATTAGTCTCGTCATAATTACTTTATGTTTAAATGGTGTGTTTGTTTGTGTTGCCCGTTGCATTTTGGAACGTCTTAATCCTTTATGTTCACCGGAGCCAGGTGAACATAAATGATCAAAATGGGTATCATGAATTGACCACCTTTTGCGTTGTGAAAAGGAGTGAAACTGACAAGTTCGAACTCACGTCGAAAGAACAAAGACTTGCAAATAAAATTAATAAAAGTAAAATATGGTTGTTGCAGTTGCAACTTTCATGAGCTTTTCTTTGTAAGAAGATGCAACCAAGGGAAACAAAGTGTGGATCCCACGGCTCTTTCCCTAGATCTGCAATCACGAGCCTAATTATCCGGCGCTTTATCTTCAACTCATTTCACTAAAATACCCTCGACGTTTCCTTTTAATTGCTAATCTTTTTGTCATTCACGCGTTACATGTCCGCTTGCCATCTGGCTTAGGGAACCCCCACACCACATCCGTTGTTTAATTTCAACCTTAACATTTTTTTAGAAAATAATAATAATGAATTAGGTCATAAATGACAAGCAAAGGTTACAAAGTAGCTACAAATAACTATACGTATTGAATCCCTAGCATTATACTCTTTAACGACGACCAGTGCATCTAGTATTGTGTACCCTCATGTATTCTCTAATTTGCATAATGATTATGCCACCGAATTGTTCAGTCGTTAGACTTTTGTATTAAAACATTCTAGCATTAGCCTATCGGATGGGCCATGGATTGCACTACCTTCGAGACCCTCGGGAGACTCTTTGCGACGTTCTCACGCACGATATGCATGGCATGATGTATCCTCGCACCCTGCGTTAAACGCGGAGGGCCTGCAAGTTTGTTTTATTTTGGCTTTTCCTTTGTTAAATAAAAAAAAACATTCTAGCATTTCTTTCATTCCATATAACTTTCACCAGAAATGCCATAACTAGGCCGAATGACCACTCAATTGTAGAGTCAAGATACTTGAGTTCATTATACCATCTCCTTGTAGAATCCCATCTTCCAGGTGCATCATGAATAAAGCATTAGTGTAATGGATACTCCCACAAACTATTGGCATATGCACATTTAAAAAATAAGTGTTCGGTACTTTCTTCAGCTTTTCGACAAAGAATACACCTATTAGGGATATTTAGGAATCTCCACAGCTTATCCACAGTTGGTAACTTATCTTTTATAGCTAGCCATAGACAAATTGATGCCCTCGAATGAAATTGATTGTGCCAAATAACTTTGTGCCCTAGAATCTTGTTATAGTGTTTTTGTATAAGCTTCTTATAAGATTGGTCGCTAAACTTGTCATTTCTCGAATTCTTCCGTATAATAATCTTCCTCTTCACTCAAGTTGGTGTGAACCATTTCTTCATAAATGGGTTGTAACACCCCATTTCCAACTGACATATACACGAGTGTCCATCAGATACATGTGTACATGCCTGTCAGAAATGACAT
>JAOTAY010000189.1:13406384-13418220 GCA_025629805.1 Erythroxylum baracoense
TATATATATTACTACCCTAAATCATTTTAGGGTTAGATAAATTAAACTCTTTTAATTTATCTTTAATTATCTAATTAAATAATTTATATATACAGATTAAGATTGGTATCTAGCAATATATCATGACTACCAAAATTTTATGAACGTTAAAATAGTTTTAGCTAACATTTCTATGCATGATTACTTTTTCTATATATAATTCAATCATTTAATCACATAAGTTTTCAATTAGACATAGATCATTAAATTAATGTCTACTTTATTTAAGTTTAATTATGTTAGATTTTATTAATTACGTTTGTAAATTATTTTGTAAATTATTATTTTGTAAATTAGATTTTATTAATTACGTTTGTAAATTATTTTGTAAATTATTATTCTATCTTATCCAAAAATTTCATCAACCAATACTAATCGAAAATAATGAAACATTCTCCCTAATCATTTTAGGGCGATTAGTTATATATTGATTACTTATAAACTACTTCTATATAGTTCATGTTATATTTAATAATTACTAATTGAGTTATCTTTGACTAAAATAAGTCATATGTAGTATTAAAATATAACAATTCTTATAAGAAACACTTTAAGTATATAAATAATATTTTAAATAAAATTCTCATATCGGGTTAATTGAGTGAACGTGTTTTTTAATAAACACCTACTCATTTATTAAAGTATTTCATACTTTAACTTATAAGATTCACTACTTTCTTTATAATTTAAAAAAAACAAAAAAAATATAATATGTGTTATTCTATTTATGCTCTATTAATGTTCAAGCGACGTCTTATTCACCGTTTATTTACGCTTTATTAATCCATTACTTCCAGCGAGGTCCCATACTACCAATGTTGCCAGGCACAGGTTTCTCTCAGTCGCTAGCAGCATCTTACGTGTTCTGCCGTCCTCGTCGCCATCTGCAAAAGCTCCTTGCGTTGCCTGCGTTAACCCTGGCAGTGCTTCTCCTTGCACAGCCAGCATGAACACCGGCAACGCTTCTCCGTAGTGCTGCCACTTCTCCAACCTACCGCAGGCAAGAACTTCTCCGAAGGCTCAAATTCCAGAAACTTCAACCAACACTCAAAACCCAGCAACCACAACTCAGGACAATTCGGTTCAACATAAAAACACATATGCTTTACAAATTTTTCTTGATTACATGTGGTATAACTTCATTCTAGTCACCAATAGTTGGTGACTCCACCACCAATCAAGATTGTTTTTCTTTTATTTTCCAAAAATCTTATTTCGCAAACCAATACCTCGAAAAACAAGCAATAAAATGCATACTAGAAATCCAATTTTTTTTTTTTGAGTCTGAACTTTTCATTTACAATATATTGTTTAAAAAAAATTATTAAACACATTTAAAATTCAATTATAAATTGAATAGATCTAAGTTTATATGAAATTTCAATCTAAACCTTTTATATTAAAATTAATCAGATCTAAATATGATTTTAGGGCTTTAAGTTCGATTCCAACATTCAAGATCAATAACAATCAAACAATTTAATCAAATTATAAAATTAAAATCTGCTCTAATACTATTGTTAGGAAATCAGGATGGAAATTGATCCCCACCACAGAGGAACTTTTTTATATTTTAATTTTCTGAAATCCAAGATTATTTTAGTTATATAAAATGAATAATAATTAAACCATAATAAAACATGAATCTTAATTTGTACCTTATTCCAAAGCTTAATCTTTATTTTGTCATATCCCTTGAACTATTTCTAAAATTAATTCATCTCAACCATCGTAGTTACACAAGTGTTCGACCTCTAACTGTTTCTACAAAACAAGTTGACAGAACTCTGTAACTGTTACAGAGAGGGTTAAGTAAGAAGCACTGCTCCATTAAAATTTAAGCCTATTTATAATAAGTTTTGAATATTTTAGTAATTTAATTGAAATTAATTAGAATTACAAATAAATCTAATTAAATACCAATTTAAATAAGATCTAATATCTCATTTTGATCCTTATTTATTAAATATCTCATATTTAATTATAAAATTTCTTAAACTTTACAATCAAGTGTAACTTAATTAAAATATCTTTGCTCTCTTCAACCTATTTTTTATGTGAGACCTATTAGATTTCATGCATATTGGAAATAATTATAATTATAATTCATAATTCATAATTAGATCCTTTTAATTTATCTTTAATATTCCAATTAAATAATTTATAATCATATATCAAGATTGACGTCTAGCAATACATCATGACCATCCAAATATTTAAGAATGTCAAAGTGATTTTCACTAACTTTTTCATGCATGATTTTGCTGTATAATTCAATTTTTTTCTTTTTACCATGTTCCAATTAGATATAGAGCATAAAATTAATGTCTACTCTATTTTGAGTCCAATCATATTAGTTCTCTGCCATTAGACAGTGATTCAATTAATGACATTTGTAAACTATTTACAAAACGTCATACTACCTTGGTCAAGGATTTTCCGAATCAAGACTAATCGAGAACAATATAACATTCTCCCTAATTACTTTAGGGTGATGCATCATATCTCGATCTCTCAACTACCTCCATATAGTTCATGCTATGTACAATAACTACTGACTGAACAACTTATGATTAGAATAAGTCATAAGTAGTATCAAAATATAACAATTCCTATATAAAATAACTTTGGTGATTTCAAGTCAAATGATCACTTATACAATCATCACAATGAGATTTAGGCATACAAGTAATATTCTAAATGAATTTCTCCTATCAGGTTTGTTCAGTGAACTTGTTCCCTAACAAGCACTCACACGTTTGTTTAAATATCTCTAGACTTTGGTATATGAGATCGACCCCTTCCTTCATAAGGAAAAAAATAAAATCTGTTAGAATTTTTTCGTTCTATTAATGTCAAGTCTTAATAGAACAGTGATTAGGAATACTTTAGAAATAATACATAACTGCAATATGAATTTCATAATTAAAATCTCATTATAATTTCATTTGCAATGTATAATTATTCCATAGACTTTATCATATATATTTAAACATGTACGAGACAAAGAATGTCTTTAAATACATTACAAGAGTTAAGACATTTAATGACAACTTTTTTGTGACTAACTATCATTTTGTCATAGATATGAGGTTTTTGTGACAAAACAACTGATTGGCAATATTGTTTGGATTAACTGTGATGAATTATTTTGTTGTCACTAGTACAATGGTAATTGTGACAATTTAGTATCTTTCACAATTAAATTGTCACTATTAATATATTAATAGTATCAAAAATTATTTTATCACTAACTTCTGTCACTAAAAGCATATGTAATTTGGCGCAAAAGTAATTTTGACGAGATTGAATTGTAATTATGACAAAACATATGTTGATCACTAATATTTTCTATTTATTTTAACAAAGCATAATTTGGTCACTAATGTTTTTCTCTTGCTGTGACGAAATGGTTTACTATTACACCATATTTTACTTTTTTGTGATGAAAATTTTTGTCAATAAAAATTCAATTAGTTAGTGTTTACTTAATATTGTCCCAAAAACGAAACTATCACTATGGTCATTATTATTCATAATTTAGCAACAACCTTTTTGTGACCAATTATCATTTTGTTACAAATATGAGGTTTTTTGTAACAAAAAAATTAGTTGACACTATTGTTTGGATTAATTGTGATGATTTATTTTTCACTAATACAATGGTAATTGTGACAATTTATTATCTTTCACAGTTAAATTGTCACTATTAATATATTAATAGTTTCATCAAAATTTCTTTTATCACTAAGTTTTCTCACTAAAAGCATATGCAATTTGGCACCAAAGTAATTTTGACGGGAATGAATTATAATTGTTACAAAACATATGTTGGTCACTAATATTTTCTACTTTTTGTGACAAAACATAGTTTGATCACTAATATCTTTCTTTTCCTGTGACAAAGCAGTTTACTGTCAAATGATATTTTACTTTTTGTGACAAAAATTTTTGTCAATAAAATTCAATTAGTTAATATCTACTTAATATTGTCACAAAAACGAAACAATGGGACATCTCTATTGTTCAAGAGATATCCCATGTCATATATGTCCTTGGTCCAAATATAAATCCACAGGGACCTAATTGTCTAAATAAAGACTACTGTAAAGGTTCTGAAATCCTTCATGAAGCTTACACAACACTTTTTGAGCCTTTTATCTCTATAGGAAGGAACCAAGAATAGTCACCAGTCAAATTCAATGAAAACCTTATATCTGGATCTTCAATTGGCCCTAGAAGTCCTATCTTGAACATTGATCAAAAGACTAAGAGAGATGGTGATTGTGCATCTGAGAGAAGCAAAAAGAGTAAAGGATGTGAGGATGAAATGAAAGTTTATGATAACATTTCCTATTCATCTTACAGAAAAGGAAATGGAGAGAAAGTAAGAGAGAAGGAAGCACATCGATGAATTAGAGCTCATGAGCACAAGCTCTTTACAACAGTGCCATGAATCCCTAGAGTTAAAACGATCAGTTGCTTGTTGGAAGTATTAGATGATATTATTAAATTTAATAATATTATTTATGACAAATAAGAACACATTGGTGATAAATTTATTGTAACATATAATCTTTATTTAGTGATAACATTATTGTAACATATAACTTTCATACTTGTGATGAAATTTGTTAGACAATATGGTCACTGATGCAAATTTATTTTACAACTAATGCAATTATGTTGGTGAATTGATAGTTTTTTGTGACAATAATGAACACATTAGCGACAAGATATTTTGTAAGAACAAATTTTCATTTTTATGACAAAATAATAATGACAATTTTTTCCTTAAAATATTAGTGACTAAAAAGTAATGGACACTGATAAAAAAACACTAGTGTCAAATTTTTTTCACTATTTCCAATGATTTTAGTGGCGATGATATTGTCACAATAAAATGAAGTACTATTATGACTTAATTCGTGACTACTTTATATTATTTGTGATGACAAACTTGTCATAAATATGTAAAGTTACCGTGACCATATAGTTTTGTCACACATTCCACAACTTTTAGTGTCAGTAATTTTGACACAAAAGTGTTGCATAATTGTGACCATTTTCTAAATTACTCACTATTTCATTAGTGACAGAGATATTTGTGATGGGAGGTGACGACTTTAAAAAGTGGACACTATTAATAGTAGTGACTAATATTACTGCTTTTAGTGATAACTTTTGCTTTCGCTAAAAATACAATTTGTTGTAGTGATAATTGTCCCTAAAGTATAATCAAACCGATTAGCTGTAAGATAGAAACTAACAAGTGTAGCCAATTCTCCTTATATGGTCGTGTTCTCATCAAGTCCTATAAGTTTACCCAACTTATAATATGGCTCATCCACTCCGAAGACTAGTACTCAAGAGGGACTCTCTAGAAATTTGCCCAAATTGGGACTATTGCTGGCATACTCATGTTGACCTTTATCCCCGAATACCACATGTTGAGCTTTATCCCCAGATATGCCAAGGCCCTGCATTTATAACTCTTTTAGCCTTATCTTCATCTGAAAACTTAAAAATATATAGGTCATCTTCATTCACCGCCACATTTTCTAGTCCTATTATAATGGAAAAGCTATCCTTGTCTCCATGAAGTATCCAACTAATGAGGTACTCCACTTTTTCTCTCCTACGAGCCAAAAAATGCTTTAGATAATAGACAAAAGCGTAGCTACAAGTATAATTATCATTTCCTTTTTATTAAGATAATATAATTCATATCGTTATAAAAAAGTGACGTTGCTATTAGGTAACAATATTTTTTTATTAGGTAGCAAAATAAAAAATTGTTATTTTAAGTTTTGACTAAGGGAACACATTAGTTTCAAACTATAACAACTGTGGTAAATGTTCATTAATTTAGGTGAGGGCCTCGTAGATGTAGGTCGTATGTGCCAAACTGTATTAACAAATTTTTTTCGTTGATTTATTTGCTGCGTAACAAAATTTTCTATTTGTGATTAAATTCTGGAAAATCATTGTTTTTTTTTAAAAATTAAATTGAATTAGAAAAGAGAAGGAGTTCAGTATAACACTTATCCTACTAAAGGATAACAAAAACAATGACCAAATAACATCGTAAGCTAGAGAACGACCCCGTGTAACATACATCCTTAAGTAAAACACCTTGGATCTTCCTAAAACGAGTTAAATAAATTCCCCCAACTAAAGTTCCTCCAAAAGTTTCCAAATTAGGGCTCGAAAGTCTCCTTTAACTCTTTCTCTAGACGGTTAATGAGGTAAGGGATTTCTGATTTGAGCTTAATTTCTTCATCTTCACGTTCGTCTTCACTCGTAACTTTTCTGATTAGGGACACTCAATGAGTCTTCCTCTATATTTGAACTCTGGCTAATATCTCCCATTGCTCGACTACTTGTCTTCAGTATCAGTGATGGTTGTAGATGATCAGGCGTTAAGACCTCATAGAGGAGTGACCCCATAAGGTAAGAGCTCCAACTTTAGATTCCTATGCAAATGTTATGTGTGTGGTACCTTGCTAGTGCAGGTCATACAGATGTATTGTTCTAAGATGTACTGGGTATTCTTGGAGTCTCGTTAGAGTCTCTAAGAAATCACTAGTCTGTCACTGCATTTCTTCTCCATTTGGTTTATGACCAGTTGTTCTCTGATACTATTAGAGATGATTTCCATGAGAGAATGTATGCCTTTTTCCCTTCCTGCAAATCTTCTGTTATTCCTCTCCCTCCAGGTCTCTTTAATACATGTTGTAATGGCTACCATGTAAACATCCTTTTCATGTTTGGATGCATGGTTTAATAGTATCTCTTGTATAATGCCATTTAGATTACTTTGATAGCAATTAAGTGTACATAGAGACGAAATTTGCCGCCATACTCTATTATAAAACTCACATATGAAAAGTAGATGGTCTCTGTCCTCTTCGTCTAGGTTGCAAAGGATATATCTTTTAGAGTAGGAGAGGAATTTTAATCTTGTCATAGTGTTTAGTCTATCCTTCATGACTAACCAACTCAAGAAGCTGGCATTTGGCTTGATAGTGTTACTCCAAATCAACTTACGCCATCCAATTCTTGGTTTCTCACATACTTTAATTGTTTTGGCCGCCTATTTGTTATGTCTAATACAACTAGACCATTCCATAGATATATATCCTCTCCTTCATTGTGTCAATACTGTGATATTGAAAGAGATCTGATCTCCTCTTGGGAAAGATCACAGTTGCCATCTGCAATTATTCCTGGAAAATCGTTGTGCTAATTCAGTTACTTTCTAATAATCAACCGTTAGTTTCAGTTTGAAGCAACTGCGGCAGAATAGGAATTCTGTGGAACTTTGACCTTTGAGTTTTTCAATAAGGGCTCACTAACTGACCTAAATATAAATTTCAATAAGGACTCACTAATTGGCCTAGGTACAATTTTATTCTGAAGGTTATAATTTTGGAGATGATTTTTAACAGCTACATTATAAAAGGAAACAAGTTTTTGTTCCCTAATCATCTGCAGCTATGGAGCTTTAGGGATTAAGGTAATTAAAGTGTTGCTTAGGAGGTTTAGAAAAAACTACTCTCAATTGTTGTTTACACATTTTCTGTTACTTTGTTCTCCACTTTATCCCAATTTTTATAGTAAAAGTGTGGGACCAAATCGTTTGTGTTAGAATAAATTAAGATAGAACATCATCATATAGATCATATTATTCAGGATCTTTTCATATGCATACAAAACAAAAATCACATACTTGGATTTTTGTTGTAGTTCCACCGGTTAAAGAACTGTTCTGGAGATTTTCATTATCCTATCTTTTATCTTTTGGTTCTCTAGTTTTTAAACTGAAAACCTGAACCACCTTTGGTAGTTATTGAAAGACTAATGACCATAATACTCCTCATGGGTGTATGTGATTCATTATCTCCCACTCACACATGATGAGTTTTAATCTAATTAAAAAACTCTACAGCGCATATACTTGTTTAATAACCGATGTGACCAGCATACGACGAGAGCACATTTCCATATATCTATTAAGAGTATATGACATCTCGATTAACAAATTGATCATAGGACTTATGTTTCCTTGAGTAGACATTGTATGCTATACCCTAGGTCATATCTCGCATTTGCACTTTCCTTTTATCTCATTTAGTTTCTTGTGTCATGACTGTATTCAAGTTCTCTATTAAAGAGACGATGGCTATTTATGAATACTTTTCATGCAAGTCCATTATCTAAATAAATTATCTTCTTCTATTCTCAATTCTTTTTTTAATTAAATTTAATTTGCTTTCCTAGAATTATTCCATAGGATTACATCTTGCATGATCTTTTGGCAGTAACCTAAAGTAGCACACCTTAAATTCAATTCTCAAGAATGAGACAAGAGTCATAAGGGTATATAACGAGGTTCTTCTCAACCTCAAGGGGTCTCACACAATGTAAGATGAGATCTAGAGACTTACATTAATCCCTTTTGTGATCAGTTTTGCACACATGGTATGAGTCATGTGCTACGATATTTACCCACTTCATTTAACTTGAACAACTTTCATTCCAGAAATTCTATACAAATGATAGCTCAAACATACTTAATGTTTAACTTGAGTTCACTTATCTACTCAAAACCTGTTCAGAACTCACATCTGGCAATGTAAGACAGATATAGTGATCATTAAATCAGTTTGAACCAATTTCCTTGTGGGATTTATAGTTTAAGTTTCTCGCTCTCAATTATCAACTAGATAATAAACTTTAAACATGTCTCATCTCTAGTGAGCATAAATACCAGAGGTGATTTCCCGTGTGAGCGGGCCAATCTCTAATCTGTCTCATATACTTATGATTCATCCTAAAATATATTTATTTAAAAACACATATATATTCATAAATCAAATGATACACAATTTATAATCTTCATCATACATTATATCCAAAATATGACATTATAATGAGTGAACATACATTGAGAAATGTTTATCAGTACATGTCAACATCTACGTAGTCCTAGTGACTTTACATGCCCAATGTATACATCTCTGGAAATTGGCTTTGTCATTAGGTCCGCGATCATATCTCGTGTAGATATATACTTCATGTTCACTTCTCTTCGTGCAACTATATCTTTCACATTATTATACTTGGTATCTATGTGCTTTGCCTTACGATGAAATTTGGGGTCTTTAGTATAAGCGATTGTACCTTGACTATTATAGTTAATGGTCACTGAATTAATTTCGCTTTTAGTAACTCCCAAATGCACTAAAAATCGATGAAGCCACACAGCCTCTTGTACTGCAATTGAGAATGCTATAAATTCAGCTTCTATTGTGGATAATGCAATGCGAGATTGTTTCTTACTTTTCCATAATATTGCTCTATGGTTTAATAAGAATACATATCCTGAAGTAGATTTTTTTCATCTAAATCTTCTCCCCAGTCTGCATCTGTATACCCTTGTATATGTAGATCATTGCCTTAATAACATAATGCATAGTCCACAGTTCCCTTTAGACACCTTAATATTTTCTTTGTAACTTTCCAATGTGTTTGGACTAGATATGATTGATATCTGCTCACCATTGCAACAACGTAACAAATATCTGGTCTTGTACACATCATTGCATACATAAGACTTCCAACTGCATTGGAATAGGAAACATTCTTCATTTGTTCCCGTTCTTGTGGCATTGACGGGCAATTTCTCTTACTATGGCCTTCACCTTTAACAATAGGATTATCAATTGGTTTGGAATCTTGCATACAGAATCGTTCAAGAATTCTTTGAATGAACATCGCTTATGAAAACAATAACAATCTCTTAGAATGATCTCTTGAAATTTTGACTCCCAGAATATATGTCGCTTCACCCATATCTTTTATTTCAAATTTAAATGATAACCAATCTTTGATATACGTAAGGAACATATAGTAATTATAAGCAATCAATATATCATCCACGTATAAAGATAAAATCGTTAATTTATCTTTGGATCTCTTAACATACACACAACGGTCTTCATCATTCATTTGAAAATCATACAAAATGATTATGTTATGAAAAAGAATGTACCATTGTCTTAAAGACTGCTTTAGGCCATAAATTGATTTTAATAACTGACATACCTTATTTTCTTGACCTGCCTTGATGAAACCTTTAGGTTGTTCTATATAGAATTCTTCTTCTAATTCTCCATTGAGAAAAAGTAGTTTTTACATCCATTTGATGTAACTTAAGATCCATATTGGCTACTATAGCCAGAATAAGATGAATTGAAGCAAACTTCACCACAGGTGAAAAAGTTTTCTCATAATCAATTCCCTCCTGTTATGTATATCCTTTTTACTACAAGCGTGCCTTGTATCTTTTGATACTATCATCAACTTTTTGCTTTATTTTGAGAACCACTTGTAATGCGCACCACAGAATTGAAAGATTGTTCTTATTCAAGGAAAGAAGAAGAGGATAGATCCAAATTAGCTAAATTAAATATGATACACAAGGTTTCAAAATTACCTACTAGAGCTCATAAAGAACTTGTCTCAAACAACTTAGATAACGGGTAAAGAACAAATCAAGAAAGTTGTATAGGATCAAAATCACCCCACAATCTGATTCAGTTGATAAGTGATGTTTAATTCCTAAGTTGAAAAGAATAAGAGGGATTTCTTCTCTCAATATAGCTGGCGGCTCACAAAAGATAATCTGATCCAAAGTTGTCTTTCCCTAACCCTAAAGAGGGTATTTATACCTAGGTCAAATAATAAAAGACTTGGAATTAAAATACATGGAAGCCCAAAATATAATTAATTTAAAACAAGTCCAAATTAGAATAATAAAGCCTCTCCTCTTGGGCTTAAGTGATAATGCGTAGCCCAATACAATGGTCTTCAAGCCCTAAGTGAGTTTAATCTAAAGATTTGGGATAAATGAATCAATTTGGGTTGTGATTCAGATAGCTCTCCTCCAGTAGGCTTGATGCACTCCATCCTCTCCACAAATTCGCCCACATGTGCATAGAGAGCCTCTTTAAGTCTCTCGATCTTAGCTTTAGACATCGGTCCAACTGGAATGACAAGCTCGCCCCCGTCACGCACGCCATCTCTGTGGTGATCCTTACTCCTGCTCACATCAGTCAATCCCTCCTCAAGAAGATTCATCCTCGAATCTGAATCCATATCAAAAGGAGATAGATCAGTAATATTAAAAGCTGCAGAAATAGAATACTCACCTGGCATGTCAATCTTGTAGGCATTGTCATTTATCTTCTCCAACACTTAGAACAGACCATCACCCCTAGGATCCAGTTTGGGTTTCCACTGGGTAGGAAACCTCTTTTTCCTCAGATGCAACCAAACCCAATCTCTAGGTTTAAAAGTCACCAATTTTCACCCCTTATTGGCTTGCTTCACATACACCATGTTTCTATGCTCAATGTGCTGTCTTGCCTTCACTGCCAGTCCTTAACCATCTCGGCTTTCCTCTTGCCGTTTGCACTAGACAACTCATGCAAGGGTAAAGGTACCAAATCCAAGACAGTCAGAGGATTAAAACTATATACAAGTTTAAAAGGTGAATAACTTGTAGTGGAATGCACACATCTATTATATGCAAACTTAATAAATGGCAAACAATCACCTTAAGTTTTCAAATTTTTACCAACTACAGCACTCAACAAGGTACCTAAGGTTCTATTAACAACCTTAGTCTGTCCATCTGTCTGTGGATGACAAGTAGTAGAATAAAGCAATTTAGTACCCAACTTTCCCCACAGAACATGCCAAAAATGGCTAAAAAATTTAGCATCTCTAT
>JAOTAY010000189.1:13418320-13430522 GCA_025629805.1 Erythroxylum baracoense
AGGAGAAGAGAAGTGGAGGAATTGTAAGACAAGAACCCACGATCATGGGATTCATGCCAATTCCCACGATCGTAGGATCCCTAACTTAAAGAGACACGCAGGTTTCACTTATTCTTAGGTTCTTGTGACTATATAAGGGAAAAAATCCCTAAGGCTGAAAGACTGTCGTGAGAACTTGCCTCTTTGAGATAAACAACAAATTTAGAGCCTAGAGAGAGGTAGGGAACCAAGATTTCCATTCCAAATTGGGCAAAGAGCACATCAACTCCAGATTTTCCAAATTTGGGCAAAGAAGAGTGGGAGCTTGCTTCATCTAGTTCTTATTTCGTTTTTCTCTTCTAGCATCTTTATTATGGATTTTCTGGTTTCTGGGGATGTTAATGACAGTATGAGTGGCTGAGTTATTTGTAGAGATTACTCTTGAACTACTTATTGAACTCCTACTTTGTTGATTTGAATGAATAATGTTTTTGACGAATCTTGAGCTTATACTTTACAATATATTGAGAAATTGAGTTGGGTAAATTGTGTAGGAATGTACAATGAGACTTGGCACTCTATAGACCTATATTCATCAAGTTAATTGATTAGTTAGATAGAGATCTTGGCTAATTAGTTGATTATCCATAGGATAACTTCATAACTAGTTAAATTGGTAGACTAATTTTGTAGATTGAGAGATTGCTTAATCGTTTCTATTTAATTTGAGTAGGGAAAATTAATTACACCTTGAGAGAGGGTAGTTAATACATTAGGACATTTTAGGTGAGGCACAATTCAATTAATAAGGTAGAAGGGAGATAAGATAGGGAAAAAGTGATCTCTAATTGTTAAATCTTGAATTCCAAGTTTCTGCACTTTTGCTTTATCATTTGTTCATTGTTAGTTGTTTGATTTAGTTTAATTTTTTAGTTTATATTTATTAAAATTGGTTCTCAAACAAAGCAGCCTCAATTAACTAGTGTTTAAACACAATCTTTGAAGGATCGATATTTGTTCTTTATTATAAGTTACACCCCATATACTAGCAGTTTTGAGCGTAAAACTAGTGAATTGGTTTTGCAATCAACAATAAACAAAAGAGAAATGAGATGAAAGTGTGGGTAAAGGATCCTAGTGCCAGCACCACATATTGGGAATAAGACCCTAATGCAGGCAAGCATTGGCTAAGTTGCTGGCTATGATGTTATCGCTAAGTGTTAGGATACCCCAATGTTAGTCATTATTGTTAAATTTTTTATTTTTAATTTCAAATATTTTGTTTTAAATTTCAATTGCTCATAATTTGATGTTAATGAATTGTAATGCTATAGATAAATTAAAACTCATTGGTATAGAATGTTTTTGAAATCGCTTAAAGGTGGTTTGTTTATTTTATAGTTAATGAGAATGAATGTATGTAATGCATATACACAATTAGTTGTATTTAGATATCCAAAGATAGTAAATATTTTTAGTTGATGTATGAGCGATTACCAAATTATGTATATATTAGCATCATTATGTGTTGTATGGTATATTAATATATTTCTCAAAGGTAAACATTAATATACAATTTATGAAAATCATTATATGTTGTATGGTTTGTTAATGGATTGCCCAAAGGTTAACATGAATATATAATTTGTGATTTTTTTTAAATTTGTGTAGCATGTTGTTATATGACTCAAAGCATTAATATTAAGTTTTAATTTCCTATAGTAACTATTGCCATTCATCTAAATCTTGCATCTATTATGATGTTTAATAAACTAAACTTCTCCGAATGCAGTGAAGAAATCTAGTTCTATCTTGGGGTTATGGACTTGGATTTGTCATTCAAAATTGATAAACTAGATGGTTTTAATGTTTTGATCACTGATGAGGAGAAAATTTATTTAACAATTAGGAAAGATTAAATGGATTGAATAAGATGTATATAAAGATGACAATTGCTAACAATATTAAGTCTGCTCTTTTCAAAACTAAAATTTTTAAGGAATTATTCAAGTTTTTTGAAGAGAGCTCCCTCTTCTCAAAACTAAAAGTGCTAAGGAATTATTCAAGCTTCTGGAAGAGCGCTCTTAATCTACTGATAAATCTCTTATTGGGACGCTTATAAGTACATTGGCCACCATAAATTTTGATGAATCACATACTATACATGAACATGTCAATAAGATGATAAATAATGAAATAAGACTTAAGTACCTGGGAATGAAAGCTTCCTTGTGCAACTCATTATCATCTAAGTATGGGCCTTTCCAAATAAACTATAATAATATGAAGGGAAAACGAATATGTATGAGTTACACAATATGTCAGTCCAAGAAGAGACTAAACTCAAGAACTAAGGAAACCACTCCATTAATTATGTCAAGAGTCAAGGAGTTGGTAAGAAAGGTGGAAAGAAGAATTAGAAGAAAGTGAAGGAACCCTGAAAGTTAGGGGGAATCCTCTTAGATCCACAAAAAGGAATATGATGAACACAAATGCCATTTCTGTAATAAGGTTGGGCATTTCCAAAAGGAATGTTCTAAGCGTAAGGCATAGTTTGAGAAGAAAGGTAAGCCTAATGTTTATGTATGTTTTGAAACAAACCTTGCTAAAGTTCCTTTTAATACTTGGTGGATTGATTCTGGTTATACTACTTATATTTCTAATACCTTATATAGATTCCTTATAACCCAAACCATAATATCAAATGAAAGATTTGTCTATATGGGTAACAAAATAAGAGTTTCGGTGGAATGTGTTGGGACTTATCACTTAATCCTAGACACTAATTATCATTTGGACTTATGTGAAACTTTTTATGTACCTAATATATATACGAATTTAGTATCTTTATCCAAACTTAACAGATCATGATACTCATTTACATTTGGAAGTAGTAGTTTTAGTTTTTACAAATATAACCACTTGATTAGTAGTAGTGTAATATTTGATGGTTTATATAATTAAACTTTAACATTGTTTATGCTGAAAGTTTATTGACTTTGAATCTTGATATTGGTATCAAATTTAGTTTGATTAATGATAGATCTGCTTATTTATGGCATAAGTGTTTAGGACAAGTTTCCAAAGAACGACTTTAAAGATTAGTAAAGAATAAAATATTTCCTAAATTGGATTTACGGATCTTAACATTTTTGTGGATTGTATTAAACGCAAACAAACAAAACACACATTAATGACAGAAGCCATAAGAAGTACTCAACTTCTTGAAATAAATCACACTGGGTATGGACCATTTGATGTGCTTAATTTCAATAAAGAAAAATATTTCATCCCTTTATAGATGATTATTCATGTTGTGATATATCTATTAGATACATGATAAATATCAAGTTGTAAATACATTTGAGGATAATAATAATGAGGTTAAAAGACAATTAGACATAAAGGTGAAAATAGTTAGGTTTAATAAAGGTGGTGAATATTATGGTAAGTATGATGAAAGTGGTTAAAATCCTAGTCCTTTTGCTAAATTCTTTGAAAGACATGGTATTTTTATGCAATACATAATGCTAGACACACAATAACAAAATGTTGTGATAGATTGGTATAAAAGAACTTTGTTATATATGGTTAGGAGTATGATGTATAATTCATCTTTACCATTTCTTTGTGGACATATGCTTTATAAATTGCTTTATACTTATTGAATAGGGTTCTTAGCAAGGTAGTTCTTAAGACTACTTTTAAACTATTAACAGGAAGGTAACCTAATTTAGGCACCTACATGTTTGAGGTTGCAGGCATATATTAGACATTATAATCCATATGAAAATTTTGGATTCAAGAATAATCAGCGAATATTTCATTGGTTATCTGGAGAAGTATAAAGTGTTTATATTTTATTGTCCTAACATACTACAAGAATTGTGGAAACTAGGAATGTTAGGTTCATTCAACATAAGAAGAGACTAGTGAGAATGAAACACCATATAGAGTGGATATTCAAAAAATAGGAATGGAAGTCCCTATGGCTGTGCAAGTCCTTATGTTTTGTATACTTACTCATGTTCTTGTTCCATAAATTATTAAACCACTTAATAATCATGAAGAACAACACCATTGTTCATAATGAAATTGAATATGTAGCGAATAAAGCTATAGTAGAAGAATCATAACAAATAACATTAATAAGGTCTCAAAGAGAAAGAAAGCTAGCTATTTTGACAACGATATGGTATGTGCTCACCAGTGTAAAAATGACTTAGGAATTGAGAATGACCCAGTGACCTTTTCATAAGCCATAAATTGTGAAAATTTTGATAAGTGGTTAGATGCCATGAAAGATGAGTTTAAATCTATGGAACATAATGCTCTCGGACCCTGTGGAATTACTAGAAGGTTATAAGAGAACTGGTTGTAAATGGGTCTTTAAGACCAAACATGATTTCTTTAGTCATTTGGAACAGTACAATATCAGACTAGTTGCTAAAGTATTTACTTAAAAAAGGGCATTGATTATAAGGAGACTTTCTCACTAGTCTCCAATAAGGATTCACTTAAAATTATTATGGCTTTGATGGCTTATTATGATATAGGATTACACTAAATGGATGTGAAAACCATTTTTTCATATGGGGATATAAAGGAAGAAGTCTATACGGACCAACCAATAAGGTTCATGAATGTTGGAAAATAACATATGGTGTGCAATATGAAGAAGTCAATATATGGATTTAAACAAGCTTCCTGACAATGGTATCTTAATTTTAATAATATTATTGTTTCCTTTAGATCTAAAGAAAACACCATCAAGATGTCATCAATATATATATATATATATATAGACATCTTGCTTGTAGCTAATGATCTTGATCTATTAAATGAGAATAAGAATTTTCTCTCTAGTCATTTTGAAATGAAAGATCTGGGTGAGGCAATATATGTGATAGGAATAGAAATATTCCCTGATATATCACAAAGATTCTTATGTTTATCTTAAAAAGCATAAATTAACAAAGTATTAGAGAGATTTAAGATGAAAAAGTGTTCAATATCACTTATTCCAATTTATAAAGGGGATAAGTTTAGCCTTATGCAATGTTCGAGAAGTAACTTATAACATAAGCAAATGGAATCAATTCCATACGCATTTGTAGTTGGAAGCCTAATATATGCTTCTAATGTGTATGAGACTAGACATAAGCTTTGTAGTAGGGATATTAGGAAGATACTATAGTAATCCTAGTATGGATCATTGGAAAGCTACAAAGGAAGTTCTGAGATGTTTACAAGGATTTAAAGAACAAATGCTTATTTTTGGGAGCTGTGATCACCTTAAGGTTGTTGGATACTCATATTCAAAGTTTGCTAGCAGTGTAGCTACAAGAAAATCCACTTGGCTACATTTTATCTGTTAGCTAGATGAGCCATCTCATGGAAGAGTGCAAAGCAATATGTAATTGTTGCATCTGCCATAAAGGCTAAGTTTATGGCATGCTTTGAAGCCATAATTCAGACTAAATATTTGCAAAATTTTATTTTAGAGCTTAGGATTGTCAATAGTATAGCCAGGCCCCTAAAAATTTACTGTGATAATTCTGTAACAGTTTTCTTTTCTAAGAACGATAAGTATTTCATAGGTGCTAAACAAATGGAACTTAAATACTTTGTCATTAATGAGGAGGTTTAAAAACATAGACGAGCATATTAACACTAATCTCTTATATTTGCTGAACCTTTGACAAATGGGGTTTATCAACCACAAGACTCTTTGGTCATGTAAAGAATATGGGTATTATATATACTAATGATTATTAGACTGTACTATTATAATGACTTTTATTATATATTTAATACTCTTTGCACATTAATGAATTTACTGTTTTTGAATTTTTTGTTCTCTTTATGTATTTGATTACAATGTATGTTGTTTAAAATAGAATTGAATAGTAAATCCTATTATGCTTTCCATTTATAATCATGATTAGGGAGAAGCTAGCATAGTGTGGTATATGGAAGGGAGTACATTAAACTAATAGTGTATGACCTCTATAACCCTTATTAGTCTTATACTTGATTATGATTACTGGTGATACATATGTATGTGAATGATCACTATTGTACAATGTGATTGTTTAAATTATTCATCCAATAGACTACTTAAAGTCATATGAGTTAAGTAGGAGAGTGTTGGAAATAAATCCTTTAAGTGACTCGTGTTAAAAAGGAAGCTAGTGGATCTAATAATTTAATAAATAGGCCTTTGGGTTTTTAGTTGATTGATGGTTGTCAATTTCTTAAATGTATTAGGGTTCTGTCCTTGCCTAATAAGTTTTTGGCTTATCACAAAATACCATCACGTACAAAATGCGAGATCGAAAGTTTAGGGAAGAGATGGATTTGAAAAGGAGCTTAAATATGTGAATCGTTTCTGTATCATTGAGTAATATAGTAGTATTCATAAACCCTATCTTTGTATAGGAATAAAATTCTAAATATGAATGTAAATATGTGAGTTCTATGAATTACTGGATTCTATCATATTTTATGAAATTATGCTTTCTTAAAAGATATCAATATTGTTATTTTCTTCAATTGAACTCCAATTTGGAGTCCTTTTTTAACCCTTTATTTCTAGCGGTGATCTAAAGTATACTTACCCAACTCAAAGTTCTCGTATACATTACAAACAGAAAGAAGAGAACCCCATACAGTAACATTAGGTTATAATTACATACCCTTTATTGTATGCATTATTCAAATAATCAAACTCTACCAAATAAAATTATGAAGATATTTGAGAATTTAGGTTCAATCCCTGAATCCTTAATTATATTATTGGGTAAAGAGCGAGGGATGATTTTGTGGATCTCTCTTGTCAACTATAATTTCCAATTAATAAAGGACACAAATATAATTAAAAAAATTACACAAACTTAGGTTGACAAACGAAAATTTATAGTTTTGTTAATTTAAAGTTTAACTTAAACATTTTGAAATATTAATGTTCTTTTGAACTCTCTCAAATATTTGAATTTAAATTAAATTTGGATATAAATATTAAGATTGGAATGATCTTTTTTGTTTAATAAATTAATAGAAATAAAAGCTTTGTCTATTTTTATTTAAGGTACCAAAAATATGGTATATATTAAGCTCAAATTTGGTGGGTCATAACGAAAAAGAAAATCTTGAATGTTTCAAATGCTAATAAATTCATTACCTACCTCTAAAATTTGTATGTTAAAGTGGAACACTTCATTTTTATTGTTGAAGTGAAAACTTAGGTTAAGTCAGAAGTTTGTCACCTATGAAGTTAGAGGACGATGCAAGTGTAAACCCAGTTACTCATCACGTCGTTAACGTTCAGTTGTGATCACATTGACCTTATGATACAGGTAACTAATTGATAATCGAAGTTATTATTTTTAGCGTTCGTTTGATAAAGAAAGTAAGAAGAATACAGAAGAAGAAAAATGAACATATGAGCTGAATAGAAGAGAGAGAATGCTTTGAGTTAGAGAAAATTTAGTACAAGGCTTCGTATTATTAATACTATCGAATACTACGTCGCATTTCTTCTGTTTCTTTATTCCGTAGCTCTCCCTCGTAACGACGACTTCTTATTTATACATCCTTGCATCTTCTTTGTTCATCTATTTCCGTCCATATCAATTCTCTGCCCCCCACGAACCTTCTCCACAAGGTTAATATATGACTGCAACGCGCTGTAACACTACTTAAAATATTTAAATCTACAACTATAATAGTAGTGAGTCTAGATCAATCATATAAAAACATTACACTAAAATAAGAAAGTTTTACACACTTATGCCTAGAAATATCTAATAATTGTCTTAAATAATCTAAAAATTAGTGAAATTTTTAAACATTTATTTAAGACAGCAAAATTTATGTAAAAATATACTAAAAAGAGTCTAAAACTTCTAAACTTTTCAATTGGTAGGACAAGAATGGCATCTTTTATAATTGTAGCAAGTATGCATCCAGTCAAAAGCAAGTAATTAATCTAAAAAAAGAAATCGTTGATAATAAAAAAGAAATGGAGAAATGACTCCAATGACTTGTTTGGTTGAGGGTACTAGGTAATCTATTACCCATCTATTCCTACTAATTACGTATTATATTGTTTGGTTAAAAAAATGCAAACAAAATACCTATTTTTAAGATTAATAATTCCTGGACATGAGGGAATAGATAAAGATCGTGTAACCTTGTCTTTACCTATTCTATGCACATTTGGAATAGGTATACACAATAAAGAAATCTTTTAGACAAGCCTCTCCTCCCACCAGAACAATCATCTCTCATATTCCCCTCAACCAGAAACTCAAAAACTAAAATCAAAATATTTTTGTTGAATTCGATTATGAATTAATCTAGGGAAGAAAAATTAGCAAAATGATTGGCAAAGAAGAAGCAAACCTTGAAGCATCTGGAAGGTCTCTTGCGGCTCCTTTGGTTTTCTTCGTCGTCGTCACTTTCTAGTTCCTCACCAGATGGCTCGAAGATCTTAAGAAGGTATTTGCATTTTTATTAAACTAAAAACAAATTAATTTCCATTTTCTGTATTCTAGAATTCTGATTGCTATAAAGATTGAATGCTACATTCAGAATCTTAAGGATCTGTTCTCTGGTTTTCTTCATCATCGTTGCTTTCCAGTTTCTCACTAAATGGCTCGAAGATCTTAAGAAGGAATTTTCATTTTTCTTAAACTAAAAACAAATTAATTTCCATTTTTTTGTATTCTAGAATTCTAATTGTTATGAAGATTGAATGCTACCTTTATAATAATAAGTATCTAGTTCTTTGGTTTTCTTCTTCATCGTTGTTTTCTAGTCCCTCACCAGATGGCTCGAAGATATTAAAAAGGTATTTGTGTTTTCTTAATCTAAAAACAAATTAATTTCTATTTTTCTGTAATTTAGAATTCTGATTGCTATAAAGATTGAATGCTACCTTCAGAATCATAAGGATTTGAGTGAACGCTATGAAGATTGAATGCTACCTTCAGAATCATAAGGATCTGATTGAACGCTATGAACATTGATTATATGCTAGTGTTGGAGGACTCTTGTTGCTATCATATCTTAATAACTTATGCAACCGTTTGGCAAGACTATTTTTCCACTGTCAATTATGAGTTTTATCGATTGCAATATCTATGCATTATCTTGAATTTGGTTTTACATTGATTTGATTAGTTAGACTAGTGAATGATATTCTAAAGTCCATTGAGATTAGCTTTCCATTTTCTTTTGTCAGTAATATAGAAAAGAAAACAAATAGAACTAGTAAACGTGAGATTTATGTTAATAGAAGGGGATGACATAGTAATATCCATTTCTATGCATTATCCTGAATTTGGTTTTACATTGATTTGAATAGTTAGACTAGTGACTGATATTCTAAAGTCCACTAAGATTAGCTTTCCATTTTCTTTTGTTAGTAATAGAGAAAAGAAAACAAACAGAACTAGTAAATATGAGATTTATATTAATAGCAGGGGATGGCAAGCCAGTGGAGCTTGCTGGTCAGTACTATAAAGATGGAGCTGATGAGGTAGATTTTTTTTATCTAATAAATTGAGTGGTTATGTCGTCTTCAGAGTATTGATTTTGTGTTTTGAAACATATTGATGTTGAATTTTAGGTCAGCTTCCTTAACATTACTGATTTTTGGGACTTTCCTTTAGGTGATTTTCCCATGTTGTAGGTGACTTATTTAACAATTAGTTATTCAATGAAAAATTACTAATTTTGAACATTTGCTTTTGGTTTCCTTGAGATGGCTTTCCATATATCTCATCTTTTTTCATTGCTATAGCTGTGTAGGTTTTGAGATACACGTCAGAAAATGTTTTTGTACCATTGAATGTGGGAGGTGGGACCAGAGATTTTACGAATCTAAATGGAAGGTTTGATTCTTCCATTATACCATAGACCAATCTTGCACTTATTTTACAGTTTAGCTGGCATATTGGTCATTAGCTTGGGTTTTTCTCAAACTCTTTAGTCATTGATCAATCTTGATTATTTTCGGTTCTCATTTAGGAACTATTATAGTTTAGAAGTAGCTTCAGAATATTTCAGGTCTGGGGTAGATAAGGTCTCTATTGGAAGTGATGTTGTATATACTACAGAAGAATATTTAAGAACTAAAGTATGAATGCCGCTAGCTAATTAGAACAAATTTGCTGTCTTTATGCCGCTAGCTAATTAGAGCAAATTTGCTGTCTTTTCATGTTTTATTGCTAGTCTATCCTTTGTAATAGCTTTTGATTATTCTTGAAGGGTAAAACTGGAAAGACTAGCATCGAACTGATATTTAGAGTTTATGGAAACCAGGTTGTATTTTATACAGTTTGAAATGCTTTGAAATCCATATTTCTCTTTATTTGCACATTATTTGCAAGATCCAACAATAAAAGGGAAAAACCTTCAATATTGGAATGATGTATGCTAATGCCCTGAATGATTTCTCTTCTTTCCTACATAACTTGTCCTTATGAACTTCTGATAAAAACATCCATAGTCTTGCCTTTGTACCTTTTATTTGTACTCAAAGTTGGTTTAAGTGTGGCTAGAAAATGTAGATGATTCTATCTATTAACTTTTCTCAATTTATTTTAAGCAATGGCTGTAAGTATAAACCCTCGTAGAGTTTATCTCAGAAGTCCTAATGATGTGGAGTTCAATGCTATTCGAGTAACTAACAGGGTAAGGATAATTTCTACATGTTTACCATTGTCAGCTTCTCAGTTTGTCAATTGAACTACTATATATTTTGATTCTATCTTCAATTAAAATAGAAGATTCAATGTGCCATTGGGACCTAGTGAATAATGATGATTTAGCTTTGAAAAAAATACTAACTCTTTGAATTTGAAAATTCTAAAGCGCCACTTCCCTTAGCAGAGGTTTGGAGCTTGAGGCACTATGTTCCAATCGTTTCTCATCGTAATCTCCTACCTTTGCTGAACTTAAAATCATCCTCCAATATACAATTAAATCTTTCTAAGGATACTCTTCATTTATCTTTTTCATACACAAAAAGAGAGGGAAAGTTGTCTTATACTACTATTTTCTGATTAAATGAAATGAAATGTTGTCTTCTCCTGTGTTGATTTCAGGTCTAAATGAAGAAGAGTATGCCTGGTATCAATGCACAGTAAGCCTTGTTTTTTTCTTTTGTGTATAGTCAGCTTTAAAACTATTTTTTGCTTCCTATATTGATTCAAGTTTACCTTTCTTGCTACTAGGATTAATTAATTAAATAGATTATAATTAAAAGCTATATAGAGACAATGCACATATATGGTGTTCATCATTTTGGTAGTTGTTTGTCATAGTGGTGGTTATTATGGTGGTTGCGTGTATTGGTGAATTTGTTATTATGGTGGTTGTCATGTATTAGTGAATTTGATGTTGCATGGGAGAATTGGTTTCCACTTCTATAGGAGCTGAGATTTTATTACAATTGGCTCTCAGTTGAGGTTGTAGCATGATTATGCTTCTTTTGCTTGTAAAGACAATAGGTTGTAGTTGCATGTTCTGTACGATATATAGAGATAAGAACATTTAGAGATTTGGATTGCACGTCACACCCAACACTCGAAATGTAATATAATGTTAATCTTGCTACCTGTTAGAAGGCCATGGCCTACCTTTTGAACATAGTCAGTGCATGATCAACAGGTTCCAAAAGTATTGTGCTATTCACTAAATCATATAATCGTATTCTTTTTCTTGTAGCACCTTTCCTTCTATATTCATCTTGAAGATGGAGAAAATATGTAAAGAGGATGGTGATTGTCAGTGCAGTGTGAAATTTTCAAAGTTAAATTGTCTCCAGGAAAAGGTTTGAGAAAGGAATTGCAAAAGAATTTGGAGGGTTAGCCTACCAATAAAGAGTTATAAGTTTCAAGACTTAGCTATAGAAAATGCACATGTATTCATCTACTTGCTATGACAATTAGTATCAACACCAGCAAATGAATGACATGCAAATTGTAACATTATTCATTTCTCCTTTCTAGTCATTTTGTGCTGCTCTTACCAATAGCTTCCTGTGATTATTAGTCTCAATTCATTTTGCCACTCACAAGGTGAAGTATGTGAATAGTGTGCTTTCTTCGATGGAAATAGACATTAGAATGAATCTATTTTAGCTAATTTGTGCTATTATATACATATAAATTTGTGTAATATAATATTTATTAACAAAAGTGTTAATTTATTA
>JAOTAY010000189.1:13430622-13447878 GCA_025629805.1 Erythroxylum baracoense
AATCAATAGTGTACTTGTAGTCATTTCATTTGAATTACAAATACTTATTATGTATAATTTAATGTTTTTATTATCAATTAAGATAATTTTAACCTTATATCATCAATCAACTTTCTGTTTAAACAAATAAAATTATTGTGCACATATAATTCATAACTATTTAAATTATACGTCAACCATAAGCTCATCAAATAAAATTTATTGATGATATATTTTAAAAAAAAATTTCTTGTTACTTTACCGACGGACATTAGTTATTCCGTCGGTAAAATCAATTCTATTTATTGACGAAACACAATAAACCGTCGATAATCACAGATAGAATAACTAATTCCGTCGCTAAATTTACCAACAAGATTTGCTACAAAATAACCTCGAATAAGCTCTCTAGATTTAAATGGACAACTGCTTTACAAGTTAGGAAAACAGATTAATCAAGGTAACAAATACACAAGCTCGGGTCATTTAACTTAAGTTATATTATCCCTAATGATTAAAAACCATTAGTTGTCACAAATGATGTTATGCGGAAACATTAATCAATTTGGAGTGAAAAATAAAACAACAATTGACAAGATAGAAAAGTAACCAAAAAACCACAACACCAATATGAACACTAAGATTTATACTGGTTCAACAATGCCTAAGTCTAGTTTGGAGACGATAAAGTGTTTCACTATAATCAATGAGAGAATACAATAGTGTTTATCACTCAATTTCCTAAAGACCCAAATTAACCTAAGCTCACATACTCCTATTAGGAAGAGAAAACTGAAAAATACAAAACAAAGACAATTTGAGAGAATTTCCTTTTCTCTCCCCGATGACTCCTTGCTATTTTCTCTCTCCCTTCCCTTTTGGTGCAGCTCTTCCTTTTTTTCTTCTTCTTTTCAGTTGTTGCCATGCTTCTACTTTATAGATAAGCCAATGGGTGCAATAGCTGGCTAACTTGTTGCATCAAAAGTGGATGGGTGCAACAGCTAGCCAACTTGTTGCACTAAAAGTGGTTTATATTGAAGATTCTAGGAATGGGTTCTTACATAACAAAAATCAAATAGAGCATTCAATCATTTTCATACAATACCCAAACATTAAACATAAGATAATATAATTAATCCCTTGGAGAAGGACCAACAAACAATGAGAGAAATGTTTAACCAGGTTCTTCGAAGTTGATATCACCTCAAAACCAGCATCATGAAGCTAACTCTCCATGGGTCTCTACAGGAGTGGAGCTTTGCCCTTTTTCTTCTTAAAAGCCAAAAGCTCACACCTAAAACGAAAACCTCAAATGAAACATATCTTCTGTTGTCACATTATACCGTTTTATACCAAAAAATAAGGTTAAAATGGGACAGATGGCCATTGCTCATGTGGATGAGTGGTTGTTTACGATCATGCATGATGTTGTCCAAAAGCTACCTTGCATGGGCGTGACTTAAGTGTCATGCACATGCAACTTGGGTCATAGGCGTGAGCGACATATTCTCACAGCCATGACAATTTCGTGCATGGCCATGGGCCATGTTTCTTCAACATATACTCTTCATGCTCTTCATTTTATACATTTTCTTGTCTTTTCTTGCTCTAATTCTTCTCATTCTTGTTCCATAAAGGCAAATGGTTGTTAATCTCAAGAAGATGGCTCAAATATAGTGCTTTTGACTCACTTTAGCTCTTTTACTTCCGAATTGTACCTAAAATAAAAAATGAAATAAAGTGAGTATGTTAAGCATTTTCATATCATTAATCACTAAGTGTTATAGAATAAATGTATAATTAATTAACTACTTATCAATGTCAGGAAAACATTATTGAATATTGTAAAGAAATTCCTACAATACATCATGATCCTTAGACGAAGACCATTGAGCTAATATTTGGACAATGGGTTATTGTGATGATTAACCAGACGGTTATCCAGAATAGCAATCAGAATGCATAGCATAGAAGACAATGAAGGAGGTAATATTGGAGACACCGACGTTTCATTAGATACATGACACTTCAGTTGCAACACATGAAATGTAGGATTGCAATATGAAATGTAGGATGAACCCTACTATTAACTATCAAGTCCAGTGTATAGGTCACGGAACCGACCCGCTTACTAATTCAAAACATACCATAAAACAAAGCAACCAACTTTTGTGAATGGTGTCGCTTCACATTGTGCTGATGATAAGGTTCCAATTTCAGATACATAAAATCGCCCACCTCAAATACACGTTTTGTGCGATGACAATCAGTAATTTACTTCATCCTATGCTGAGCATGATGTAAGTGAAATCTCAAAATACCCAAAGACTGCTTGAAAAGGCGTGATCTATATGGAATAGTGAAAGGAGGTATTATACCGCCAATTTGTAAGCGATAACCAACGATTCCAATTAGTAGGACAGTTGGATGTCATACACCTTAGATAGGTCTCAATTGTGTGATTTAGCACCTCGGTTTGCCCATTGGATTAGGGATGGTAAGCTGTTAAAAGCTGAAGTTTAACAACCTAGCGACGAAACATATCCTACCAAAAATAACTGGTAGAAACATCATCTCAATCATTTACAATCATTTGCAGCATACCATGTAATTTGAAGACATTGTCTATAAAATTTTTGTGACTCTTTTCGTGGTATATGGGTAATGTAAAGGTATGAAATGAGCATACTTGCTTATGCGATCCACCATGGTAAAGATGATTGAAAATCATTCTGACAACAATAACCCTTCGATAAAGTCCATGTTGATATCTATCCATATCTGTTGAGGAATGAGTAAAGGTTGGAGTAATCCTAGAGAAGCCACGGTTTCATATTTATTTTTTCATATACATCACATTTTTACACATATTCACGCATGTCTCTTTGTAATCTTCACCAGAAGAAAAATGTGCTAGTCCTCTTATAAGTACCAAATCACCCCAAATGACCCCCATGCGTTGTGAAATAAGAAAATTCAATGATTTTCTAGCATAGTAGAATGGAATTGCCCACTATTGATCGCCTTTTCCACTATAAAATTCCATCCTTCCAAGAATATATGGTACCTTTGTATTCACCATGTTGGATGGATGCATCCTGTCACCATCTCTCTTTACTTTCAGATAATAATTATGTTTGAACATACAAAATGGATAGCGCAAAAAGCTGTAATTTACTAACTCAAGATAAGAAGTCCATAGTTGAGTTATCCACTCCCTTTTTATATTTAATATCAAAATCAAACCCTAAGAGTTTAGGAAGCCATGTCTATTGGAAGGGAGTGCTAATTCACTGATCTATCAAATAATGAAGATTGTGATGATCAGTGTAGATTACAAAATGTCATCTGGTGAGGTAAAGGGACCATTGCTTCACTGCCATCACTATTGTCAAGAATTCTTTTTCATAAACTAATAAGTGTTTATACTTATTATAGAGATTTTACTCATAAAAGCAATCGAATGATTTTTTTGCACCAACATCGCATCGATCCCCTCCCCACTTACATCAGCCTCGATTACAAATTTTAGCTGAAAATTTGGAAGGGCCAATACTGGTGCCATTGTCAAGGACTACTTCATGGAGAGGAAAGCTACATTTGCGTCATCACTCTAAACAAAGGAATCCTTCTTAAGCAAAATTGTCAGTGGCTTACTTAATTGGCCATAGCCTTTGATGAATCATCTATAATGTCCGCAAAGTCCTAAAATCCTTGCAACTTCAGATAGTTTGCGGTTGTGGCCAATTCAACACTACAATCACCTTCTGCGGATCTATTGGAACTCTTTAGCTACTAATGATGTGTCCCAAATAGTCTACCTGACCAACACCAAAGGAGCACTTGGAGAGTTTAACATAAACTTGATGTTCTGTTAAAATCTTCTACACTAGATGCAGATGTTCCAAATGCAATTCAAAAGAATGACTGTATATCAATATATCATCGAAAAACACTAAAACAAACCTCTTTAAGTATGCTTTAAAGTTCTGGTTCATCAAACTTTGGAAGGTTACAGGTACGTTCGTTAGACTGAAAGGCATTATAAGAAATTCGTAACATCCTTCGTGCGTCCAAAATTCAGTTTTATTTATGTCTTCTTCACTTACTCTAAAATGATGGTATCTAGCCTACAAATCCAGCTTTAGAAAACATCTCGCGCCATTTAATTCATGAAGGAGCTCCTCCACCAAAGGAATGAGGAATTTATCTTTAATAGTGCATTGACTGAGAGATCGATAATCCACGTAAAACCTCTAGGACCATCCTTCTTCTTAATCAAAATCACAGGCATGGAAAATGGGCTAACACTCTGTCGAATTATACCTTGCTGCAACATATTATCCATCAGCTCCTCCGCAACATGTTTTAAAACTCCAACATACTTATAAGGCTGAAGATTCATAGCCTCTGTTCCTTCCTTCAATGAAGTTCTGTGATCATGGAATCGAGATGGAGGTAACCCTTTCGGTTCCTCGAACACAACTTCAAATTGCTTCAACTACTTCTGCAATCACTCATTAAAATCCGTCTGTAAGTCAACATCTTATGCTTATATTTCTGACATTCGTAATTCCATCTATTTATCATTCTTGCTTTCCGCCAGTTGAGACACCACTATAAAGCAACAAATTACATCCTTGTTACTCCATTTTTTTGTTAAGTTATTCTTATATGATTGCACCAATTTTTTGCCACCCATGCTCGAAAGCTCCATCTCCTCACCTTTCCAACAAAACTTTATAGTTCCTCCTTAACAATTGAAAACAATATCATCCAACTCTAACAACCATTGCACCCTTAATACTATATCAGTACCCCTAGTATCGATTACTAACACATCAGTACAAAACTCTTTTCCTCCTATCTATCATTGTAACTGTCTACATATATTTTTATTATGCAATTTCATTCCTCCTCTTACCAGAATGGATAACTCTTTCACTTCCTCTATATCTTTTCCCAATCTATCTATCAATTTATGATCTACAAAACAGTGCATACTTCCCCCATCTACCAATATATATATATATATTATGATTTCATTCAATGTACCATGTACCCTAATTTGCTGATATTTTACCATAAATACTTTGGACATGGCTTTTAAGGATCTATCGGGTAAGTCTTCCTCATCCGCCAATACACTATCTTCATTGTCTCCCCCGTCTTCCACTACATTCATGTGTAACAACTTATTTTTACATCTAAGGCTTGGTACATACTTCAACGAAAAGTTCGGCATCATCTATGTTGTGTGTTAAAAATCCAATCTTTTTATGTGTCTACTCAATTGAGTGTTATCTTAACAACTATGGTTATCCTGTTAATGGCTACAACAAATATCTTCTGAATGTAATCTTCTTCACAGGGAATTTTTCAACTAAGAAAAGTGAGGCACCATCCTTGCAATGTGTTAAAAATCCAATCTTTTTGAGTGTGTTTACTCAATTGAGTGTTATCTCAACAACTGGGGTGATCCTGGTGCATTGCATCTCTTTCAAGGCGTTTTGATGAAGCAATTCATCGAGAATTAAAGTTATTAATTTTTGTGTTTGATATTTTTAGTGTCTAAGAGGAGTAAAATTTTGAAGTAAGGCATACTATGTCGCATTTGTACTATTCATATATATATGGTGTGGGGTATATATAGTATTGGTGAGCAACAAGAGGAAACATGGTAGTATCGTGTACCCAACAAGCATCTCCAATTGGATGCAAACAAAAAACAACAAAAATCTCCATCTATACACACTTACACATGACAGGATATGAAGTCGCTGTGATTGAACTCTGCATAAAAATCCTAGACAAAAAAAGAAAAAGTGTCAACTGTCTTATTATTTAAGAGTGTCACTTGCCGGTTAAGTCAGATTCAGGTTTAGGAAGAATTTTAAGGAGAGTCTTCAGTTAACTTTGTGGCAATTTGCATTTTATATGTTAGGACGATAGGTATAAAAGTGTGATGGTGAAAACACGTGAATCAGTAAAGTAGGAGAAATAAGTGAACATTGCAGGTCGTCGTGCTTTTAAGGTAAGGGTGGATGATTACCGTAATAGCTGTAATGTAGTACAACTTTTCTAAAGTTACTCTTTTGACCTAATGGTGGGACTCACTGTTTATAGTGGGCCCTTTAGAAACTCTGTTGGTCAAAATTTATGTATCATTTTCCTCTTATACCTTGAGGCATATTCTGGGCTACATCGAGGCCGATTAGTTGTGCCCTTGAGTGTAATCACGTTGGCCACAAATTTGTCACGTATTGGACCGTTAGGCAATAAACCCACTTTCTAAGAAAATTTGGAGGAGGAGATCTCACAATCAAGCCTTTCATTTTTCTCATATTTAGACTATAATCTATCCTTATATAGCCTTTTGGGAGATACATCAAAATCACCTATTCACTTCGAGAAATCAATGGGAGCAACCTCTATCCTAAACTTTTTAGCCTACGTTGTACAATTCTAGATAAAAAGGTTTCATGTTTCACTCCATCAGCAATGACTTAAGTAATGAGTTTAGTTTCTATGGGTTCTCGTCTAGTACCATATTTGATAGCATTGCAAAGGGCAATAACATACCTACAGAGAGAGAGGAAAGCAAAACTAATTTAAAGCTTATTTTGGGCTGATAGGTATAAAGGCTAAGAAGTATATATGAAGGTTAAGACCTGCAAACTTTGAAGAACGGTTTAGTAAGTTCAGTAATTCTTCCTACATTAAAGTTCTTTTACCTTCTAATATAAAGAGCATGCGTCCCCAAACTTAGAGGGATAAGTGTTAGCTATACCTTAGAGCCAATCGATTGCTTATAGTTTAGTGATAAAATAATTTAAAGATATTCTTTATCTTATGTATACTTAGATGTATATGTTAAAGCCTATAGGATAATTATACATTGCAAATAAAATTATAATGAGATTATAATTATGAGATTCGTATTACATTTATTTATTATCTCTAAATTGTTTGTAGTTATTGTTTTATTAAGACTGCAAATTAATAAAACTTAAAAAGACTAGCGCGTATTATGTTTTTCCTTATGAAGGAAGTATTCGATCTTATAGGCTAAAGCATAGAGACACATAAACAAATGTATAAGTGTTTATTAGAGAACAAGTATACTGAATTATCTCCATATGAGAAATTCATTTGGAAGATTGCTTGTATGTTTATAGAAATCCTCATTGTGATGATCGTATAAGTGATCATTTGACTTGAAATCTTTAAAGTTATTTTTTATATGTTTTGATACTACTTATGACCTGTTCTAGTTAAAGATCTTATTTAATAGTCAATGGATGTAGCATGACTTATATAGAGGTAGTTGAGTGATCGAGATAGGATCCATCACCATAAAGTAATTAGGAAAAATGTTATGTTGTTCTCTATTAGTATTGATTCGAGAAATAATTGGCTAGGATGGAATGACACTTTGTAAAATAGTTTACAAATGTTATTAATTGAATTAATAACTAATAGTAGAAAACTAATATGATTAGATTCAAAATGGAGTAAACATTAATTTCATGCTTTTTGTTTAATCAAAATATTATATGATGAAAGAATTTAATTATACAGAAAAATCATGCATGAAAATATTAGTCAAAACTACTTTGATATTTCTAAATATTTAGGTAGCCATGATATGTTACTAGATGACAATCTTGATTTAGAACCAAAATTATTTAATTAGAGAATTAAAGAAAATTTAAAGGAGTTTAATTTATCTAATTCTAAAAATGATTTAGGGTTATAATTTCTATCAATTGCCAACATATTTGGAAACATAATGAGTCTCACATAAAGAACATATTGAAGAGCGTAAAAATATTTTAATCAAGTTAAACTTAATTGTAAAGTTTGAATAACTCTACGATTTAATATAATATATTTAATAAAGTGATCTTTATTTTTGAGAATTCAAAATAAAAAAATTTGTAATTATTTTGCCGTAGTCGGAATGGGATCCTGACGTAATTTCTTAATAGTAGTATTAGAGCCAACTATAATTTTATGAGTTGAATAAATTATTTGATTGATATTGATCAAAACTTGGAATTGAATTTTCAATATGATTGAAAAAGTTGTTTAAGAGTTAAACAAATATACGAAATTAGTTTCATTAATAGTAAAACATCCAATACAATAGAAACCCAAAACACAAGTTGGTTTACAGTTGAGAAAAAAACTGAAAATTTTTTATAATAAGATTATAACATCCTCGTTACATGATGAGGAATTATAGAAACCAGGAGTCATAGAAAGCCCTTCCATAGGAAATATTTTGGTTGGCGACTGTTGGTTTTGTGATTATTGAAGTTGTGGGTTGTTGTTGTCCAGGGGAATTTGGGTGGTTTTTGAATCACGTATTGACGTGGCTGGATGGTAAGGAGAAACGTAGGCATTGCCTGGGTTGAAGACGTGGTTGTGGCTTCATTTGACTATCACGAAAGTTGTACTTGATGGTGGCTCTAAGCAGCTTCGAGGCGTTAGCATGGAGAAGTGATAGAAGGCTGGTGGCAGCTTGGATAACGTTAAGAGTGAGGTGGCAACACTACCTTACTGGCCAACTAAGGTGACAGAACTGATGGAAGTGCAGCAGCGCCAGAGAGTAAAGAAGACGCTGGCAGTTCCAGGAGCTTTTTTGTGTGGTCGCTAGGGCTTCATTCTTTTAATTTTAGGGTTTCTAAAAGATGAAGAAGGGTGTTTGGCAACATGACTAACATATGATAGTGTTTGGACATAAGAAATACTTATTCTATGTTAAGAATAAGGTATTCTTAACATGGAATATGATTTGTTTTGTAACAAGGTTATTATAACCTTAAGTTAGAACAAGTTTGTTTGGGTATGAATTGAAGTATAACTTAAACTTGAAAAGGAATAATGTAATCTTAATTTAATTAAATTCCAAACATGATTTTAAAATTAACATTCAATTCCAAAATTAGGGTAATTATTATTCTTAATATGATTAAGATTAATAATTATATTGATTTTTAATTAATTTTAGAGAAGTAGTTTCTAAAATTAGAATTAGTTATTTTCGATTAGAATGAAGAAATTAATTAAAATCCTTAAAATTAAGAAAAATATTTTCTTAAATAAGTAAGAAAGATGTTTCTTAATTAACTTTATTTATTTTAATTTGTTTGAAATTGAAATAAGTATTTGTGGTTATTTGTTCAAAAGTAATTCATGAATAAATTGCCTTCGAAGTTATAAAAATCTTCCTGATATGTTCTTCTAACTACATCTGGTAACTTGAAAAAGCATTTGGATAGCTTTTTATGATCAATATGAATACTTTTTATATGAACACCTGACACTTAACTACTTAAGGCTATCACATTTAAGAGTGGAAAAAAGAGAGAAGAACAAGTAGAAAAACAAGTTGAAACCCACCTTGTAGAAGAATAAGAGAAGAATAAAAAAGATAAAGAGAGGAATGAGGACGCTAACTATGTTCCTCCTTCTCCAACCAAAACTTCCATTCCTATAAAGACTTCAGAAGAATAAATTAAACACACAACTTGTAAAGTTTGTGAAGAAGCTGAAGAATTTGCAAATTAACTTGTCTTTTGTGGAGGCATTAGAACACATGTGCAAGAATGTGAAGTTCCTTAAAGGTATACTATCCAATAAGCAGACTTAAGAAGATAACCAAATGGTTGCACTGACAGAAAAATGCAGCTCCATAACTACCAATCATATGCCCACAAAGTTAAAAGATTCAAGGAATTTTACCATACCCTGTATAGTTGTTAATTTAGAATTTTATAAATTTTTATGTGACTTCGGTACAAGTATTAATCTTATTCCTTTGTCAATTTTCAGAAAATTGAGCTTAGGACATGTGAAGCCATCTTCCATGCTTTTTTAGTTGGTGGATCAATTGATAAAGAAACCGTTTAGTATGGTGGAGGATGTGCATGTAAAAGTGGACAAGTTTATTATTCCTGTGCATTTCTTCGTGCTAGACTTTGAAGAGGATCAAAATTGTCCACTAATTCTTAATAGAGCCTTTTCAAATAGTGGAAGAGCTTTGGTAGATGTCCATGGCAATAACCTTATCCTTTGGATTGGTGATGAATAAGTAAAATTCAATATGAATAAGGTATTAAAGAATCTAATGGAGGATAACTCGTTCAGGAGATTTGATGTAGTTTAATCTTTAAAGGGGTAAAAGGAGATGCCAATTTTAGAAACTATTAATGAAGTATCGGTAGTCACTTTAAGTATAAATAGTTTCTGCATCCCATAATACAAATTGTTGGATGCAATTGAAGATTTAGATAATTTCATCATTTCCTATGTTATTGACAGTTTATTATTGAAATGGCATTACTGAACTTCCTTAGATTTTTTAGTTTGATCAATTATGTCCTTTCTATTATCTTAGAACATGTAGCTTATTTATAGGCTACTAAACTGCTAGGTGCAGAAACAGGTGGAAGCAAGCAATTCATTATAGACCCAAGTTGAGGGTAGATATGAAAAGTATGTTAAGCCAATGACGTGAAAGAAGCACTCCTTGAGAGACAACATAAGAATTAAGATATTTTTTATTTTTACTTTTAGTGTATTTTGATGTACTTTATTGTTATTATTTTTATGTTTATTTTGTAAGGAGTGAATTGATGGATCTTTATGGCATAGAGTGTCTCCAAATTCCACCATTAACACCATCACCGCCTCAATCATGATAAGTATTCTTGCTCTAACTTTGTCTTTATTGTTTTTTATTTTTCTTTTTATTGTGTTATTTCTCACATTGAGGACAATGTGTTATTCAAATGTGGAGATATATATGCAATTACATATCAAATGTGTGTGAAATTTTCATTTTTTTTATTAGGTTGACATTGTGTAAACATTTTGTTGTATGATATGTGCATTGTGTGAATGTGTCAATGGTAAGAATTGAGTGGCATTAGTTTAGCTTTGAACATGGTCATTTAAATTGTAAAGGCATATTAACTTATGAAGTTTGTGTTTTAAGTGTCTTTGGGATAAATATGTATGTTAATTAGGATATGACACTAATTCTTTCACTTTATGACTTTTTTGTATATATTTATAATTATAGTCAATTAAATTGGTTAATATTAGTAGTACCCTTTTATGAGAATGATTGACTAAGAAGGAAGGAGGTAGGATAAATAAAAGAAAGTGAAAAGTGTATTAAATAAATTCCTATTTCATTGGACAATTGAGAGTTATGATATAACTATGTAATCGGTGGCATTCACGATAAAATGTTTGTCTTCTCGTTAAAGGCTATAATGACACTCAAATCAAGCTAAATAAAAAACGTGACTCAGTTGTGTATCCAAGAGACATTCATGACAAGGTGTTTGCCTTTGCATTAAAATGCTAGGCTATAATTAAAGAAAATTTTAAAAAAGTGTAACAATAAATAAAACCTACTGATCTTCTAAAAATAACATGAATTTTCATGAAGGGTTACTTAGTGATAGTTTGCCTTTTGATTCATAAATAATAATAAATGTATGCTTATAAGTGCTATAGGTGAATGAATATGATATTAATATTTTTATTGATAGTTATATTCAATCAAAGCACTTAAACATGAAAGGAATAAGTTATTATATTGTCACTTTTTAAGTGGTTAATGTTTGAGGTTAAGTTCATTCCATAAGATTTGATGCCATTGTACCATTATTGTATTGATGCATGATTGTGTATTTATGTATTTAAGTACTTTTTAAATTTGTGTTTTAAGTTTTTCTTAAGGACAAGCAAAGGTTTTGGATGCATGCATACATGGCAAAGATGATGAATGTTGCATGAAGCTTCTGTCACGATCATGACCCCTATATGATCGTGATAAAGTCTGGGAAATTCTTTAGGTCACAATCGTGCATGTTTTCTTTCTAGTTCGCGAGATTTTAAACTTCTAAAGTTTTGGGGCTATATTTGTAATTAAATTAAGCAGGGGATTAGAAACAATCCTAGAAGCCTCATGCATTATAAAAGAAAAAAATATGAAAAAAGGTAATAGCCACCAGATCAAAAGAAGATCAAAAGGAGACATCAAAAGAGTTTCAGAGAGTTCTAATTTTCCAAATAAAGACTCCAACTAGTTTTTCTTTCATTTCCCTTTATTTATTTCATTAGCTTGAATATTTATTTGGATTGTTATGATATTTAACATGATTATAGGTTTTTAAATTCATTTTAGGGATTATTATTGAATTATTTTGTTGAATTTTATTCTTATTGAATTCAATATATCTATCAATGCTTTGTGATAATTGTTGTGCTTATACTTGGTAATAAATTGAGAAAGTGAATCAAGTTATTTGTGTTAAAGTGTGCAATAAGAGATTGTAGCTTAATATACCTACAATTATTAGATTAATTAACAATTAAAGAGAGATCTTAATTGTGAAATTAATTATCCTTAGGATTGTTTCAAATATAATTGAATAGTTAAAAGTAGTTTTGTGAATTGAGAGATTACAATTATATAATTATCGAATTCAATTAGGGTTTCTTGATTAGATCTCGAGAGAGGGTAATCAAAACCTAAGGATATCTAGGATCGAGCATAAATTGAATCAACAAGATAAAGGGAAAATAGAACAAGGATATAATAAATCCTAAGTCTCAAACTTTAACCAACCTTATTTTATTGACAGCTTAATTATTTGCTTGTTTTGTTTTAATTTCAATTATTTATTTTAATTCAAATCAATCTTTAATACCTTAAACAAAGTTTGATTTAAGTTTTTAGGTGTTTAATTAGTCCTCATAGGATATGTAAAATTTTTATATAAAACTTATCAACAACTATTTCATGTCATAAGACCTTTTCACTTAGTGAATTGAAGAGGTTTATGTAAGATCTAACTAAGAATTTCTTTGTAGGATCTCTGGTCTAAATTACTTTGGCCTTTTTTTCTTTGTTGGGACTATAAGTAGGGAAGAGATGAAAGATATAATCTAAACTCCTTATTAGGCTTATCCATTAATTGTTTAGGATAGCTACATTAACCTTAGAATCCTTAGGGATGTCAAATATGATCCGATCTGACTTTGGCCGAGGTTGACTGTGCCATGGGCCGTAACTGCTTGACCCGACGGGAAGACACAAAACAACATCATTTTGTCATTTTGTCAAAACTTTTTTAAAAATATAAGGTTGGGCCGGGTTGGCCTAACTTACAAATCCTCTTAGAAATCATTTAATTAAAACATTTAATTTAAATTTTAAAAACTATTTATAAATATAGATAAGTGCAACAATAGTTGATGAGTAATATAATAGTAAATACTTACCCTATTATCATATTTGATGTCATGATTTAATAAACTTATAAGGTATTTATCATCTAACTCTTTTCAGCTAAAAATCACCTATCCTCAAGTATTTTAACCCATAACTCTACCAAGTAAACACCCATTGAATGAATTAAGATTTGTGAAATTTTGTACCAGTAAACCGTAGTCAGGCCAGGGGTAGCTCGGGCCTAGCATGGCCTATTGCTATCCTTAAGAATCTTTAAGGAGGGCATATTGAAACGAGTTGAAATTTGTTAAGAGATGTATAGGACATTGTTCAGTCCAATTATCAAACCAGAAACTAGTTCGTTCTTTATTGCCTATTATGTGTTTGATTTCCATCTTTACTTCTTCTCTTAACCTTAAAATATATTTTGTTGCTAAAGAGGAGTTAGATAGAGGCTTCTTTGTCTAGAAGTTTGCATTCATCCACTTTACCCATAAGGTTTCCTTATCATTATATAGACTCCAATCCTTTTTGCCATTAGTGCCTTATTTGTAGCTCTAAGATATTTTAGTCCTAACCTTCCTTGCCTTTTAGGTGTATAGACTTTAGAACATTTGACTTTTGAAAAACCCTTCAAGTTGGCTAATCCACTCATAGAAAGTTCCTAAATACCCTTTCTATATCTTTATAATTCTGATAGGGATAAAAATATGATAGCACCAGTATGTATGCATTTCATTAAGAATAGATTGTATCAACTAAATTTTACTCACATAGGAAAGTGTTTTAAAACTCCAACTTGAGGTTCTTCTTATAATTGAATCAAAAAGAAGTTTACAATTTTGACATCAGATTCTTAAGTTTAAGATGGGTATTCCCAAGTATTTGAGGGGAGCTGTTGATAATTGCAAGATTAAAATTTGGAAAAGAGACTAAGTGATGTTGTCAGAGTTTTACAGATAAAAACTGACTTTTTGCCTTGTTTATAATTAGTCTATAAACACCCATAAGTGTATCTAATCCATCAATTGTTAGTTGGATATATTTTTTATCAGCTTTACTAAGTGACCAAAGATCATCCAGAAATGATAGGTTGATAAGTTGGATCTACTTGCACTTATAGTGGAATTTGAAAGATCTTTTATGAGCTATTTTATAGTTTACAACCTTGTGAGCACTTCAATTGCTACTGAAAAAAGATATGGAGAAATAGGATCTCCTTGTTTGATACATTCAATTTATATTTCAAAAATATATGGAGAGATAGGATCACCTTATCAGATACATTTAGCACCTTTGAAGTAGGTTGTTGCTTCTCCATTAACCAGAACATTGTAGGTTAGAATAGATATGCGTTAGTGGATCCATTTGATGAACTTGGGAGGGAATTAAAAGCATTGGGAGTATTCATCATAAATGACCAATTGAGGGTGTCAAAAGCTTTTGTGAAATCAATCTTCATGGAATAACTTTTTGATACTTTTATTTGAAAGATAATCCTTAAATACTTCCTAAGAAATTAGTAAGTTGTCCCCAATGCTCCTACCTACAATAAAACTAGTTTCAAAAATTTTCATTAGAGGTTTGAGCTTTAGAGCAAGGATTTTTGAAATAGATTTGTATAAGATGTTACTACAAGAGATAGGTTTGAATTCTTGGAAAGTGGAGTGATTACATTTCTTGGGAATAAGGCAGAGGAAAGTCTTGTTGAGTTCTTAGATAAAGATACCAAAGTTGAAGAATTCCTTGATCATACTCCAAATATGAGGTTCTAAGAGATGCCCAGATTTTTGAAAGAAAAGACATTGAAGCTACAATCACTAGAGATTTGGTAAGATTAAAGTTGAAGAGGGAATTTTTATTTTAAAATTGGTTACAGGGTTAAGAAGAGAGTTTGATTAGTTTTGGGATAGGGAATGAGGGATGAATTTAAAAAGGATTTCAAAAGATATTAATGAAGGAGATTCAAATCCTAAGGAGGAATGGAAATGAAGGAAGACTAGATGTTTTAGTTTATCCTGTTCAAAGATAAAGGTACTTATTGATCTAGAATCCCTGAGATTTTGTTATAGTTTCTTTTGATTTAGATAGATCTAAAAAAAAACAGAGTTGGTGTCTCCTTCCTTGATCCTGTTAATCCTGGCCTTTTGTTTAAGGAAAGAATTGTGGGTTTTAAGTAGAGAGAGGTACTAGTTAAGGAGTGATTTTTCTTTTTCTCTCAAATTCAGGTTTAGGGGGTCTATATTTAGTAGATTTTGGATATCATTTAGCTCAATCTTAGCTAGCTCCACCTCTTTTTGGATTCTAGACTTATACTTTTATTTTTGAATCCTTTTAAGTTCACCCTTAATAATCTTAAATCTTGAAACCAATTTATAAGCTTCAATCCTTCAATTAGACTGTTGAGGATTATGTTAATGATGTCTTCAAATTCATCACGATTAAAGAACCTGAATGGAGTTTTTAATTTTCTTGTGTGCTATTCAATGTTGATTTTCAAAGGTGTATGGTTTGAAAATTTGTAATTGTTGAACCAGGCTATTGAGTTTGGAAATTTCAATATCCAATCTAATTTCACCACCCTTCTGTCTGGTTTCTTCCTTATGAACTTTTTATTTTCTTGCTTATTATTCCAAGGGAAGAGATTTCTTCTGATAGTGAGGTTTAATAAACTTGAGTTAATTAGGCATTCTCTAAGGTCTTTATCTAGTTTTCTTATTGTATTACTTGGACCTTTAGCTTCATGGGAATACAAAATGCAGTTGAAGTCACCTAAGACTATCCAGGGTTCTTTGATTGTTTTTGCCATATCCTTTATATCCTCTCATAGTTTCTTCCTTTGAAATGCACAACTGGCTACATATATAAAGGTGATGTGCAACTTGTCTTTTAATAAGGTTGAGTAGATCTTTATATGGATAAACTGGTGAAACTCTTTATGGAAATGATTTGAATTGTTGTTAATTTGTAGGTAAAAATGATTATTCTAAGTCTGTGAGAGGAATGATTGGAGATAGTCCTCCATTGGTTTCCTAAGAAATTTAGGCCTTTATTCAATACTTCTTCAACTTTTGTTTCCAGCAAGCCTACGATGGATCGATTTTTCTCCATGATGAATTCTTTTATAACTTGCTATTTTGTGGGGTAGTTCAAGCCTTAAGTATTCCATGCTATTAACATGTTGTAGAAAGGTCTAATTGACCATTAATTTTCTAGTTTCTACTTGATCTTCTTCTTGGATTATTCCATTGCTTTTCCTCCTTATATGTTGTTTGAGTGCAATTTTTCTTCGAATATGATTTTATGACATCATTATCTATATTCTCATGTAATTGTTATCATTATCTATATTCTTATGTAATTGTTGTTGTGTTTGGGAAGGAGAATGTGGTGGTTTTGGTTAGGAAGTTGATTAAGGTATTGAGTTGTGTTTTATCTTGGGAAGGACATTATTTTGAGTGTTAAGAGGGAGATATAGGTAGGAAGTTGGTCTAGGCGCTGAAGTAGGTAGGTTACCTATCACTGATGGAGTTTCTTCAGGTTTTGTGGTTCTAGGGTCTAGCTAAGTCGAGGAGGAGGGTGAAATTTCTCTAGGGTGTATGAGGGAGGGGAATTAGGGTTTAAGGAAATGGGAATGATAGGTGGATGTACTCTTTTGGTTATAGAATGAGTTGCTTTGGGCTCCTAAATCTTTTCTTCTTTTAGATGATCTAGGTTCCAAGGGTAAGATATGGAAATAATAGTTGTTTCCATTTCTCCGTGTCCTCATAGCATCTGAACAGTTAAAACCTTAGGGAGCTTTGCATTCCCGTCCACTTCTATGCAAATTTTTACAAAACCAATCATTCTTATAGTTGTTTGTTCATTAAGTCTCTGAGAATTATCAATTACATTGGCTAGGTAACTTAAAATGGAAATAATGTTGAGGCAAAAAATGAAATGTGGTCGGGTCGGTCGTGTTGGGCCCGAGCCCAGTCACAATGACCCACAGGCCGATCGATCCAATCTTCAAAGATCAG
>JAOTAY010000189.1:13447978-13458378 GCA_025629805.1 Erythroxylum baracoense
CTAACTTGAGCGTCGGAGAGGCCTATCGGGAAACAACCCCCGACGTGCCTTCTTTGTTTTGCAGGAATCCTTAAGCCGAAATCCTTGTGTCCAACAGTTGTCTCCATGGATCCAAACGGCAACGTGCAGCCTCGTCAGAATCCGGCTGAACCAAAATGTATTTATGGTGGTGTGTCTATAAAGAAAAAAAAAGGTCTTTTGGATGCTATGATCCACCCAACAGAGATTTATGCACATTGGGGATGCCACATCCCACAAAGAGCTACTCGTTGATGGCCATACATTTGTTAAGAAGGCCCAATCTTTTTCTCTTTGAATAAAATCAAAAAACTAACTTTAAAAATTTTTGTAATCTCCTGCACATTGTTTGGTAATTTTGTAATGTCTGTCTGACTCTTTTTAATTTAGGCTTCTTTTCTTACATAACTTGATTGAAAGATTTATAATTTTAAAAAATATTAATCCATCATTTATCCACGAGAAGGGATCTCTTGCATCATATGATGATTGACGATAATGATGTTGACTCCATAGAAATGTCGAAGTTGAGGCTATTTGCTTCCCTAACCCCAGCTTGTACGACTAAGTCCTCCTGCCTCACAAATTATCAACGCGATATACATATATATCCTCTCCTTTTCTTTTTGGTAAGGATATATATATCCTCTAATATGCGGTCCCACACTTATCCACTTGCCATCTCAGACCCACGTCAGATCAAACTTTTAAATTAAAATTTATCAAAAAAAAAAGTACCAAGTAGCATCTCAAGTTTCATACAGACATTTCTATAACCGGAGGTGACTCTCACAACTGAAGCTTCTCCCAAACCGAGTCAAGCACAATGGACAGAGTTTTCTTAGTTGAAGGGATCCCCAAAATGAACCGCAGCGATTCCGAGTGGGCTTTTCAACGATTTCTCCAAGAAGCCGGCTCCGACTCCTCGTCTGCAGGAAACGACGTCTTGGAGATCGAGGATCATGCTTCTTGTACGACCACTGCATCCTCTTCCCGTAATGCCAATGTGACGCCTCCTAATGTTTCGGTGGGCTCCGACGAATACCAGGCCTTTCTTAAGACTAAACTCAACTTAGCATGCGCTGCCGTTGCTCTGTCTGGGGTAAAACTTTTTTCTTTTCTTTTTTTTTTCCTTTTCAGTTCAGCTTATAACTATATATATATTGCTTTATTTCATTTTCTCAATTTTCCTCTTTCGGGGAATAGAGGATTTACAGGGAAGTTAGATGGACTTACCAGGTGCTTGTCCAGTTAGATGGGTACCAAGTGGCAGATTTTTATTAGTTTTAAGTTGCTTCTTTCTAGCTTTTGGTCTGCTCAGCATCCAAAACAGCTACGATTAAACTTTTTGATCGGTTGGCTTGTTTTGCACATGTGGACAACGAGTGAAAAGGTTTCCTCATGTTCTCATGTCTTCAGAATATTGCATATGTAGACCCTTTTCCACATGACATACTTCTATGGAAAATAAGGTTAGAAGAGAACAAAAACTAATAATTTCTAGTCTGAGATTAAAGACCAATGATGTTTTTGAGGACTAAATTTGAAAAGAGCTGGTAATAAAATCCCAGAACTTGTGCATGTGAGTAGTAAGTTACAATAACATACATTCATGTGTAAGACAGGATCTATTTGCGTCATCGACATAGATGCAATCTGATCTTGTAGTTCAGTTTATGATGGATGTCTATTCGGTCACACTTGTCAATACCGTACTATCAAAATTGTTCTATGAAGCTCTGCATGAGTATTTACTTTATTACCTATATTCTGTTTTACTTGTTCTTGCTTCGGAAATTTTAGAACTTTTTCTTGATTTTCTTCTTAGGCCGATATGTTTTTTGCTAACTCAATATTCTTTTATTTCCACCAGGTATCTTTTCTGAAACCTGAAGAGTCTCCAGCTGGAGCTGATAGTGCATCACAAGCTTCAATTACTTCTCAACTTCCATCTAATGCTCCTCTTAAAGGTTTTCCCTTCTTAATTTGTTTGCATGTCATAGTATATCTGCCAGTATAGCTATATACTTTGAGAACATCTGCCGCATTGAGAATATGGTAGGGATGTTGCCAATAGGCCTTGAAACCAGAGCCCTTTTGATGGATTCGACAACTACTTTAATTTAATGAGGAAAGCTTCGATAAACAAATACCTGTACATGGTATTAGGTTCCTGAAAATATAACTACTAATAGTATTTAAACAATTCAAAATCTGCTATTTGTGTGAAGAAAATTACCAATGTTATTGGGCTGTTTTTGTGAAGAAATCAATTACAACTAAGAGCATATCATGCTCAAGATTTCACAAAACATTTACACCTACCACTAACAATAGTTGATTAATGTTCTTTTTTTTTTTAGTTTCTGCAAAATCTCGTGAAGCATTAGGTAGAGGATTGAGTATATCTTGATTGAGTGAAAATTTTTATTACCCTTACAGGAGTGGGATATGGTTTATCCATGTCGCTAGATAAGAATGCTAATAAACCACTTGGGATGTCTTCATTACATACCATGCAAAATTCATTTGAAGTTCCTGCAAAGCCAACTACCAGTGGATCCTCAAGGGATCAGTCAGAAGATGATGAAAGTAGAGCAGAAACTGAAATGACAGAGACTATGGACCCTTCTGATGCAAAACGTGTAAGGAGGTAACCCATATCCTTGTTTTTCTGATTTTAGTTATCGTTTCCCCTTACAAATATTGATGGCATTTTCTCCATTTCGTACAAGTTTTGGACTGAGGTTAGTTGATTGATCTACTTTTCGTGCAATGACTTCGTTACAAATATTTTCTTTGATGGGCTGCAAGTTTTTTGTTTTGTTTTTCTTCCTAGATCATGTAAAATTTACATACTTTGCTTTGCTTGATAAAGAAAAAGATTTGGCTGTTCCCTGTTAAATATCTGTTGAAAGCTGTGAAACATATCCCTTTAAAGCTTACATAGGAAGTATAATGTGTACAGAATCAATTTTCTTCATATTAGTTGGGCAGATGGAAGTAGAATTTTGGATCGTAGAATCACTGGTACAAGTAATTCTGTACAAGTTTAAGACTACTCAACTAACTTGTTGCTTCCCTCCACTGTAGCTAATATTTTTCTTCTTTTGTGTTCTGATTGTCACTTCTTTCTTTTCTTCTCTGCTTTCTCTTATCTTCTTAAGTGCTCAACTTGTTGGATTAGGAATTTTTTATTCCAATACCAATTCGATGCAGAACAACAATGAAGAATACTGAATAGCAACATAATTGAGGGAGAGAGGCAGAACAATTCCAATGATGAAAGTACTGATTTTCCAAATGCGGAAGATTGCACATTTTGTATTCAATTACTCTGCACTTTCTTAACCCATTTTTGGGGAGAAGAAGCGTAATTTCTTGTTGTTTTCAGTACTTTTATCAGTGTTATTGTCAATTTCTTTTCCTTAGACAAATTAAGTATAGTAGATTGGTCACTAGCAATGAGACAAGAACAGAGATTTCCTCATGGCACTTTGGGTGTGGTGCTATGTAGTGCTGAAGTCTCCATTACATGATCTGGTTGTGTTCTTCCCAGTTCATGTCTGTCCTTTGGAGGCGATGATATGTTTTTCATACGTGTGGAGTATACAGTTTGTTATATATGAATGCATAAGATCACACTTGAAAGGCAAATTGTTTCTTCCATTTTTTTTTTCATTTATGGATAATGATACCATCATTCTAATGTTCCTTTTGATTGCCTCAAACAAAATGAATGAGTTGTTTTTTCAGAATGCTTTCAAATAGAGAGTCAGCTAGACGATCGAGAAGACGAAAGCAGGCCCATTTGTCAGAGGTTGAGGCACAGGTGATTCTTCTTTTTACTTTTTCCCCTTTATAATTTTCTTCTCCCCAGAAGAACTAAACAGTTTCCTTTACAGGTTTCCCAATTGAGAGTAGAAAATTCTTCTCTTTTGAAACGTCTCACTGACATAAGCCAAAAGTATAACAAGGCAGCAGTTGATAACAGAGTTTTTAAGGCCGATGTTGAGACATTGAGAGCAAAGGCAAGTTTTGGAATATGCATGTAGTTCACAGTGCATGCTCATCCTATTGATTGCTAATCAGTCATAATGCATAAGGATGATACTGAAACCTAATGATTTTAGGATCTCTTTCTCTTTCACACAGAACAGATACTTGAATAAGCCTACGCATACACACATATATACACTATACCATTTTAATCATATAGGCTCACTCTATTATGATGTTTTGCGTTATGCGTTGAAACTTGTAGGTATATGTATTGATGCTTATGCGCATGCTTAAATGTTGGAGTTATTTCAGAACAAGAGGTTCTTTGAATTGTTGACTGTTCTTATGCGTCTGATGATTTCTTATTCAGGTAAAGATGGCTGAGGAGACAGTCAAACGAATTACTGGCCTAAGCCCTATGTTCCAAAACATGCCAGAGATATTCCCTATGAGCATGTCATCATTTGAGGAAAGCCCTCCAGAGACATCCACAGATGCTGCTGCCCCTGAGGAAGATGAATCAAAACATCAGTTTTATCGGCCTCTAAATGATCATGTGCCCACTATTGAAAATAAAGCCAACAATGGTTTGGCAACTGTTTCCGCCATAAATGTGCAGCCAAATACTGGATCAGCAGGAGTTACTGGGGACAAGATGGCACGAACAGCATCCTTGCTGCGAGTGGCTAGCTTGGAGCATTTGCAGAAGCGTATCTGTGGGGTTGTTAGCTCCCGTGCAGCAGAGTCTAACGGGGATAGAAGTAAATGTAGTGGCCCTGCTTGAGGATGTTTAAGAACAATTCTTTTGCAGTATTGTTGCATACTAACTGTATGTAATAAGATGTTATTAACCTCAACTCATTGTTCAAGGAAAGTTTGTTTTCACACGATAACCTTGAATTGTACCAGCTGACAACCTGCTGGTTGTATGTAAATGTAAGATTTACCTCGGAACCTGTTGTGCATCAATTCAACACTGAATATTTTGAGAAAGTATACTAATCATGGTAGGTCTTGTTAAATGTTAATAACTATCTTTGACTACATGCAGTTATTTTCTTCCACCAAATGACCAAAACATTATCTACATGTAGGTCTGGTTAATTGTTAACTAGCTATTTTGACTACATGTGCTTGTTAATTGTTGCTTTAGATGTAGTGTTGGTAATAGGTTGGGCCAGCTCGACTTGACTTGATATTTTATTATTTTAAATTATAAAATAAAAAATGACATCATTTTTTAATAATTTTTGGGTTTTAGGTCGTGTGAGCTCAAGCATGGCCGAAAATTTAAGTAAAGGACAAAAATCTGAGTCCAATCCAATGTTCGGTCAAATTGGGTTGGACTGGGCCCAGATTGAATTGCCATCTTTAAGTAGACGTAGTTATTTTCTTCCGCAATATTTAATATCTTTATGTTAAAAATTTTAATCTTACCATGTGTTCGGTTCTTTTCTACATTCAAAAGGGAGTAAATTTGTTTGATATTTTTTGTCTTCCTACAAACTAGTAAGTGAATAGCCTAAGGCTATGTGAATGCTATAGTAATATCAATTCAAACATTTAAGTACATTCATATATCACAATTTAAGTAAAGAAAGAATATAAAATGAGACGAATACAACTAATTTACAGTAGTTTTATTCAATAACTTTAACCTACATTCACTTCCAAATTTTAATTAGAATTTAATATTTTCACAAAGAGAAATTATTCATACACTAATCTTATTTTATTATGGATGAAAAAGAATCTTTGCAACATCTTTCTTGGTCCAAGTGAAGAGAAATCAAGTAAATGACTTCCTTTTAAGTAAGTGGAGCAACATTTCATATTTATTTCTTTGTAGTGAAAAGCAACTTTTTACAACTCAATCACCAAATAACTGAATCGCAACTGCTATGACAATGAATTAAATATGATAGCCAAAATATTATATAGGTGATTACCCGTTGATTACTCTCTCCTAAATAGAGTTAGCATGCACAAAATGCTTATCGCAAAATAGGTTGTATAATAAATTTATTTATTAAAATGTCTTTTGATAATCAAATTACTTTCATAATATCACGTAATCGAGTAAAATTAAAAAAATTGTTTGACAATTAATTGTTAGATTAAATAGTGAAAAAGTTAGTTTATTAATTTCTTAGTTGAAAATAAGGATAAATTTGAAACCAAAAACCATTGTAAGAGAAATTTCAAGTGACTGGTAGATTGACTAATTACTTTATTGATTGATCAACTATTGATAATTGCTTGATTGATTAATTAATAATTAACCGATTAATTAATTAATTTCGTGGTTAGTTATGGTTGGTTGATTTATTATAGAATAGAATTGGTCAATGTATGACTAGAAACATTAAAGATAAAAAAGTCAGTACTGTAGGAAGACTCATGGTTGGAAAATCTAAAGGGTTTGGTGTTGTTGATGAACACATAACCAAAGTTAAACATAAAAAGTTTAGCATCATAGTCGATGCAAGATTAGACAATTTAAAAGGTTTGTTGACATTGACAAACAATTGATCAAAAGTAAAGATAAAAAAGTTTATCATCAAGGGTGATGGATGATTGAAGATTTTAAAAGGTTTGGTGCTATTGATAAAAAGTTTTTGACAAAATATAAAGATTGAAAAGATTGTTATCATAAATCAATGCATGGTTGGATTATTGTGACTTAAACTTGATTAATAAAAATAAAGAGTGTTGTTGACATTTTTTTAGTTATGCCCTAAGTAGAAGTATGATGATTTATAATGCAATTTAAAGAAAAAAATGATAGAGTCTTCATTCTACCTTATCAAAAAAAGAGAGAGGAAAATTTAAAGAAAAAAGGCATTGTAAAATCCTAAATTTGAGAATGATAATTTGAGGGTCAATTATAAAATGAAGAATGCATTCGACATCCCACCCTATCTATCTAAATAGTTACCTAGGCATAAGAATTTTACAAATATAGAGTTCAAATTAGTTAAATTTCTTTTAAACAAAATAAAAATTCAAACTAAAGGAAAATCTTTGAAAGAGTTGGATAAGAGTAATGAGAGTGTGATGGAAACACCCCTTTTGTAAAAAATAAAAGAAAACTTTATGAGTTGAACAAGAAAATAACAAATCAATTTTGTTTATAACTGATGAATTTTTGTTTTATGAATTAAAAATATTGATGAACGAGGCTAAAGGAATAACATATTAGCTAAGTTTCTCTCTCTTCTTCTTCTTCTTCTTCTTTTATTTCTATCTCTTTATTATTTCTCTTCAGTAGTTTGCTCTTAATCCCTAAATTCTCAATTAGCTTCGTTAAAAATATCTCATAACATAAGTTGGTATCAGAGCGGAGATCCTAGACTATGGTAGATGTTGTGGCATGGCAGAAGGAACTAGAGGTCAAGAATGGAGGTGAGTGGAGTAAGTTTTACGGAATCATATGCATAAGCTGGAGCTAAGACATCAACAAAGTATTCAAGAATTGGAGGAGTGGATAACTCAACTGTATCAAAACGATAAAGGTGATAATGGTTTACAGGGAAATGTTAATCAAAGGTTCCTGAAGCTGGAAATGGAGACGGTTACTATAGGGGACACTACCACGTAGTATAATAAGATTAAGTTGCTAGTGTTCAAAGGTGAAAATTTGCGAGCTTGGGTGTTTAAATGTGAACAATTTTTTACACTAGACCGAATGCTAGCAAAGTTAAAGGTGGTTTTAGCCACGTTGTACTTGGAGGGTGAAGCTTTAGTTTAGCATGAGTTGTATGTGAGGAATAGATTGACCCAAGATCCTCCTTATTGGCGCAAGTATTTATTGACATTAGAGTAGAGATTTAAAGATTCAACTTTCAAAGATTTGGTGGAGGAACTGAAGGAACTGAGACAAAGAGGGTCAATGAAGGAGTATTGTGCAGAGTTTGATATGTTACCGCAAAAACTAGTGATGCTAAAACTCTATTTGTTCAGTATATTTTCAAAAGGGTTGAAGGTGATTGAATACCCAATGAAGTTATGGAATCCTAGAACTTTTTAATAAGCATATGATCTAGCGAGGAATTGTGAAATGGTAGCAGTGCATTAAAGGATAATGGGAAGGTTCAATAAAAAAGGTTCGAAGTATATAGAAAACTCATTGAACATGTAAAAATCCTCACAAGGCTTATTTCCTACACTTGTGCAAGTGTAGGAAATAAAAAGGAAGAAAAAGAGTTGAAATGGAGCAAGACCACTTCTAGTAAAGAATTAGATGATCACAGAGCTAAGGGATTATGTTTCTGGTGTGAAGAAAAATACACCTATGGTTATAAGTATAAGAAGAAAATGTTACAAATGATTGTGGTGGAGGAAGAAGGGTAGAATGAAGAAGAGGAGTACCCAAGCATATCGTTTCAAGCGATGTCTGCGGTGAATATAGGGAGTATCAATAGATTAATGTGTAAGGTATGATAGAAGGAAAGGTTATTCATATATTGGTGGACAGGGGGACTATGTATAATTTTGTGGATAAAATTTTAGTATCTAGAACTTTTAAGGAGTTATAGGAGGTGAAGGAATTGAAAATTATAGTAGTAGGAGGAACAAATTTAAGATGCATTTTTATGTGTCAAAATATTAAATGGTAGATGGGGGAAAAAGAATTTTGCACAGATGCTCTGGTTATTGATATAGGTGGGACTGATATGGTGTTAGCGGTTCAGTCGTTATCCATGTTGAAAGATATAGTGTTTAATTACCAAAAATGAACCATGAAGTTCTGTTGGTGTGGTAAGGAGATGTAGTTAATAAGTGAAGGTTATAGAAATCTAATGGAAATAACTGAGGAAAAATTAGTAAAAGTGCGGAATGATAAAGATATAATTTGTTATTTTATAGTAGTGCACCAAGTACGTTATACTAAAAGGAAGGTTGAACAACAGGTCGAATTCACAGGTTGAAACAAATGCCAAAGACTTATCTGGTGAATTCTACGAATAGTTACAAAACTTATTAAAACAGTTCAGTGATGTTTTTAAAGAATAGAGAGTATTGCCACCTTCTAGATTTCATGATCATAAAATACCATTGCAGGAGGGAATAGAGGTTATAAATCTTTGACCTTACAAGTACTCTAGAGTCCAGAAACACATTATGGAAGAACTGGTGAAGGATATGTTGCAACAAGGTATCATTGAACTAAGCATCAGCCTATTCTCAACTTTAGTGATTTCGATTAAAAAGAAGGATGATTATGGCATTAATTATAAATCCCTGAATCAGTGAACCATAAAGGACTAATTTCCTATTCCTTTGGTGGAAGAATTATTCAATGAGCTAAATGGTGCACAGTTCTTTTCTAAATTGGATCTCAGAGTGAGTTACAATCAAATATGAGTGTATAAGGGTGAAGTTTACAAGAACAACTTTTAGAACCCATGAAGGACACTATGAAATTCTTGTAATGCCTTTTAGGTTGATGGATGCACCAACTAAATTTCAAAGCTTAATGAATCAAATATTTAAGGTGTATTTGTAAGGCTTCGTGTTGGTGTTTTTTTTGATGATATTTTGATATATAGTTGATCCTTTGAATTGCATTTGAAGCATCTACATGTATTAGATATTTTAAAAGAACAACAATTGTACATGAAAATGTCTAAGTGTTCTTTTGGAGTTCCTCAAATGGAATACTTTGTACATATCATAAGTGGCAATGGAGTATCGACAGATCCACAGAAGATTCATGTAGTGTCTGCTTGGCCGCAACTGCAAAATGTTAAACAACTTAGAGGATTCTTGGGCCTATATGATTATTACAAAAGATTTATTAGAGTTTATGGATAGATGAGCAAACCTCTATCTAATGTTTTGAAGAAAGATTCATTTCAATGGACAGAAGAGGCATCAATTTCATTCTCATATTTGAAGCAGGCTTTAAAAACAACTCTTGTAATAGCTCTTCCCTATTTTATTAAAGAATTTGTGGTGGAAGCTGATGTGAGTGAAGAGGGTATAGGTGTAGTGCTTATGCAAGAAAATTACCCGTTAGTATTTGTTAGTAAAATGTTATCTTACAAATATAAATACCTACCTATTTACGAAAAGGAGTTTTTAGCCTTAGTAATAGTGGTTAAACAATGATCTCATTACTTAACTGGAAGACATTCCATGGTTTAATTAGATCATCAAAGTTTGAAATACTTGACGGATTAGAAAATTACAACTCCTTTTCAACAGAATTGGCTTCCAAATTATTGGGTTTTGATTTTTCTATTAAGTATAATAAGGGGATAGACAAAGTTGCTACATATTCCTTATCATGGGTGATTAGTTGTAACATCCCCTCACCAATATGAAGGGTATTTTAGTCATTTGCAATGTTTAGGAGTGTTTATAGTGTAGTGACA
>JAOTAY010000189.1:13473149-13492185 GCA_025629805.1 Erythroxylum baracoense
ATAACAAGTAGCCATAAATTATCTGAATGCATGAAGCCAGCCACATTTGAATACATGCAACCAATCACTGACTTGTGAAGGGGCCAATTCACATGCAACACTCTTCACAGCCACAAATTTAAGATCAGCTTAAGAATCCTGATATTAGTACTGTCAGCAACACCAGCTTAAGAATCCTGATATTAGTCCGTCATTAAATATGACTACGCAAGGAAATTAGTCTTTTGCGCGACTTTCCAACTACTTTTAGCTAAAAATGAATATGATTGATAATGACCCGCTGGCTCAGATATCACTCAAAGTTTAATCTTCCTAATTCCCTTTCAACTATCATTCTTTGCATACGTATTAAACCCTTTAGCCTTCTCTTGAAATAGAAGTATCTTGCAAGCTTGTTCTGAACTTTCCGAGTTTTAGTTGTCATCGTGAATGTTAGAATTATTTGGTATTATATGACTTTCAAAACTATCTTGAACTAGTTGAATGATAATTATAAATTTTTGGTTCGGCATGAGTTAATCTTAGTCAGATATCTCAAAAAATGATAGTTGTTCCACTCTCTTTTTAAAAACTCTGTTTTGCTAGTGATCAACCCCACAAGTAGACAGACTGGTTATTATGGGCTGAATATAGTTATAATACATTATTCCCCTCTTCTACAAAAATCAATCCCTTGGAAGCAATTTACGATATGGGACCTCCTTCGCTACTTGGCTATATTCCGGGCACTTTTCGTGCAGGGCCGGTCTTGAGATTTTATAGGTCTGGGGCAAAAGAAAAGATGTGGGTTCCTGACTTTAATTAAAAATAAATTAATTTTTTTTAATAAACTACATTTTACAAGCAGTTTTTTTTTAAATAAAAGTGAGCTCTGGGCAGTGGCCCAGCTTGCCCCTGCCTAGGGTCAGGGCTATTCTCGTGTCCAAGCCGTAGACGACTATCTTCGCTCCCGTGATTCCATCCTTGCCACCCTCCGTCATCATCTTTCCCTTGCTTGGCAGCGGATGAAGAGCCATGCAGACCAACACCGACGTGATGTTGAATTTCAGTTGGGTGATTATGAGTACATCAAGTTATGTCCCTATAGGCAGTTTTCGGTGACTGTCTGGCCCTCCCTCAAGCTGTCTCCACCCTATTTTGGTCCCTACAAGATTACTGTTAGAGTTGGAGCCGTGGCTTATCATTTAGAGCTTCCCCGAGGATCCCAAATCCATGATGTCTTTCATGTTAGCATCTTCCGTCAACACTTCAGACCGGTTCCAATATTAAAACTACAATTTTTATCTCAACTATTATTACTCTTTTGTATACCGATAAATATCAATATTTTAATTTATTTTAATATATAAATACAAATATATTTTGTACTTTTTTTTCAAAGATGGATCCTTTTTAGATTAATATCTAAAAAATATTAAAATGTTTGGATCACGGCACTAATGTATCTTTTGGCATTACTATGTTTTAAATTTATTTACAATATCGGTTTTCAATAAAGTGATGTAATTAGTTAAACAGATAGAAGTCATCACACTTTATTAATTATTAAATTACAATAAAAATAAATATATTAATTTTAAACTTTATTATTAATTACAATATGCTCGGAATTATGATATTGTAGATTATGGAATAAAATAAAATAAAAAACACACACACACACATTTTATCAAAAAACTCTTTTCATAAAATTAAACTAATAGAAAACATTTTTAAAATAATAGTATCAACTATTTTTTTTTTTGCAATTAACTTGAACTTATATTTTTCTCTTTTTCTTTCTCTTTATGGAGATTAAAGATAAACTCAATGATCATATTTTGAACGATTTCAAATATATAATTGGCTTTTTATGCTTACCTGTGTAAAAAATTATTGGAGAGTTTAGGCTATAAATGCTCATTTTGTCGAATTCATTTGCGTAAAGAGTGTGCATAATTACTCTCCAAAATAAAACACAATCTTTATGAGCATCCTCTTTTTATTAACGGAGGAGAGTTTCTCAAAAGATTTATATGTGATGGACGTTATGTCTATCATAAAAATGACCTTTGTTATGTAGTTTTTTTCTTGACAGGATGTGTGCTCGACGGATCCCTTCCATTAGCAACTATTATCGAAAGTTGAATGATAACGGGAGTGTAGCACATAAAATTAGATTTGCCTTTATTCCTAAGAAACTCGAGGTTCGATGCCTAGGATGTTCGTCGCAATTTTCAGGTCCAATTTATTGATGTTATGCGTGTAGTTTCTTTCTTCATAAATCCTACTTTGAAGGACTCCAACCTCAAAATATTCAGCATCCCTTCCATATCCAACATCCCCTACACTTTACAGTCAGACGTGCTACTTGCGAAGCTTGCAAAACTTATTCAAACTTTGGCTATAAGTGTGTAGAATGCGATTTTAACCTTGATACAAAATATGTCATCAAATACCTAACACCTAGTCTGCAGCATAAGTGCCATGAGTGCAATCTCTCTTTTTTTTTTGTTATGTTGCCGAAGATATATGTGATGATGATTCATTGTACGATGATTACTTGAAAACCGTATAGGATAATATTTTCGCAAACTTTTAAATTTTATGTGATTGTCTCTAGCATAAATGAAAACAAAATCAATTAAAAGCGAAATAATAAATAACATCAAAAATTTGGTAATGTAATTTGTTACTCTTTGCTTACATCTACGGGGCCCTCACCTAGACTAATAATTTCATCAAAGTACAATAGATTTATCTAAGGCTTTACTAAACCGATATCACTTAACCCTTGAGACTATCTCTCAACTTCACTTTCCGTGAAAGATTTTCACTCGCGATAACACGACCAACTCGTGTTTACCTCATCAGAAGATTTTCTCTACTGCTCTTAATGAAAGATAATTAATAAAAATAATTCAAGTGATTAATCAACTAAGAAAAGAATAATAATACATCAACTTCTCGAAAAATTCAGCTCCACTAAAATAAATCTGGAAGTCGTCGCAACAACAATGAGTTGATTCACGCAGAACTCATAATCAAGTCATGAAAACTTCTGCAGAAATCACAACTACAAGAATACCTAATCAACGACAATACATCAGAAAAAACGCAGTATAATACCATTCAAACCAGGTGACGTGATCCACAAAAATTCCAGCAGAAAGATAACTAACTGATTCTCACAATTCCTAAAATAAAATTACAGCTATACTCACAAATCCATTAAGCACGCACAATATGAAAAGTGCAGCACATATAAAAACTCTAATAGAGAACCACACACTATAGGTTGCATCTCTTTTCAACCTTTAGCTATTTTTCAAAAAATCAATTCACGCATACTTCACTGTTGACGCAATCTTTGCAGATTCACGTTTTTCCCTTATTGAAACTTACAAGAGCCACACACGCGTACGCAAAAATATATTCATCTAATCCGCATTCCAAAAATCCAACAACTCATCACAAAAATCCAGCAATATTATATAACCATGTTTTCGCCGTGCAACTCCAAACAATCACGCTGCACACGAAGACATAAAACATAGATTTTTCCCAAAGCTGCGCACTTTATGTTTTATTGAAAATCACTTGAATCATAATGCAAATTCCAACAATGCCCTTCATCCCACTCATTAACGTAATACTCAAGAAGTTTTCAGAATTTCCACTTCTATTTAAAATAGGATTTTATAGTATTTAGAATATTATCCAAATAATTCTTTTGAACTTAAGACAATAAAAAAAATCTGATAATTTTAATTTATAAAAGTATGCTAAATAAAAAATATATATATATATCTAAAAGTTACGAAGAGTGTGCAAAATTTTGTGATGCATCTTTTTACCGTTGTTTGAAGGCCCACGCTGGTACACATGTTCAGAGTCTTTCTGGATGAATAGTTCGAAAGCTTTTCTGGCTGCTGTTCAAGCAAAAGCTGATGTGGTGTCATGGCCTTGGTAAGATGTAACAAGAATAATTAGTGGCTAAATGTTTTTAAAATTTTCACATAACAATCAAAACTGTTAAATTAAATTTTCAGAGAGAGAAAAGAAACGAGTCTTTTGGGTCTTATGTGCAATAAAGAAGATGATGGTCCAGTTGCAGTACCAACCATTCCAGTTCTGAATTCTGATAATGAAAGATCGTAGAGACAATTCAAAACTACGGATCCATCGAGCTTAGTGATTTCGCATTGTGACAGAATAAGCATGGGACTTTGACTTTTTTTTCTTTTTTTTTTCTTTTTCTTTTGTCCATCAAAATTGTATTGGTAATTTAGAAATTGCCTTTTTCTTTAATAATTAAGAATAAGAGTACGTACTACTGAATTTCTCTAAGTTTTACATATTAACGAGAATTATATTAAATATGATTATTATTGTTGTTGTTATTTTGTTACCGTCTTTAATTAAGTCAAAAGTACATTTTTAAGACTATTAGAGAATTTGAAAAATGGTTGAAAAAGATTGTCTTTATTTATTGAAAATTTTAAAGTTTAATAAAAAAGATATTATTAAATAAAAATTAATTATTTTATTTTAGTTTATAAAAATTAAATAGTTTACAAAAATTTGCCAACTAATAAATAATTAAATTTAATACACACTTGGAAAATAGGACATAGCATTTGTAGTAAATAAGTTTGCATTTGATTTCTTGAATATTTGAATTGTAATTTGTCTATATATCCAACTTTCTCTCCAAGCAAAGAGAAAATGTTGTATAGTTTCCAACTTATGGTCCACTAAAGTCAGTAGTCAGTACCCGCACATCAGTTAACTTACTAAAGTAAGCTAATTAGCTGTGGGGTCCACTAGTCACTAACAATATTAGATAAACATATAAATATTTGGTAATGATGTAAATGTTGAATGTGATTGACAGAATAATCAATCAATAATATCTCCTGTGATTTAGCAATGCCTTGTTCAATTTTGAAGGGACATCTTATTTATGTTCCCGGCAGCTCTTTAAAGAAGATGCAAGAAGAACGAGTGGATGAGATTTTCTGATATAGTATAAGAATTGGATTAATACATAAGATTGAAGGGAACTCTATTTTATTTTATTTTTAAAAAAGTGGACTATACTTTTTTTTTAACAATAAGTATCTTGGTTTTATTGGATTAATCCTAAGCTCTTATAACCCCACTCTAAGAATCTTAGAGAGATAAATCTGAAATTTTAAGGTCTTTTAGATTCCTACGTAATCTGTACATTTCTGTGCACAAAAAATCGTCATATATTGATTGGTCAGCTGATGATTATTCACTGGCCTTGCTCAGTATCAGGTTCTCATCATCTCCACGTTCTCTAGTAGTTCCAACTCCTATACTACCTTTGGAAGGGAGACGTACGCAATTGATCTGACCAAGGAGCATGCCCAGAAGGTTAGAGGATCATCAACAGAGAAAATTCTCCTTTTTTCTTCTTTTTTAATGACTCGAACTCAAGACCTTCTATAAAAGAGAGCCTTATATGAAGAGTTGGAATCAATTAAACCATTTTGTTTAGACTTTAGGTAGTTCCCTTGCTGAAGACCGACCTGATTGCGCATCACCTAGAACAGTTGCATTATTGAAGACCGACTGACATAACATGACAAAAGTTTCAGTTAGCATCATAATTAAAGATAAAGAAAGAAATGAAACTCCACATACTACTCCAACACAGAACTGAGTAACATTAACTGCAATCTACTCTACCACTTTAGACACGACACAACAGAAGCATAGAAACATATGTTAATCTTTCGTACATGAAAACTTTATCATGTATAAAATTTAAACACATAATCGCAAGATCTTAGAATCTAATAAATTTTCACAATAACATAAGCGTACCTTGATCCATCGTATTTCCGATACTTTCTGAACAGATAATCTCTAATAATCTTCTAGATATTCTTAGATTGTGTTTTCTCTCTCTTGGCCTTTGTTTCATTATTTTCCGTATGTAACAGATGGAGCAATACGTGAAAAGCTTTATAGGTAGAGAGAGAGAGGCAGTAGTTATCCATTTGAAATTCAAACAACACCTCTTTTCATTATCCTTATTTTATTTTATTGTTTACGTTCCATCAACGTAAATACATCACATTATCTCTTATTCAAATAACTAATGAGATTTAATATATTTAAATGATTAAATCAAAATATATGGGCCACATAATAAAAGTATCTAACAGTTTTCTTTACCATATGCAACACTCTACGATAGTTAACGCTTCTTACATCTACCGATCGTACGCTATCGTTTTTTTATTTTGTTTCCACGGTGTCATGTTGGCTTTACCTATAGTCATTTTTAGCTTCTCCTATACATAGGAGTAGTTATTGTATTCGTGTATTGTGTATTCGTGTACTGTCTTTCATATTATCTTTATAAAATTCATTTAATTTTTCAAAAAAAATTACACTTACACAATTACAACATAATTACACACACAATATTATGACAGAAAACTACTCTATACAATTCATACTTCACGCCTATTCAATTCGCACTTCACACCCATATAATTCACACTTCAATCTTCCTACTTTAGTAGAATTAATCACATGATTTTAGTAGTATTTCATTCAAACATGATTTAACAAAATTATAATTTACATAACTCAATTACTTCACATGATTTTAGTATTTAATTCACCCACAAGACACAACACAATTACAATATACAATTTACACAACACAAATATTAATTTATTATTAGTTATTTTAATACTGATTTTTATATTCTTATTTATTACGTATTTATTTATATTTATTTATTGTCTTTTAGGTCTATTTATATTATCTTATATTGTATTATATTTTTAATAATTATTATTTTATTATGTATATATGCAGACATATATATATATATATATATATATATTCATTTGGATTTATTAAAAACACTCTCACTACGAGTTAAAGATAAGGCTGTGCACAAATAAACATTTTCAGACATTGCACATCAGTGAAACTTCCACGGGATTGTTTGTATATGCTGCCCATTCGTTTGCTGGAATTTTTGGCTGTTTTTGTTTTGATATTAAGATTCCAACACTCAAAAAGAATTGTCCTGAAAAACACTTTGACAACTGTAGCATCTTAATGTCGCACTTTCCTCCGGTATTCTATTCAAGTTTATTTCGCAAAACTAATTTCACGAGGGTAGTTGGCGCATTTGCTCAAAATGTAAAAAAAAAAACCTTAAATTTGTATATAAATGATTATAAATATCAGACTCACACTAAAACAGTTCTTGTATCTATCTATTTTTAATAAAGAAAAAGTGTCAATTTGAGATTCATTTCTAGTCAATATCAAAAGAGAGACAAATCATTAGTCGATAAATCACATTCGCCCACTATCTCCCAATCATGACAAATGTGTATCATTAATTTCTCCCCATACCAACCTCATAACTTCAGGTGTACAATTCAAAGACCGAATAAAACACATTCTCCACGCATCCCATGCCAAACTCCAAATTTGGCTAAGCACTAGTACCTTCTTTTATTCCAATGGCGGTCAAAGACACGTGATTGTTAGGGACTAAGATGAACATGATTCTGCTAGTCAAGAACACTAGTAATTCTCTCTAGAAACTGGAACAAAATACAGCAAAAATGGTATCGGACCGATTACTCTAATAGGTCCTGGCCATATAATCAGTGCCATAATCTGAAACTGTTCTCCAATTGGCTGTATGTTCTGGTAAAACGGGCCACTAAATTTGTCACCCCCCCAAAAAGAAGCTTTCTGTAGACTTTCACTAAAATAACCAGCAGTCATCCCGTTAAAGATTTGCAATGGGCCATTCTGTGTACTACAAAATTTCATCTGCTGTATTGTAGCGTTAGCCATCAAAAATCCAGGAATGGCCAGATTCAGACTGCAGTATTGAATGGCTGATAATCATAGCAAGATGGCTGCCATTAATGACTATAAGATCATAAAGTTCTGTTCTCCGCTCCCAAAATGATCATCTTTTCACAGAGGATAATCTATTCCCTAAGACAAAATAACCACAGTAACAAGTTAAGATGAGTATTATGGGACAGATGGCGCATGCTTTCCTTATTCTTCCAGATGAAACTTGTAATATTAACTAATATAATGATTACCTTTTTGTTTTATATCTCGGCAAGATGCACTTCCACACAGACATGAAAATGCCTCTATTGGATGATTATGGTCACTGAAGTCAATTCCATAGTCCTGAAAACAATTTCATACAAATAACATTTAACAGTTATTTCCATCAAATTTCTATTTATGCATCCAAAAAAATAAAGTAAAACGGACACATGCAATTTTTTGTTTCTTGAGACATAATCAAGGTAAAACAGGAAGAATTATTACTAATCATGGCATTATCTCGAATTGGGTAACTAAGAATACTAAAAGTTTACCTAAGAATCCTACATGGACAATCATTAGTTTTTCATTCATGGACCTCACCTAGTTTTACTCATGACTAGATTTGTAAATGCACAATTTAATCGAATTATGACATTTGGTAAGAAACTGAGTAAAATATTATCCTAGCATTAATCTTCATCTTAATCATATGATAGCATCTAAGCAAGAACTAATGCAATAAGCAAGACAAAGTATTTCAAACAATAAAGTATAAGAAATCAAGTATATTTCTAATGCTTGAGTAAACTTTGGAGTGCTTGAAATTATGACACCTAAAACTTTACCAAAAATTAGTTACCAAATGTCAGTATTAAATGATTAAAAGATGTATAGTAGAAAAATGAGTACCAATTTTCATGGTTATGTCAATTACTTCAGGCAAAAATTATGAAGTCTTCACTAATATACATCAACCTTTATTAAGGATCAGGATCTCAAGAATTTGACTTAATATCATAAATTATATGCTTTCTTTAATTTATTTATTTCTAATTTAAAGATAAATAACATAAATACTAATTTAATAGCAGAAAAAAATTTAAAATTTGAAATTTTAATGCATATCTTTTATTCATTCTATTATCTTTATAAAAATTCATTTAAGATTACTAAGATTCTAATAATCAATAAAAATATTATATGTAGGTGAAATACACTCAAAAGTCCCCCTATGGTGTTGGTGCTTTCAGAAAACCTCCTAAGACATGGATTTAGTTTTTGCGGTTCTTGACAATTTCACAGACAAAGTCCGCTTACCAGTTTTTTATTATCTGATTTACATGTTCATCTATATAATCACATATTTTACTGCTAAATGCACTTACCCAAGTCAGTTCTTCCAAAGCATTTACCTCTCTCGTGGTGAAAAAAGCAAGCTGCAATGAGGGTCAGAGATCAGATCTTCTAATGAACTTCAACAAGAAGATAAGAATAATTTTCATTTTCTGGCAATTAACCATGCAAAAGTATGTAAAAACAAAGTCACTGAGATTATACATGGTAATAGTGTCTATCTGGAGTCTCAATTTCAACGGGAATGTCAATCAAGTTTGCATCTTCACATCTGTAAAGGAGGAAAGAAAACTAATCAAGATGAATGATCAGGGTTGAAAGTTAAAGGAGGTCCTACGAGTAAATGAATGACAAGTCAAAACAGAATAGCCTTGTCAACTTAATCAATGATGAGGTTTCTTAAGAATGTTCCTTGAAGAAAGTTGAATGTTACTTAAAGTTTGGTGTCTGTTCCAACTTCAACTTTCATCCAAGTTCCATGGTCTCAGATCATGTTAGGATTACCAGAGATGTGCTTAGAATCAAGAAAATAAGAAAAAATCCATTGAAAAATTTCCCAATTTGCACATTTGATCTCCCTTATCATTCTCACAATGCTTCCTCCAATTTATTGATTTCTTCCACATGCTATTCCGCCAATCTATCCGTAAAATCAATCATTATACAGATCAAATCAATCAATATACAGACAATAATTATTACCTATGATTAATAAACCTTGCAACATTTCCACTAAATGTTGCATCCAAACAAAGTGCTTCTTCATCCTTTAGAACCTTCTCTGATCCCCAGTCTGCATCAAGTGTGACGGGATATGTATGTTTGTCACTACCATTATTTTTCAGATTTCGTTCATATAATTCCATATTCGTCACTATTTCTCCAACATATTCACAAACAAAAGTTCCTTTGGGCAAGGCTTTAAGTGCTCTAACACCCCAGCCTTTACCTTCAGCAGTCGAGAATACCTGAAACAAAGCATGCCAGCAACATGCATCTTTGTAAGAGGGAATGTAAATTTTAGATCCAATAAACCAAAGGCCAGAAACAGCTCTACTGCTAAATGTGTAGGCCAGCATTTTATTTCAAGTTCATTGGTTAACATATATAAGAAAAGAATTTTCATCAGAACCACTTCTAGGATTTCATAGATCATCTAACCTCCAAGTTGCATGAAATACCACGTTGCACCACTCGATTTCCACAAGTCATGTCGCATCCACATTTTCTCCAGCATTCTTTAATAAACTTTCTGACCAAATGCCCCTTGCAGTCTTCAGGAATATAATCATTCTTGGCTCTTTCTATGGGGCACTCTTGACACAATACAAAATGGTGATTTTGAGGATTCTGCTTCATAAGTATGCAAGTGTTCAGAAATCCCTCTTTTAGAAGGCCTTCGCGTGTGTAAGCAAATTCTCCACCAGTTTCACCGGTACAAGCACATGGTATTGAAGATAACAGACAATCTCCAGAACAACTTGAACAGCAGTCCATGTCCGAAACCCGGGCAAGTGAGATATGCACATAAGCATCTTGATAGACTATATTTTGTGGAATGTAAGTAAACTTTGGGAGCTCCTCATTTCCTACTAATGAAATTTTGATGTTTTCTGTACCTTTTGTAATATCACTTAGCCAATGTTTGTTTCTATTTTCACCAGGAATAAATCTTTTCTGGTGAACATTAGAGAACTTCAAAGCCTTCTTTCTTGAAACCATATTTGAGTTACTACTTCCTGATGCTTCATTATTTGGACCAAGACAGTGAAGTCTATCACCAACTTTTTTAAGCGCAGATTTTGTCAAGTCATTGGTGATTTGTTCCGTACCTCCAACAGTTGGCTCTCTGTTAAAAGAATTACACGTCTTTTTTCCCAGAAGAAGAGAAGGACCATTCCCATAAAGTTTGTGTTTAGGATACGATTCGAGCAATGCTGTCTCAGCAGTTGAATTTTTAAATTTAGAGAAAAGCTGCTTTACAGGAATTTCATTTCTTTTGCTTCTGTTAGAACCAGAGGTCAGTTCTCTTGGCCCCCTAAATTTCACCGTAGACGTGGAAATTTCCATGTCACCATCTTTTACCCGAGCTATATTCTGACTTGCCTTGTCGTTGGTAAAACATAACAGATTTTTCTCTTTGGGAAGCAGTTTCTTAGGAGGTTTTTCACATATATAATTCTTCATATGAACTTTATCTCCATCTTTTGCCAAAGCTACATTCTGGTTTACCTTGTCTCTGGAAGAAGACATCTGCTCTTCTTTCTCTTTAACATGCACTTTCTTATGTAATTCAGATGCAGAATCATTCATCAGAAATTTGTTATCATCTACTATCCAAGATAAATTTTGGTTTACCTTATCTCTAGTAGAGGACACATGATCTTCTTTGTCTTCAACACACAACTTTTTAGGAGGCCTTTCACACTTATCATCCTTCATATGAATATCATTTTGATCATCTTTTCCCTGATCAGTTAAAAAAAAGTATGAGGCCAGGAACTTGATATGTCACACTGTGGAACATGAGAACATATGCCATCTTCAGAAGCATTTAAACTTACTGAGGTGGGTATGCAATTGCATAGTCAAATATTACCTTACTTTCCTTCAATTCAAAATATGAATCTATGAGCACCCGATAATCCTCTGCTTCTATAAGTTCCCAATTTTTGTTAAACACCTTCAGCAGCTGCTCCAGCACTGGTTTGACCTCATCATCGGGGATATCCAAAGCTCTTGTCACTTTAAAAGCATTGCTAAGTCTCTTGTTACTGGCCATATATGCAGTTAAAAAGGTGGTACCTTCCCGATTTATGAAAACCAAAAAGCACCTGCTTTTTCGTCTTCAAGACCTGTAACTAAAAACTTTAAAGTCACATACAAAGGTTCCTTATACACAGGTCCAAACTTCCAACAGTTGACATAAAATGTTTTTCTACAAGGATTTGCAAATAGGTAATACAAATATGCCAGTAATTGCATTAATGAGTTCATAAATATCATGTTAGGTTCAAGTTGCAGTTCATGAACAGGCACAGCATTGTAGTCAGTCAACTATATTCAATCAAAGTAACTTGTTGTTTCAATCATTGTAGCAGCAAACTACCATTGTGACCATAACCACAAACATAAGGTAGCTAACACAATTGGAGGTAGTAGATCATCTATTTATGTTTCTCTTTTAAGAATTGCAATCTATAATTTTCAACCCCAGCAATCCAATAATTTCAGTCAACAAATTCCAAATGAAAAAATAAAATTGCAAAGCAGTATGCAAAATATGAAGTTCCAAACGCTAGATACATATGTGTTTGTATATGTATGTCCATAGATGAGCATTTACATTATGTAAACACCATGGACCTAATACATATATATGAAAGTTTATTGTTTTATCAATCAGTAAAAGTAAACAGGAAGTGAATCGAATGCCCAGATATGTAAACATATTATTGTTTATGCCTGTATGCACCTCAAACTCTGAGTAGGTCATAATTAAACTAATTTAGTCCAGAAAAAATGAAGTTAGAATTTAAATTGGCCAAATTTTTGCGAACATAATTGTTAAGAGTACATACTATTATTTATGCCTGTATGCACCTCAAACTCTGAGAAGTCATAATTAAACTAATTTGGTCCAGAAAAATGAAGTTATAAGTTGGATTGGTCAAAAATGAATTACAGAACCTTACAGAAATTTTGAAAGTTAAAGGATTTCCATCGGAATTAGTCATAAGAGTCAAAATTATGTAAAATGAGGCAATAGCTTATTTGGAATAAGTATAGCAATTAACGTAATCATAAACAATCTTACAAACTCATACTTTTGCACATACTTAAGCAACTATAGCAAAAGGTTACTAGTACTCACAGACAGATGGAGTTCGATATGCCATTAGATAATAAAAAATGCAGATTGAATTACTTCTAGTTTTGCAAAATTATAATATACAAATGATTCTAGTGTTATTAAACATATATTATATACAATCATCAACAAACAAGTGAAATATTTTAGGATAAAGAAACAACAAAGTTTATATGGATTGTGATGAATGATAATGCTTTCCACATGAATGTAGGCATGCTTCAGGCAGGAAAACCGCTTCTTTCGTTTAAAACCTAATTATCTACTTCTCTAGCTATCAAAGAACCATCTGGTACAGTTCAATTATTCCAACACGAGAAAATGCTTGAAACAAAATGGCAGGCACGAAAATGGGTTCCAAATTCGCTTCCTTCGTTAGCAGTTAAACTTTATGGTATCAACATGGTTACCCAAATCAAATTGATGCTGAACTTCAACAGAGAACAGCCATTCGTTCTCCGACAAATTGTAAGTAAAGCAATATCAAGGAGCAAAACAAACAACTCAGTCTCAAAGAGAATCAAACATTAATCATAAATGAGAAATTTCTTACAGAGCACACTAACCTATTGGCTTTTTGGGTTCACTTAGGAATGCATGCAAGGAAAAATGGAGTTTCTTTCGACACAGAGACAAACAGGGACTGACAGTCGGAAACAGAAATCAATAAACCGAACACACAATGAGGTTTTGATAAACATAATTAGATTACTAATAAAATCACAGAATTCGTAGTGATCTGGAGAGAGAACTCACGAGATATTCGGCGAAACGTTTCAGTTGCTTTTACGGACGAGGGAAAGAGAACGTGTGAGACGTCTTGTATTTTGGGTTTCCCATTCCGCTCTCATATTTCAAACATTGCTTTTGCTTGCGTAACTTTTTTTATTATGTAATTTTATAAATTTGTGTTAGTTTTATTTTAGACGTATCCTTAACTCATTTACATTTTGAGAAAATCCGAATTCCATTAAAAAAATGGATTAGTGTAATTCAAATGCTTTAAATATCATTTGAAAGCTTTTTATGACCAAACCCAACAGTAAAGTTGGACAAAAGAGCAATTCAACTCTAGCATTTACAATAGAATCCAAGTTAAATGATGGAGCGATTGATTTCAACTTCAATACTTTCAAAATATTTAGAATCGACCTTATGAGAATGAAAAATTTAACAGAAATTTTGGATAACCCATCCCACAATCGTGGGAAGCCATACACGATCGTGGAAATGGCATGGCAATAAAGGAAATGTTCTCTTTGTGTGATTTTTGAACCAATTAAGAATAAAGTACTTAACTATAATGCATTTGAACTTGATTAAGGTTTAAAATGAACATAACTTGATGTTAGAAAAGTTGGTTAAATGAGTGATAAGTTTTGATTGATAATTGATGTTATACTTTAAGGAAAAGAATGTTGGATAACGATGCATCTAAGTTTAGAATGAAGAAGTGTTAAAGGAATAAAGATATTCATATGAATGCAAATGTATTCCAAAGAATATTAATAATGCATTAGGAATGAATGAATGAGAATTGAGAATTATGTAAAATATTTGTAATGCTAGAAAAGAGTTAATAAATGTATGGTTAATGTATTGAGCATGATCAAGTCTACTTAAGGTATGAACTTAAATGTAAACAAGACATATCTAAGTGACAATATGTGAATGATTATGAACTATGATTAAGGAAACATACCCAGAATAGTCATTGGGCATGCATTAAACATGGAACATATATGTATGTGCATAATTGAATATGTATTTGTTTAATCATGATAGTAATGTATGCAATGTATATGTATTTAAACGCTTAAGTCGAACGCTGTCGACAAGACATTGTCGAACCAGCTAAGCAATAGCATATACGGGAGCGTACTGTGAGTCAACATAGATGATATCACTAGGATTAATTTATTTTTGTTTCTGTTTAATTCCCATTTATTGAAATGTTAATGACTTGATTATGATAATTCCGAACTTTAAGGTCCGAGGAGATTGATATTTGAGAATGTATTGGAAGTGTTCTGTTTGTATTTGAAATATGAATTATATCTGTTTGCATCTGAATTTTGAATGATTTCTGAATACTCAACGAACGTTGAATGCCGGATTGAGGTCCGATGAATATGAGATTCTGTCTATGCATCATAAGTAATTGTTGTTCATGGCATATTATGTGATTTGATGCATTACATTAAATTCATGATCAGATAAAGGTATTATGACTAGAATAGCCATTATGAAAGAGCTTTAAGATCATAATTCTACATGTAGAGCTTTGCTCTGTGATTTCTGTATTTGATTGAACCCAATACAAGTCAATATCTATCTCTGTGTCTGAAGGCACTCGATCACAACAAATAATAACGAGAGTGGAGTCTCATAAGCATCTGCATTAGTATATAATTATGAAGTATATGATTATGAAAATACTTTTGAATTGTGGTGATAGTATGATATGCCTCACTTGTGTACTTTTGATAAAATGATTAACTCAGATAAATAATGATGTTACTTAAAAAGATGATATGATTTGCTGAAATGAAGACTATTGTGTGTATGATTTATATCTGTTATGTTTGAGGTGTTGAATGAGTGAAATCATCAATGATGGTTCACTCACAGAGTTCGCAAAACTCATCAAAGTTGCAACGTGACTTTTTAGGTATGAGACAGGAGACCTAGTTCCTAAGGTATTCTAGAAGATCAATTTGGATTAAGTTATGGCTCAAAGGTCTGTCAGTTGGCATCGGAGGAGTTTGTTTAAGTAGTTTTCTTTACATATAGATCTTTTGTATAAAGAGAGATGTTTATGATAATGTAAATATTTGTTAAATGAAAGTACTGCTATAATGTAACTTTTGTTAATTAATGAAATGAGGGGTTAAGTTTTTAAGCATTGTGCTCTTTGTTTGATGCCTTATAAGTGTATGAGATTGCTCTAATATGCCATTGTCATAGGGTATGTACTAGAATGTCATTTGGATGTTCGGGTGTATACTTTATGGTGTTTGGGTGTTACAATTTTAGTATCAGAGCATGGTTCGGCATCCTAGGGCTATATAAGGACATTTAGATACGATTTATAGTGAGAGATTTGAATAGTGATAATAACTATTTTTGTTATAGGTCATCTGCTATAGGAGATCAAGTTAAAGAGTCAGCTGACATGGAATCTGTATGAGCTAATAGAGAGTCTCCTATACCTGAGTTTGCATAAATGCCTCCAAGAATCCCTGAGAGGAGGGAAAGGTGATATGATAAGCTGAGAAATCAGGGAGCTGTGGACTTCTACAGAAGCATAGATCCTGCTGAGGCAGAAGGATGGTTAGAGAGAACTAAAAGAGTGTTTGATCAGATAGACTACAAGTCAGATGAGAGATTTTATTGCAGAGTCTCACTTCTGCAAGTTCCAGCATATCAGTACTGGAAGACTGTTCCAGGTAGTGCCACCAGGCCTTGTAGTTTGACTTGGGAAGATGTTCTTAGGGTGTTTCGAGAGAATTACATATCGAAGATTTATTTGGATAGAAAGATGAAAGAATTTCGGGATCTGAAACAAGGAAGTCTCTCAGTAGCAGAGTATAAGATAAAATTTAATGAGTTAATGGGGTATGCAATTGCATTGGTCCCATCTGAAGAGGATAAGTGTAGGAAGTTTGAGGATGGGTTGAACATGAAAATTAGGAAGAGGCTAGCCATTTCTAATTTAGGTAGTTTTACGGAACTATGAGCGGCCTCGATCAGAATTGAACAATTGTTAAAGGATGGTCAGGGAGAGTACAGACAGGAGTTTAGAGTGAATAGGCAGAGTGAGTCTCAAGCTGATTCTAGCAAAAGCTTTGGTAAGTTCCAGAACATATCGTCTCGATTCTAGACTAGATCGAGACAATCAGGGTTTTGACCAAGAGGTGGTTTTGTTCAGACTAGTAGAGATAGAGGACAAGTGCCCTCCTGGCGGTCCCAACAGATGCTTGAGTGTGAACATTATGGTAAGAAGCATGGTGGGAAGTGTAGGAGATTATCAGGAGTTTATTTCCCTTATGGCTTTGTAAAGCATAGGATCAGAGATTGTCCCGAGACATTGGGACCACAGTCTGGTATGAGAGGAGGAATAATGACTGAGACGATGATCCAACATAATAGAGCTACTGGATCAGTACAGAGAGGCAGGACACAATTAGCAGGGCCCAGTGTCAGGACTGAGGTACGGAGTAACCAGCCGCAGTTTCAAGTCAGGGTCTATGCCATCACCAGATAGGAGGTGCAGAATTCCCCAGATGTGGTAACAGGTGTGTTGAATATTTTTAATTTTGAAGCATTTGTATTAATATATCCAGGATCTACACATTCGTTCATCGCACCGCATCTGGCATCTGGACTGCATTGTGATAGAGAAATGTTGAATTGTGGTTTAGTGGCGAGTACTTTAGTAGGTAGTACTACAGTGATTGTGAGGTATGTAAAAGGTACATAGTTTAGATTGATTAGGCAGTTAGAAGTTGATTTGATCGTATTGCAGTTGAGAGAGATAGACATCATTCTAGGCATGGATTGGCTAACTGCTTATAGGGCCATAACTGTTACACTAAGGAGGTAGTTCTTGAATCCCCTAATCAGCCAAGAGTAGTATTTTGAGAAGTTAGTCAAGTAGTGCCAGCTCGATTAATTTCATTCATGAGTACTTTGAGATTGATGTGAGGAGGATGTGAGGCTTATCTGGCTCACGTGGTTAATACTAGTATTAAACAGACCATTCAGGATATACCTATTGTTAGGGATTTCCTAGATGTGTTTCCTGCAGAACTACTGGGTTTACTCCCAGAAAGGGAGACGGGGTTTACAATAGACCTCGTTCTAGGTACCACTCCTATATCATTTCCTCCATATAGGATGGCACCTGTAGAACTAAAGGCACTGAAGACTCAATTACAAGAGTTGTTAGATAAGGGTTTCATCAGGCCTAGTGTGTCACTTTGAAGAGCTTCGGTATTGTTTGTAAAGAAGAAGGATGGAACTATTAGGTTGTGTATTGATTATTGGCAGTTGAATCGGGTAATAGTAAAGAACAAGTATACTCTACCGAGGATAGATGACTTGTTTGATTAATTGCAGGAAGCTCAGGTATTCACTAAACTTGATTTGAGGTCAGGATACTATCAGTTGAAGATAGCTGAGGCTAATGTACCTAAGAGTGCGAAGACTGCATTTATAACGAGATATGGGCACTTCGAGTTTTTGGTGAGGCCATTTGGGTTGACGAATGACCCATCTGCTTTTATGGCATTAATAAATAAGGTATTCCAACCTTATTTATATTATTTTGTGATTGTGTTTCTTGATGATATCTTAGTGTATTCGAAGTGTAAAGAAGAACATTCAGAGCATTTGATATTGGTTCTATAGATAATGAGAGACAAATAGTTATATGTCAAGTTCAGTAAGTGTAAATTTTGGCTAGATTAAGTAGTATTGTTGGGTCATATCGTGTCTGGATAAGGCATACAAGTTGATCCAAAGAAAGTAGAAGCAGTGATGAAGTGGGAAGTGAAGTAAATCACACGTTAATATAGAATTCTCGTACAATATACTATATACACAAGAAGGGAGGTTGAATTGTGTATTCTTTTCATTAATACAAAATCTTTAATATTTCTTGGTAAGAACTTCTCTAACTTGTTAAAAGAATATCATAAACGTTATATGAAAATTGTTACGTAGTTAAATCGCAAATAACTTCTATATACTTGTTTAAAAACAAAATAGAATAAGTAGAAAGATAGAAGATAGACTCTGCGATTTTATACTGGTTCACCCCAAACCGTGGGCTACATCCAGTCCTCAGAATTCATCTGAGTTTTCACTATACTTCAACAAATTTAAAAGTATTCTTTCTTCCCTTCCAGAGCCTCTTCACGTCTCTTACACCAAGTATTCTTTCTGCTATCTTAGCCTCTCTA
>JAOTAY010000189.1:13494928-13541073 GCA_025629805.1 Erythroxylum baracoense
GCAAACATTCACTATGTATTATTCATGTGCATATATGAATGCATGAATATGTCACAGACACTTTCAATAATCCTAAAACACTCCAATTTACCAAAAAGACCAAAATACTCTTTCCAATAGGTGAGGGGATGTTACACCCTAACTAAATGCTTAGAATGGATGACGAAGATAAAATCATCTAGATCGTGAATAAACAAGGGACATCCATAAATAGATCTACCTTAGAGCTCTTCCAATAATAAGCTCCTAAAGTTCCCTAGTATAAATTAGAATGGTTCAAAGGCCATAGTGTAAGATCAACATTTATAATGTGGCTCATCTTACTTAATAAATTAAGCACTACAAGCTTGAACATCAATAAGTAATGTAGTCTGTGCAGCATGGTACCAGAAACTAGGGACCATATTTTCTTCCAATACTCATTTACAAATGACATATAGAGAATAACATAAAGTGCTTACAATTATTCATATGGGGAAACAACTTAGGACAACATCATTGATGGAATTGCCAAAGATTAAAGATAATAAGCTATTGCTAAAATTAGCTTTTAGCATATATGTTTATGAAATATGGCAAGAGAGGAAACATAAAAGGTTCCAAGGGAAGTAAATGGAATCAAATACTTTCAATTCAAACACCATATATAAGATCAAGAAGTCACTGTGGACTAATCACAACAACTCTAATTTCTCTTACATTGTTGCACCTAAATGGGGTTTAGTTTAAACTAAAGATAATCATTCCATTGTAAAATGTTACGCTTCTTCAATAGTTTCCTAGACATTTTAACTATCTATGGGATCAAGTGTAATTGGATCCCTTAAATTTGTAAGGCTATACACCCTCCCAATTTTTGGAATATAATTTATTTAATTTCCAAAAAAACTTTAAAAATATCAAAACTATGTAATATTATAAAAAGTGAAATGGAATAAATTTTTTCAATAAAAAGATAAAGCGTCTTGATTCAATTATAATCACAAATAAAATACTTCTTTGTATAAAAATGTGGAGATTGTGCATTAATAAACATTCTTTATGGATTAAATGGATTCACACATATATATTTAAAGGTAAAATCCTACGTTGTTAATTTTAAAATTCACACTTCTTAGACTCTTAAGCTAATCCTTAATGAAAAGACCATTATCAGAACTATTATAGGACACATGATAGGTAATGGAAATAATGCCTTCTTATGGTATGATAATTGGAATCCTACGTACTGTTGAAAACTTTATGTTCATCAAAGTTATTACCAATGGTCTTAGAGATCAATTCAAGGTTAAAGTTGCCATTCATAACAACTTTTTGAAGTAGCAAATGTACATGCCTAGATAACTTAACATTATCAAAACCAATCTTCCTGCGTACTAACCTATTGAAATGGAACCTCAACTTATAGGGTAAGTTCAATAACATTACCTAGTTTCAAGGAAAAAACTATTCAATTCATTGGTGAAGAATTCTTTAGTTCCTTTAACACTTTCTTAAAACAAGTTTCATCTTGTGGTTAGTTATAAAAGGTAAGTTATGGATCAAAGACCAGCTCTCTTTTATCTTAATCATTAATGAAGGATATTGAAAAATGATATTATCTATGCACATATATATTAGAAGTTCTTAACCATTTCTTTAAATTCTTGCTTACTCTACAATTTAAAAGAAAGTTCTTGTGAAAATTTCAATATTTCTAGATCATATAAGAATTCAGAAGCGAGTATTAATAGGATTTCCACTACTCATTACTTAATAGTATAAATACCATAGTTCTTTATCTCCCTTAGTTGTTGAGTTCATATGATCTAGAAGAAAAGGAATGTCAAATTATTTCCTTATAAGTCCAAAATATTTCAACAAATGATTACCTATGTTATTTAATACATTAGAGATATAATTCTTACAAAATGGTTAAGTCAAGGTTGAGCAATCATTTAGCACATAATTGATTAGTACAATTTTATCATTTTCTTCTCCTTTTTGTTTTTTATTTAGTTGTCTTTTAAATTGGTGTTTATGTTTGTTATGGTAGTTTAGTTGACTCTTTCTAGAATTTTTGGCTTTAAATTCCTTTTATAGTCCTTATTTTGCTATATTTCATAGAAAAGACTCCCTTTTTTTTCAATTTGATTTTTAAACTTTCTAAAAAAATTAAGATTTACTGGAATAAAAGTTGTACTCAAATAAATCTATTAAAATAAATTTCAAATTACTTTATAATAGTGAGTTAATTATGATAGATAAGGTAACATAATCTCGTATTCAAATTAATCCCATACTCAACTTAATCTTATATTCTCACACTTATTCTTGTATTCCCACTTTTAGACTTTATTGTAACCATAAGTACAACCATAAAGATGTGATATTTATGAACTAATTAATTTAAGTATTGATAATTATTATGTTTGAAATATAATATGAATGATATTTTATCAACAATAGTGCAATCATTGACTAATTTCAAATTTTTTACAAAATGAAGTTATAGGTGACCTTGTTCAGTATGAAAACTCATCTTGTTGAGATTTAAAGATAAGTTCGAGAGATATAAGTTGCATAGGACAGAAACACAAAATGATAAAAGAGTTTTAAAGTCTAATTTGCTTCCATCAACTACAATTTTATTATAGTTTGATTTCTAGAATTTGTTTAAGATTAGTATTGGTGTGTGTGTGTGTGTGTGTGTGTGTGTGTGTGTGTCTATTTATATGTCTGTATCAATTTGTACTCAATTTTAAAGGTTCCTAGTAGAAGGCTTTTGAGAGGGCTTGAGACAAAGACAAAAGAGCTAGATTAGGTATAATTTTCTTATGAGGTGTTTTTGAGTAAGAGAACTCCAAACTTTTATTATTTTTATCCTGTTATTTGATTTAGTGAATTTTATTATCAGTTTTTCTTGTGGTTTTTACCTCTACATTGGAGATTTTCCATATTAAAATCTTATGTTTGTAATTTTTATGGCATCTTTATTGTATGAGTAGTTTGTTATTGGTTGAGTGATCTTAGAAATCTTGTGACTGTTATTGCTTGGAGCCCTAACAAGTGTTATCAGAGCCTAAGAAATGGTATCAAAACCTTAATTATAAAGAGTGGCAATAGCTATATAATGAAGATGACATCGATCAACTACTCAATATGGAGACTAATGATGGCAGATCTCCAATATTTCTAGGATCTTTATGATCCAATCGATGTGGATAAAAGTTTAAAAGACAATTTCCCATCTAAGTTGAAGAAGATAAAAAATAAGAGTAGGAGAAGATAAAGAGGAAGACCATGGAAACCATTAGAAAATAGATTGACATTTGTATCTTTAATCACGTATTTTTAAGAGATAGATCCTTTTGAGCTATGAAAAAAGTTAAGGGGTCTATATAAGAGAAAGATTGCTCATAAAAAGGCCTCCTTGATTAAAAAGTATGTAAATATAAATTTTAAGGCTGGGAAATCGGTGTTGTAACATCTCAATTATTTTTAAGACATCATCAACAAGTTGACCACTATGAAAATTATCCTTGATGAAAAATTACAAGCATTGTTCCTATTAAGTTCTTTGTTAGATAGTTGGGAAACTTTAGTTATGATTATCAGCAACTTCGCCTCAAATAGTCTTCTATCTTTAAACGTGATGAAAGAGAGCATGTTTAATGAATAGATTAGAAGGAAGGAGATTAGTTTCGAGACTTGCAAGCTTTTTTGGTCAAAAATAGATGAAGAAGCAAGATCAAAGGTTACAAAGTTAACGTTAAGAGAAAGCAAGCAGACCAAAATGTGTCACTACTATACCAAACCTGGTCATATGAAGAAGTTTAGTTATAAGTAAAAGAGAGACTAGAAAAAACAAGACAACTAGAAGGATAGAGATGACAACTAACATTGTAGCAATACATCAAGCACAAATGATAAAGTGTTATTAATTTGTGTAAGTAGTGAATTTCTCTATATTATTCACTCAGATTTAGAGTGGCTTGTTAATATAAGAGCATCTTATCATTATATTCCAAGGAGAGAGTACTACACTAATAACAGGAATGGTGATTTTGGAAGCATGAAGATGGGAAATCAAAGTCCCACTATTGTTAACGACATGGGAGACATCTAAGTTCAAACCGATATTAAGTGCACGTTGACCTTAAGAGATGTATGACACATTCCAGACTTGCATCTCAATTTATTATCAATAAATGTACTTGAACTAAAGGGATATCAACACACATTTGGTGATGAAAAGTGGAAGTTGTCTGTAGGAGCAATGACGGTTGATCGTGGTGAGTTGTGTTGCACTCTATACAAGACACACATGAAGTTATATGCTAGAAAATTACATGACGTTTAATAAAATACTTCAGCAGATTTACGATACCAGAGATTGGGATATGTTAGTGAGAAGGGGATCAAGTTGTTAGTTAGAAAATCACTTATCCCTGCAAAGATTACAATTTCCTTTAACCATTGTGATCATTGCATGGTTGGAAAGCATTATTGAGTGTCTTTCCATAAGAAGTCCCCAAAGAGGAAGACAAAGTTAGAGCTAGTGCACTATGATATGAATAGTACCATAAAGGTGAAGTCCTTGAGTGGTAATAAGTACTTTTTTATGTTTATAAATGATGCTACATGCAAGACTTGGGTCAGTACACTGAAAACAAAAAGCTAGGTGTTAGAGAACTTTCGCAGATTTCATGTCATGGTGGAAAGGGAGATAAAGAAAAAGTTAAGTGTCTCTGAACTGATAATAGAGGAAAGTATACTCCAACAAGTTTGAAGATTATTGAGTAAGAAATGGTATAAGGCACGAGAATATGGATCTTGGTACCCTACAACACAACAGTTTTACTAAGAGGATGAATAAAACCATTATAGGGAAGGTTCAGTTTATACTCTAAATGTCAAAACTACCGAAGTCCTTTTTAGGTGAGGTAGTCAAAATCAATGTATATGTGATCAACATAACTTGTTTAGTCCTTTCAAAGCTTGACATTCCCGAAATAGTGTGGAAAGGAAAGGATCTAACTTATTCACATCCGAGGATGTTCAGATGTAAGGATTATAAGCATATGCCAGAGAAGCAGAGATTGAAACTAAATTTGAACATTTCTCCTTATGTGTTCATTGGATATGGTGATGTGGAGTTTGGATACAAGCTCTGCTACCTAAAAAAACAAATGGTTATTGAAGCAAGGACATAATCTTCTACAAGCATAAGATGGATGCAGATCATAAAAGACAATACAACTTCTAAAATTTTGTCATTCAGTACTACAGATTCTACCCCTGTTCCAAAATCCTTTGATTAGCCTAAAAGTAAAGAAGGCGATGAACTTGAGTTAGAACAGGATAACAATTAGGTTTAACTTGAAGAAGAGGGTGCATATAAGTCACTTCTTATGGATAATGTAGATGAGGTTTATGAGTGTTATGAGTAGGGTGAGCAACCTAATCAAGTGTTAGAAGATGTCTAACTTTGAAGGTCAATTACAAAGAAGAAGCCTTCAATAAGATACCCTAGTTCACAATATCTCCTAGTCACTGCTATAGGGGGGCCAAAGAACTTAATGACAAAGACTCTTGGCTCAAGGCAATGCAAAAGGAGAAGGATTCATATAGACAAGAATGGTGTCGATATGTGAACAAAAGTAGTTCCTAAGAGTAAGCTTGAGTTTTATAGTAAGCTCATCGAGATGGTTTTCAAGTGATCAATGAGGTGGTTGATTTCTCCTCCAAAATGGGCTAGTGGAGGAGGAGATTGTTATGAGTCTAACCTTATTATATGGACTTTTTTGTTTAATTCCACTAAATATAGACTCTGAAAGTGTTAATTGTCTTCCTGGATCAAAAGGGATGAACTTTTAGGTGACCTTATATAGTATAAAATCTTATTCTTTTGAGATCTAAAGATAAGTTTAAAGATAGAACTTGCAGGGATAGAAACACATAATGATATAAGAGTTTTAGAGTCTAAATATCTTTCATCAATAGCAATTTTATTAAAATTTGATTTCTAGAATTTGTTTAGGTGTAGTACTCAATTTCAAAGGTTGTTAGTAGAAGTCTTTTTGAGAGAGCTTTAGAGAAAGGTAAAAGAGCTATATTAGATGTAGTTGTCTTTTGAGGTATTGTTGAGTAAGAGAGCTTCAAACCTTTATGATTTGTCTAGCTATTTGAGTTAATGGATTTTATTATCAGTTTGTCTCGTAATTTTTACCTCTACACTGGAGAGTTTTTTAGTTAAAATTCTATGTTCATAATTTTTCAATCATATTTATTGTGTCAGTAGTTTGTTGTTAGTTGAATGATCTTAGAGATTTTATAAGCATTATTGCTTGGAGGCTTAACAAGTGGTATTAGAGCCTAATACATTTTAATACTTTCATACTATTGTATCTATTTGCATAATTATTATGCTTTCTAATGGACCTCTCACTGTACAAATATCATGATAGTTTTCTAGTAAGTAAAAACTCAATCATGTTAAGTTTTAAATACAACATAAAAAGTATTCAAACTAAATAGTAACTTAAAACAAATTTTGTTTTATTTTACTCTTATATCACTTAAACTATCATAAATTACTATAAAATAACAAGTTTTACTGCAATTTTCAAGCTAAGGTGGTGTTGGCTATTTTCCCTCCGTAAACTTAATAAAAACAAATTCCACGTCAAATATTAAAAAATTAAATTTTTTGTTCTTTTTTAATGAGATTCAAATTGACGTAAAAATTGAGTCAATGACAAAACCGATTTCTTTATAATTTTTTTATTTTAGCATGTAATAGAATATGCAACGGAACATGACTAATTCATTTGTTTGTATTATTAGAAAATCATAATAAGGGAATGTAATTAAGGAGCGTTCCACTAACAAAGAACAAGAACAAGAAAGGGATCATTAGTTTACAGTCTGCTATTTATATATTGAAAGTTATATTTAAAAAAGCAAAAAATTATTATTTTAAAATTCCAATTATATCTGTTTTTTTAAATTCATTTTGTGAGAAGTAAAAAAATGTCGGTACGTAGAACCAATTTCCCTCGTAAATCACAATTATAAATTAAAATTTACATGGTACATAGCTGTATGGGAAGAAAACATAAGACAGTGATTTGTGTATTTACATGCGCCAAATGTATGTTCATTACCCCCTAAACATCACCTTTCTTGCCTGACGATCTGATGAACCTGCAAAAGATGAAGCCCATAAACAAAGCTGCTAACCCACCCAAAGCAATTGCAATCATCTTCCCAGACTCATCTCCTGCCAAATGTAAATATGTTAATTGAACAATGTCAACAGGTGTTTGCGGGCTATTTATATTACAAAAAACATGGCAGCAAGTTTTCGTTTCTTATACAATTACACGTGCTGTTCTCTTGTACGTTACCTGAATTACTGTTGCCTGTATTCCCATCCGGATGGTAAGAATAGCTCACGAAGCACATATCATAGAAAACTTGTCCCAAAGCTGAGGTACCGCAATCCTCTCGTGCAATTTGTGTTGCGATGCTTATACATATACCACAATCGCAAGGCCCTAAATCAGCTTCACACTGTCCCACAACGTCAACATGTTCATAGACAATTTTATACAACCCTTTAGTACTTAATATCTCAGTTTCTAGTGTTGCAAAAGCCTCATTCCTTGCCTCCTCGAAACTAGCAATATTAGCCACCTTGTTTTCGCTGCATGTTTCATGAAGCAATGCATGGTTTGGGGTCTCATCAGAAAATCCATCTGTAGTATATTTGAAATAGCAGCCGTTAAGCTGGATTCTAGCTGCAACAGCTTGTTTACACTTGCTGTTTGATATGTCAGAAAGTTTATTTACACAATCATAGCACTCCTTGTTGACTAGATCGCCTCTACATTGAAAAAGACCAGAGATACCAAGATTGTGATCTCCAACAGTCGATTTATAGAACTTGGAATGAGATGATTCTGATAAGAGTTCTTGGAAAAAAGATGAAAGAAGTTGTGAGTGAGATTCAGCGGAAATTGTATAATTTTTGTTGGAACATTTGTGATATACTAAGGATGTATAATCTGAATAACATGTAACGGATAGGAGGAGAAGATGAAAAGTGGCTAAGAGGGACAGCAATGTGTGAGATATAAGAGAAAATGGTTTCCAAGTTGTTCCATCCATTTTGAAGTATCACGTTAGGAAAGTACAAATTGTTACTGGACTTAACCAATGAATAAGAGGTACCGAAAGTCCCCAGAAGATGCTAGCTTAGGAGTTGAGTAAAGAAGTCATTTTCAAACCTAACTTCTCCTAACATGGGATGATAATTTTTCAATAATCCATCCACCAAATCACAACCACACTCAACAATTGCGTATCAGAATATGCATATCTAATTGGATTTTTTTCTTTTTTAGGAATTTAAAACAACCTACTCTTTCTCTTTTGTCAAAACCATCAGCAACCACCTCTATAACATATATATATATGCGATTAGCATTGATGCATATATAGCGTTCTATCTTTAACAAAACATTTAAGGATAATAAATTATAATTTCTTAAACAATTCCAATTTTTATTTACCAAACCTATCACTATATATCTCTGTATACAGGACCAAATTGAACAGAAAAATCCTTTATAGCGCTATATCACTGAACTACTCGATGGTGAAGAATCACTAGCAGTGTGTTTTATTCACTTTATGTATGACCATCGAGACAAGTAATTAGATGCAGTTCACTATAGATACGAATCGTACTATAGATTCCAGAAAGATGAGGCTACACGCTATCAATTTATATAGACTGGATTAAACAAGTATGTTCTGGTGTAGCTTATTAGAATTTTTGACAGGTCTAATGGACTGCAAAGCTCCCATCAACAAATTGTTTTTTTCTTCCATATAAACGAGATTCTGTAATAGATTTCGAGGAAAGTTAAGGTCCTCAATGAATTTAAACTTAAAAACATTTTCAGAGATCAGATTTGGTCATCTCCAATTATGGATTGTTTTAATTTATGCATATCAGAATTTCAGCAATCAAGACTCAATCCCTGCTTACACCTGAAACCAAAAGAAAATTTGAAATAAGTTCTTAGTTTTTTTTAATTTATTGCAATTTGGAAAAAGCTTTCTTGAAATATATCTTAATCATACACTTTTAGCTCCATTGCTTGTACATTAATCATTTAGTAACTCTTATCATAACCATCTATTGTCTTAATACATCTTTTATGAATGAATCATCTATAAGTATAGTACCTATTCTAACATCTGAATTATCATCTTAAGTATGATCCTATATAGGGTATTCAATATGCCAAGCATTATGAATAAAAAGTCATTTCGCTCACCTATTCTTAAACTTTGTTAAAGTTGATGTTAAAGACAATTTTCTCAACATCTATTTTTGTTTAACGATCTACCTAGGTTGAGCTTTTGATCATTCTGAAGTTTTTGAAAAGCCTTCTTATGACATTTTGAATAAAGTATTAAAGCTTGAAAGTTTTCAACAAATATTTGAAATCAAAGTAAGCTATTTCTTCGATGTCAGCTTAACAAGTGGAAATACCTACAAAACCATCATCAAAGGCAACAATCTCGTTGAAAAATTTCCTAACTAATACTAAATTATAAAACAGACAATATTTGAATCTCTATCCTTCAATCAAGTGTTCATGGTTTTCTACCACATGAGTGATTTTTGGCTCTAATGCTATAAATGATCAAACTTTAGCTTTTTTTGTTCTAATTTTGAAGAAGTCATTAAGTAGGATAAGATTGGGTTGTACTTAAGTTTTTAACAATTCCTATATAAATTAATTAAGGTTAGCAATTTTGCTATCAATTCTAATGATGCTGAATTTTTTCGAGTTCATATTTAATTGACTTAAACGTTCGGACACATTTGTAGAAAGGAAGTTATTTAATTTCACTATTTCAATCTTTAACTAAGGCTTCCTCAAATTCTTCACATAGAGTAAGAATATTCTCAAATTTGAAAGTTGACTTATTAGCTTGTAAATAATTAGATAATCTAATGATAATTAGAGAAGGGTAAAAGACATGCGATGGCTTAAAAGTTTTTCAAGTAAGATGATACATTTGCAACCAATATAAATTTACTACAGCAATATCAAGTTTCTTTTGAATAAGCACTTTTATAACTTGTTTGTTACTTTAAGTGAGGAACATGCTAATATATCACTCAATGATTAGGTGAAAAGAAGTTACTAAGCTATTTCATGTCTAGGTTTCATCTACCATTACCTCTAATAGATTCACTAGATTCTAAGTGGGTGTTAATATGATCCAAACTTTGTAAGTGTTGAGACTAATAGCTAGAAGATCATATCAAAGAGCTCTCCTTAAAGAGATATTGTTCCATGTATAACCTTTGACTAGGAAAAAAGGGGAATGTAATCTTAAATTAATCAATTGGTTAATAGTTAGCAGCATATTAATAGAAAATTGAGCACAATTATAAGAAACAAGAATCTTACCACCGTAGTGGTTAGTAAGATTGTTGATGGAAAGGAAATAACCAAACAAGGCATGAAAGCCATTATTATGTTAACCAACATTGATCTTTGGTTCCAAGAAGGCCAAAAATCATAAGTTTATGGAACAAATTAGCCTCTAATAAATAATTTTATATTAGGAAATTTTAAGCCCATAACTTTCTAACTAATTAAAGATGTTAATGAGTTCAAAGAGGGCTTACCCATGGGCAAATCTTCTTCTTTTCTATTAGCTTTCATTCTACCTTTAATGGATTAAGAAATTTTCACACATGCTTATGATTTCAGTTCTAATGAAAAGTTGCAATTCCTTTTAAGATTCAAAGAAGCTTAAGGAGAGCTAAAGATGTCATCATCTTTTTATCTAATAATGTGGCTTCTTAAAGGGTGAAATATCACTCTCACTACCAACTATCTTAGGAGTCAACTAGGCAATATGTTTCAAGGTTCAAAACTGGAAGTGACGGTATCTTAATCCTATTGAACTTTTCTTTTAACCGATTCAACATTATTTGTAGAATTTGGACAAATTTAACATATCTATGATTAGAGATATTGATTATTAAAAAGACTATATTGTCTTTTTTGCTCACCTTAACAACTTCCAAAATTCATTTTGTATATTAGTCTTTTAAAAGATGATATTGTTTCATTTATATATATGAGTTTTCTTATTGCACTAACTAGGTAGCTCAATCCATTAGTGCTTCAATATTCAAGTAACCATAATAAAACAACATTTTGATTTCTTTTATTAAATTTCAAGGCATGTTGTTTTTTTCCTACCTATATGTATAATGCCCCGTGACTTTCTTAGTGTTTTTGTGAACAAAAATAAAAAAGATTGAGTTATTGATGTATAGATACTTAAGTTCTTGTTTAATCAATCATTTAACAAATAAAAAAAAGTCAATCATTTGTTTAAGAAGAATCCCACCAAGAAAAGTTGTCATTTTTCTGCTCTTGTTTGCATTATTTTGATGACAAGATATACTATAATTTCTCTATTACTCATGGAGCATGAAAATAAGGGTTTCATCTCCTACAATGTTGGACACGATATCTTACTTAAAGCGTTAATTATTGGTGCCTTGTCACTGGAGAGTCATGAAGGCCATTCATTATTAACTCTTACCTAAACTTGTGCCCTTATATGGATCAAGAAATCAAAGAAGATTATGGGCATAAAACTTCCAAGGGGGGATGCAACAAAAAGAGAAAAATAGAAATGGAAGAAGAATTGGTATAGCGGCACTTAAGTAAAGGGCCATGCGAAGCCTTGGTTTACTTTTATTATAGAGAAAAGACTAAAGCATGCCAAATTATGCTTCAACAAGTTCCCTAATCTATCGTGTTTTAAAAACATATGCTGATAAGGATACATCAAGTTTTTATCTGTGGAGTCTTCCCAGCTGCAATGATGTTGGACCATGCATAATTTCAGTTTAAATACGACTGGTAAGCAATAGTACCCTATAGATCAGAATGTGTTAAATGTTAATACGCTTCATGGAAATGGCTAGATAATTTTAGAAATCAAGAGTCGGCAAGAAGGCTTAGGAAGTTTCATGAATTTTAGCCTATAATTGTAACTAAAATAATACTCCAGATATTAAGTGGATCATCTAGAAAGTGCTATAAAATTATCTAAGCGCAACTTGTAAAAAAATCAAGAGCCTAGTCGGCTGCAAGCTTGCCAAGAAAATTCTAGAGAGGATAAGGAGGTCGGCAATTTCCAAGTATAAATATGCCTTAATCCTCTCATTTTATGTATGTAAGAACTAAGAGTCCTACCCCTACCTTGTACTACTACTTTTCTAATAAAAATTCCTTCCTTCCAATTAGCCATTTCCACGTCCAAGCTTGCCTATTTACCCAACTAAATTAACAAGCTAGTCCCTCTATTTTACCCATTCATTAAATCAACTACCTAAACAATTAAATCTCATTAGTAAATCCCCTAAAATACTAACAGTGGTATCAAGGCTATTTGATCGTAAGTGGGCATCATGGCTGCTAGCATGTTAGTGAAGTCAGTCTCCATACCAATTCCCATATTTGATGGGAATAACTATGATTTTTGGAGTTTTAAAATGAAGATTTTTTTCCCATCCTAAGATCTTTACGATATCATCAGTGATGGGTATTCAATCCCATCAAGAACTCTGTCGGAAGAGAATGAGCGAAGAGATGCGCAAGTACTGTTCACGATACAAAAAACACTGGCTGACACTATTATTCCAAGGATCATGGGGGCGATGACATCGAAGCACGCTTGGGACATACTACAAGAAGAATTTTAAGGTACGCTGCGAGCTTGTGCTATCAAAATTCAAAATTTAAGGAGAGAATTAGAAATATTAAAATGAAGGGTTTTGAGATCGTTCAAATTTACTATGGTAGAATTAAAGAAATAGTAAATCAATTAAAATATTATAGTGATGATATTATTAACAAAAGGATTATGGAAAAAATTCTTGCTGACACTCACTAAGAAATATGACTCGATTGTTGCTGCAATCGAGCGAACAAGTGATATTAAGACTCTGTTAGTAACGGAATTATTGGGCTCTTTAGAAACCCAAGAACAAAGGCTGAAAAGGCGAGAAGAAAATTCGTTAGAGACTACTTTTCAGTCAAAAATTAATATACAGTCTCAGAAATCAAGGAATTTTTCTTGAAAATCTATAGAAACTTCTAGAAAAATAAATATTAGGAGAAAAGAAGATTCTAGAGGAAGGAATAGTCAGCAGAGGAAAACATATCCTCCGTGCAGGATATGTAAATAGACAAATCATTTAGAGAAAGACTGTTGGCATAGGGATAAGCCAAAATGCCACTCATATGGGCAGCATGGGCATCTACAGAGAGATTGTCCAAAAAACCAAAAGAATCATAAAGCTAATTTTTTAGAGGAGAAGGAAGAATAGGAGCAATTGTTCTATAGTTGTCAAGCTGCCATGGTAGATAAAAAAGAAATGTGTTGCCTTGATAGTGGGTGCAGTAATCACATGACGAGTGAGAAGAGCATTTTCAAAGAGCTACATACGTCAGTTAGGTTAACAGTAAGGCTCGAGAATAATGTAAAAATGGATGTCAAAGTAAAGGGGAATATCATTGTGCAAACTAAGCAAGGTACAAAAGTCATAAATGAAGTTCTGCTTGTACTAACTCTTAAAAACAATTTATTAAGTGTAGGACATATGATGAAGAAAGGGTATGCTCTACATTTTGACGGAGATTGCTGCACCATATATGACAAAAGGGATAGTTGGAAGAAGGTTGCAGTAGTCAAGATGGAAATCAGGGGTTTTCCTTTCAAGTTTGACTACATCAATCAAATAGCTATGAAGGTACAGACGGATGATTCTTGGTTATGGCATCACATATTCAACCACTTCAATTTTAAGGCATTGAAGACTTGTACCAGAAAAAGATGATGCGAGATCTCCCAAGAATATAGGAGGCAAATGATGCATGTGAAGGTTGCCTATTGGGTAAGCAACCAAGGTAATCATTTTCTTCCGGACGATCTTGGAGAGCTAAATGGCTATTGGAGCTCATCGATACAGATGTCTTTGGACCTACGCAGACGTATCTAAATCAAAATGGGTACTTCATCTTATTTATCGATGACTTTACAAGGATGACATGGGTCTACTTCATGCAACAAAAGTCAGAAGTTTTCAATATCTTTAAAATTTTAAAAACTATGTCGAGAAGCAAAGTGGCCTATATATCAAGGTTCTATGGAGTGATAAAGGAAAAGAATATACCTCAAGAGATTTTGACAAATATTGCGAAGAAGGAGTGGAACGACATCTTACAGTTTCATATACTCCAGAACAAAATGGAGTATCAGAAAGGAAGAATATAATAGTTGTGGAGACGAAGAGATCGATGCTAAAAGAAAAAGGTCTTCCCAACACATTCTGGGCTGAAGCAGTATCTACAGTCATCTATCTACTAAATAGACGTCCGAAAAAGGCTCTATCAAATATAACTCCAGTTGAAGCATGGTTAGGACGGAAGCCTTTAGTGAAGCATCTCAGAGTCTTTAGCTGCATATGCTATACGCACTTTCCAGATGAAAAGCGGAGCAAGCTAGATGATAAGACAGAACAAGGAATATTTGTAGGATGCAGCTCTACTTCAAAAGATTATCAGGTATATAATATAAAATCGAAGAAGATCATCATCAACCGAGACATAGAGTTCGATGAAGATGTAAGATGGAATTGGGAAGAAAAAAGGTTGATCATGTTCGACAAACCCCAAGATGCTATAGAAGGTGCCAACGAAACTAGAAGCCAATCGTCAACACTAGGATCTTCTACATCTACTAGTCAATCATCAACACCTCCATCCTCACCGAGATTATCAATACCATCAACTATGCAATGAGAAGAATCTTCATTAGAATCACCAATTAGAAAGGTGAGATCGCTGGTAGACATCTACAAAAGTTGCAATTTTACAATATTGGAACCAAAAAACTATGAAATGGCAGCAAAAAAGAAGTTTGGAATAAAGCTATGGAGGAGGAAATTAAGATGATCGAGAAAAACAATACATAGGAGCTGGTTGATTGACCTGAAAATAAAGAAATTATTGGAGTTAAGTAGGTCTATAAAACAAAAATTGAACCCTAGATGGATCTATTAAAAAATTTAAGGTGAGATTGATGGCAAAAGGTTATTCTCAGCTGCCGAGGATCGATTATAATGAAATATTTGCTCCCGTTGCTCTGCTAGATACTATACGAGCTTTAATAGCACTAGCAGCACAAAAAAGGTGGAGAATACACCAACTCGATGTGAAGTCTGCATTTCTAAATGGAGTTCTAGAAGAGGAGATTTATGTGGAGCAACAAACAGGGCTTTAAGGTGAAGACAAAGAAGATAAAGTACTCAGATTAAAAAAAAGCTTTATATGGGCTAAAGCAAGCATCAAGAGCTTGGTACAGGAAAATTGATGGTTATTTCATTGATCAAAGATTTAGGAGGGGTAAGAGTGAACTAATGTTGTATATCAAGACCCGAGATAATTTTGATACTCTCATTGTCTCTTTATATATGGATGATCTTATCTATACAGGGAATAATGAGGAAATGGTTCAAAATTTTAAAGAAGATACGATGAATACATTTGAAATGACAGGCTTGGGCTTGATACACTACTTGCTCGGTATCGAGATAAGTCTAAAAAAGAAGAAATTTTTATCTCACAAAAGAAATATACAGAGAACCTTTTGAAGAAATTCAGTATGTCCGGAAGTAAAGCAGTTGCTACTCCACTAGTCACCAACAAGAAGCTAAGGAAAGAAGATGGATCAAAGAAAGAAAATGCTTCAAGTTTTAGAAGTATGATCGGAAGTTTACTCTACCTCACGACAATTAGGCCCGATAAAATGTACGTGACAAATCTACTATCAAGATTCATACAGAGGCCGAGCCAAGTTCATGTTGGAGCAGCGAAGTGAGTGATGAGATATTTGCGAGGTATAAAGGATTACGGCATTTGTTATAGACCTATGGCAGATGCAAGATTATTCAAATGCACCAATAATGACTGGGCTAGGTCAGTCGATGACATGAGAAGCACTTCAGGATATACATTCACATTTGGTTATGGAATATTCTCATGGACTTCTAAGAAACAAGATTAGGTAGCGCAATCATCAACGGAAGCCGAGTACATAGCTGCAGCAGGATCAACGAGTCAAGCTATATGGCTTAGAAAAATTCTCGAAGACATGGGCAAAAGTTCAGCAAGAGCCTACAAGGATTTTCTGTGATAATAAATCAGCTATTTCAATTATGAAAAATCCCGTGTTTCATAACAGAACCAAGCATATCTCGATCAAGTATCACTTCTTACGAGAAGCAGTACCAAATAAAAAGATCGAGTTCGAGTATTGCAATAAAGAAGAGTAACTTGCAGATATTTTTACAAAAGCATTACCACGAGGGAAGTTCGAAGTGTTATGCAATCGGATTGGAATAACCAAGAAGTATATTAAAGAGGAGTGTTAAATGTTAATAAATTTCATGGAAATGACTAGATAATTCTAGAAACCAAGAGTCGACAAGAAGGCTTAGGAAGTTTCATGAATTTTAGCGTATAATTATAACTAAAATAATACTCTAGATATTAAGTGGATCATCTAGAAAGTGCTATAAAATTATCTAAGTGCAACTTGTAAAAAGATCAAGAGCCTAGTTGGTTGCAAGCTTGCCATGAAAATTCTAAAGAGGACAAGGAGGTCCGCAATTTCCAAGTATAAATATGCCTTCATCCTCTCAATTTGTATATGTATGAAAACTAAGGGGTCGTTTGGTTCTACCTCTATTTTTCTGTTGTAGTTTTTAGTTTTTGTTTTTAATTTTTTGTTTCTGTTTTTTCAAATAAAAATAAAAACTTGTTTGGTTGTTAATGTTAATGTAGTTATATTTTTATCAGTGATAATAACTACATATTACATAAAACTTAAGATAAATTATTTTTAATTAAATAAATTTATTTAATCTCTTATATAATATTTGTTAACAAATTATTAATAAAATTATGTTATTTTAATAAAATACATAATTTAAAATTTAAACATTTATTTAAAAATTAATATTTATTTGAAATATATTTTAATTATTAAATCAAACTTTATTTGAATATTTATATATTTTAAATTTAATTATATTTATTAATAACTACTAAATTGTAATTACATATAATTTAATTATAAAAATTAAATAAAATTAAACTATTCATAATTTTTATTGATAATTAATTTAATTTATTAAATATATAATCTTGAATTAAATTATTCATAATTTTTATTAATAGTTAAATAATTAAATAATATATATTAAAATGATAGTAAATTAAATTATTAAAAAACACAGAAACAGTAAACAAAACCCGCTTTTATGGTTTTCATGATTTTTGAAAACTGGAAGAAACCAAAACCAAAAACAAAAATTAAAAACTTAAACAAACAAAATTTTTATTGAATTTGAAAACAAAAACTAAAAACAAAAATGAAACAAACACACCTTTTAAGACTCTTACCATTCCCTTGTACTACTACTTTTCTAGTAAAAATTCCTTCCTTCCGATTAGCCATTTCCACGTCCAAGCTTGCCTATTTAGCCAACTAAATTAACAAGCTAGTCCCTCTATTTTACCCATTCATTAAATCAACTACCGAAACAATTAAATCACACTCCCTAAAATATTAACTGAATGCATGAGAAGTCCATGAAATGCTGTTAGTTCTTCTTTTTTTTTTCTGGTTAAGCATTTGAGTCTTTAAATGGCCATTGCTTGAAATGTACCTAATCATGACTTAGGAAGGATCAAATGAAGCTGATAATCTGTTAAAGGATGTTCTGAAATATTTGCTGGCATACAAAGTCGTAAAAACTGATAAACTGAATTCCGCTTAGATTTTCCGGAATGACACAACAAAATGATAGTATCAACTTCATTTGCTTATTTTTAGTTGCTCTCCATATCATAGATTAATTCCAGTTAATACATATAATGCAATAAGACAAGTCAGTTTTTCATGTTAATTTAAAGGGGTTTTGCTAAAAATAAACTGCGGAGGCATTTGTAACGATAAACAAAAAGAAAAGAACCACTGAAACATAATGTTGGTAGAAACCTTGCAGATTATAACCGGTTTGGCTTAATTTATCAGGATTCATTGGAGAGGAGCCAAAATCGCAAAAACTATACATCCAAATTCAAATCACTTATAAACATCAAAACCTAGCAGAAGCCCTTACATGCCATTTTCCAATTTGCGTTAGCCTCTGGGATCTGGCAGTGACCCAGGGAAAAAAAAAAAAAAAGGCTCTGAATAAACCACGTTTTCGTATCACTACCATACCAACAACTATGCCTTACAATGGTCATCCTTTCCAACTTTTAGAAATCAATGTCATATCTGCTCAGGACCTGGCTCCTGTGTCCAAGTCCATGCGCACCTATGCTGTTGTTTGGGTCCATCAAGAACGAAAGCTGACAACTAAGGTGGATCAACATGGCCACATCAACCCGCAATGGAATGAAAAATTCGTGTTTCGTGTTGACGACACATTCTTGAACTCTGAAACGTCCGCCATCATGATTGAAATCTTCGCGGCTGCATGGTTGCGCGATGTTCAGATAGGTTCTGTCCGGGTTCTTATCAGCAATTTGTTTCCTTCTCATAACAACAACTCCAAGATGCACTTCGTTGCGCTTCAGGTTCGTCGACCATCAGGCAGGCCTCAAGGTATCCTAAACATGGGCGTGCAGATTCTGGACAACACAATGCGTAGCATGCCTTTGTTAACAGAACTTAGCGCGTCTGCAATAGGATTCAATGAGCTTATAGATGCGAAAACAAATAACAAACAAAGCATAGAGGAGAAGACAGCGCAGTTGCGACGGTCCAAGAGTGACAGATCTGAAATCACCACACAAACTGACGACTTTGGCGTGAAGGGTCGTGGTGGCGGAGGGTCTTCAGTTGTTGGTGGCGGATCGTTGATTAGTTCTGCATTGAAATCCAATCACAAAGAGAAGAATATTGGAAATGGAGGGAATTGCAATGGCAGCATGGTTAATGGATCTCTTTGCTCCGACGTGGGGCCTTCAGCTTCGGTGGTGGCAGCAGCAATTGCGAAGGGGTTGATAAAAACACCAGGAAACACAGCTCCAAACAATGTAGAGGGTGCAGGGAGCTCAATACTTGACGACTGGACAGAAAATGACAGTGTGGAAGGATTAAGGACGAAACTAGAGAGATGGAGAGCTGAGCTTCCCTCAGTTTACGATAGGGATAATAGTCAGGAGCAATCGAGGTCGAACAGGCGGAGCCAGCAGAGGCGGAAGTCAGACGGCGGAGGGCTGTTTTCGTGCTTCGGTAATGCTTTCGGGTGCGAAATTTCAATTACTTGTGGTAGAGGTAGCAACAAGAAAAAATATGGGAAAGTATATCGTCTTGGCTCTGTTAACAGTCAATCGTACTTGTAAAGCTAACAAAAATGGAGGCTAATGCTGTAACTATAATTGGTTGGTTGGTGTATCAGGCATATCATCGAGGGAAGTGATCACAAACATTGTTTTATTTCTTTCATCATTTTTATATAAATCACCATGTTTTTAACTTCACTTGTAAATTGAAGTAGGGAACCGATATTTTTATATAAATCACAAACATTGTTTTACCATGAACTTGTCAGCTTCCATTGTCCAATGACATACGATTGCCACCTTGTTTTGTTTCCATTATCCAATTCCAATCTACTAGTTTATCTCTATTCTTATTCATATGAGCGTTGGAATGATTAGATAAATATATAGCAAGATGGTAATTCAATTTGAAAGAGATAAAACACATAAAAATATTATTACGAATGAAAAGAAGAGTTATAATACAAACACTTTCTAAGTTACAAATATTGATTTATAGTTCAGCTAAGTTACAAATATTGATTTATAGTTCAGAACTTGTAAAATTAGAATTCTAAATTCTGGATACTTGAACTTGTTTCTTGATACATAAAACAAGAAGATGGGTGAATGCTTATAGGTGTAGCAAAACTAATTACAACAATACATTTCAATTGATTATAATTACCACATATTCTAATTTTTACTTTACACCGTAAATTGTTTATCTTTATCTAGATATTTGTAAATATTCAAAATTTTCTAATGTGAATAATATCTAGATATTGTGAGTAATTTCTAGATTAATCTATTTAAATGAAATTTAGCAATCTCTCACTTAAAGATTTGATGAAAATTCAACAAATCTTTACACCACCATGTCAATTTCATATTATTTATATTTCTATCAAGCTGCATAAGGATCGGAACTAAACAAACATATCATTGTTGGTTGCTTTTATCATAAAATCTATTATTTTCGTTGATATGAACTTTTTGCATGTCTACAATTTATTCCTCTACTTTCTTCTAAATAAAGTAAAATTGAACTTGTATGTGCTTGACTTGTTAGTGAACTAGTGGATTCATTGCTAGATGAAAGGTACTTTGATTGTCACAAATAACAAAACATTTTATTATTTGTGCTCCAGTTCTTCCAACACCAATTTAAACCATCTTACTTCTTTCCTACCTTGTGTAGTTGCTACATAATTAGCTTTTGTTGTTGACATAGACACAAACACGTAATGATAGTAGGGATTGAGCTTTAGATATAGGATTCGAGTCTTAGCTTGATCGAGCCTCTCCAACCTGAACTCTGATCGAGTTAAGGCTAGGCCCTTTTTAATTAAAAATAAAAATTTTTAATAAATTTTTTTAAAAAAATTTATAATATACTTTGTTATCCAAAAACTCATTTTCATTAAGAATTTAGTATATGTTATTTTATATAAAAATATATTTTGTATATTATTAATTTTTCTAATAAAATCTAGTATTTTAGGCCTTAAGTTCAATTTTAAAACACAATCTTGAAGTTGAATGTTCTAAATTGCATATTTTTTGTCAAATTATCTCAACTCTAATAAATAATCCATATTTTTAATTAAATTTATATAGTTAAGTCCAATGTCTTGCTTTTAAAAAATAATTAAAATAGATTTGCTTGATATTTTAAATTAATTTCGCTTTAAATTATTAACTTTTTTCTTTACTATTCATCATTTCTGTCTATGTAATAAAAATCACAATAATATTAAGAAAATTATTTTATTATGAAATAAAAAATATCATAATGCCAATATTATCCAAATGAAAAAAAGATATAAAAAATCAAAGAGAAATTATCAATTGTAGCTAGAGAGTGGGGATTGAAGTTGAGTAAATTGATAAATGCTTAATAGACCATATTTCTAATCCTGTTTCTACTGCATTTTGCTGGTTTATTTAAGAGTTTTTTAATTATTTTTATACTTAATTTGTTCATTTTTTTAGGTTTTAGTTGCCTTCATGAGTCAAAAATAGTGGAAATTGGATGGAATTGAAGAAAAAATTTGAAGGATTGACGTTGTCCTTAAAGGACACAACCGTATAGAGGTTAATATAGTTGTGTCCAAATTAAACTATGTAGCTTTCTAGAATTTTGTTTTTATGCTAATTTTTTAAGAATTAAAGTGAGATTGAGGGCAATGGTCATGAACACGACCATAAGGATGATCATATACAATTCACAAACCATAATTTTTAAGCTATAAAAGGTCAAAACGAAGATAAAAATTGATGGCTTAAAATAATAGAACAAACAAATAATAAGAAAGTAAACATAATCAGTGTAGATTTCTATCAATATAAAGTGGATTTCATAAAGATTAAAAGGGATTTCATCATTTTTTATTTTTTCTTTTTTGTTTAGTTTTGATATTATGTATTATATGATTTTGAACTGAACCTTTGTTTGTAGTTGGATTAGATGAACCCCGGGATAAATCTTATTGTTAACTTATGTTTTTTAATTTATTCTTTAGTTTCATTGAGATTCAATTATGTGTTCTTAATTATTCTTGAATTAATATTGTTAACCTGTTGATTTATTTATGATTTCATGTCATAAAGAATGAGAACTCATTTTATATGAATAGATATACTATAATCGAAAGAAGTTGTATGCAAACCTAGAGACAGGTTGATATAAACCCTTTAGATTAGGGTTAAACCTAATAGTGATATTTACAAATCGATTAAAGCAATCTTAGGGGTTTAAACTAAATAGAGATTTCAGTTAATTAACCGAGAATTAGATGTTAATAGTTTTGACAAAGATATTAGTATAATTGAAGAATTTTCATAATCGAATAAACTATATATTAAATTAAATAGTAAAATTATGATTGCATAAGTAATCTTAGGGAGGATTCAAAGTCCAAGTACCATTTTCTTCTTTGAATGTTTCCTAGTTTTATCTTCATTCTAATTAATCAATTATGTTGATTTATTTTAGTTTAATTTTTAATTTTTAATTTGATTAATCATAATCACCATAATTTGTTAGATTAAACAATAGAAAGATGATAAGTACTAATAATTTTAGTTCTCGTGGAATTGACTCGTACTAATCAGTGCTAGCTATAGCTACATCATACGTTTGTGATTAAAACTAAATCATCATCACCATTGATGGGTAGGGATAATTGTATAAATTTTTTTTTGTTAACCTATATAAAAATACACATTTAATGATTTATATCTTCAATTGTAAAAAAGAAAAGTAATTATATGAAAAAAATAGTAAATCCAAAAGCAAAGATTAAAGAAAACAAATCCGAAATAGAGGAAAGAGGTTAAATAATTATTATAATTAGGATCGCCAATAGTTTGTACCACTTTATCCACTTGTAGAAACATTATCATGTAAATTATACCTAATTATGCAACAATTGTATTAAATGAATATTCAACGTATAACAATCAAAAATTAAATAAACCTTCATTATCGAATATTTTTTCAAGAAATTTTTAGCTGAAAGACTAGTCTCCGTCTTCGTATCAGTTTTAATATAAACAAGATAATATAAGATAATATAATATATAATTACCCTTAATATCTCCATCATCTAACCAATTTCAAGAACTTATAAAAGATTTTACAATATTAGGATGAAGTTGAGAACGATTAGGACTAATTATCATATCACTAATACTAAAAGCAGACTCTGAAGCAATAATGGATACTAAAATTACTATAAGATCTTGTGTAATTCTTGCATATTAGAAAAGTGCTTCCATGTTTCTTCCATCATAGCAATACGTCGAACTTCAAACTTTTAACTTTGACCACAACACTTACCTTCAAATAGTTTTCCAACTCCACATTATTATAAGAAGTCTTAGCCTTTTTTTTCTTTGATGAATTTTGCAAATGTGGGATTAACACTAGTCTTATAAACTAAATATAAAGCTAAACCTAAAACTAGAGTTACACTACCGCAATCCTGATTTTTATCCCTTAACATGGTTGTCAACCTTTCACTTATATACGATTCCAACACATAAACAAACCTACCATTTAAAGGTATGAAAAACTATCAATTATAATATAATCAATAAATAATGGTGCATATGTTACTCTCATAGTGCAAGATTATCTTAACACTTGGCTTCATTTGAACCCTTCATAATTGTTTTGGATATAAAGGTTAATAACTAGTCCATCTAATCATGTAATTATAAAACTCATTTCACTAATACAATTTCCTTTATTTTTAAATAACTAAATAAATGGTAGTAATATTAAATAATATAATTTACCTTAATAGTCGACTACATAAAGTCCAATCATTATTAATGTAATTAATGTGTCATCGCCATTATATAATCCTTCCTTTGGTTGTCAACTGACTATATATTTGATGTCATGGCTACCCATCTGTTAATACTAAAAAATGTATTAATATTTCTTTCTTTTGATCCTCATGTATCATTAAAATGTTTTTCTTTAAGGTATTTTGAGTTAGGATCCTGTAGGTCTATTGGAGTGAGGCGACACACATTCTAAATTTTCTACTATCAATAGTAGAGAGTGACTGTTCATCACTAGTAATCATCTTAGCTAGCAAAAAATTTGATTTGTTGTTGTCATAAGTTGTGACAAACATTTTTTTGGTAAATCAGTAAAATTAAATAAAAATCAAAATGGTTATTTACAACTCAAGAGAATGCCCAAGAGGCAATTCTCTATCAATCACGATATGAAAAGCCTCTTCTAAGAACATGAGGAAATCTACAAGTAATGAACCAAACTTCCCATAAAAACTACCCAAACTGAAATGTACAGCTTAACTAGAACACGTAATCTTACAAGCATACCTAGTAATGCAAAGTTAAAACAGTCAGTCTTGCTCTCTACTTTCCAGAAGGTCGAAACACCTCTTCATGGGTATAGCTGTTGAGATGCTCCATAATATACTTGCCTCCTTCTTGTCTCTGAATGCTTAATCCAAGGTTAGGAACTCCTTCTTCTGGTATCAGAGTTCTCACCCAACCTTCCGTGTGAAATCCAAAGGATTCCTCTGATTTTCAAGAGAAAGGATATCTCTTCCGCTTTTGAAGCCTTAAGAATGTCGGATCTCCATTGATTCTTTGAACCATCAAACCTGCAGAAGAGATTAAGAGAATAATAACAAACATTTCAACAGTTACCTCCTCACAGTGTTTGAGCTAAGATGGTCCATAACTTAGAAGATTATTTTGGAGTACATGCTCCCCACATCCTTGGCTTCATCTTTCAATGCTCGGTTATTCCGCTCCTTCCAAATGTTATAGATAGTAGTAGAGAGAAGGAAAGGGAAAAGGTTAATGTCATTGGTACTTGAGGATTGGTTAAACCATTTTGGGATGGATTGGAGGTTTGAGTTGTTGGGGAGGCTTATATGGAAATGAATGAGACAATGCTCCCACACAGTTTTAGAGAAGGGACAATCAAAAAATAAGTGTTCAATGATCTCATTGGCTGAGATACACAAAGAGTAGTGGTTAGGAGTATGGAGATAGAGAAGTTTGTCCCACGTTTGAAACTTGTTTAGGAAAGTCAGCTATAGTATGAAGCAGCACCTAGGGCTGTTGCCTTTGAACCAAACCAATTTATGCCAAGGGACTTTCTGTAGTGACGGTCTTAAAAAATTGTAGGCTGAAACATTGGTTTACTGTTTTGAAGGGCTAGCTATCTATTCCAAGCAGTTTGGAATAGAACTATTTGGTTGGTACTGTAGGGGCTTTAGGTTTCCAATGATCTCTATATTAAACTCTTGCCATCTCCACTCATTATTTCTGATAATTTCTGAGACTCCTGCTATCATTGGTAGCCCCAATCCATTGATCTCCCATGGAGAAGCGAAGAGCTTTAGGAGTCCTCTAGGATCCTAAGGATCCTGCCAAAAAAGAGCAGTAGTTCCAATCCCTATCTTAAATCTGAAATGGTTCCCTAATTTATCCCTTACTAATAAGATTTTTCTTCAACTCCATAAACTATTAGTGGTTGGTTGAGCACTCCAGAAATTTTTCCTTCTCAAAATTATAGAGTGCACCCACTGAACACATAAAGCTTCCTTATCATTAAACAAATACCAGATCCTTTTCCCTAGCAATACATAATTTCATGTTGACAAAAGCTTAATGCCTAACCCCCCCTCCCTTTTCGGTCTAGTGATGTCACTTCATTTATCCTTAGAAGAAGAATGAGAATCCATTTTCCCAGCCCACAGAAAATTCCTAAGTTTAGCCTCTAAATCCTTTTAAATGGAGGTAGGAAGAATAAAATGGGTCATCTAGTACACTTGAAAGGAAGAAAGGACTAAAATTACTAATTGGAGTTTACTAGCATATGAAAGGTATTTGTGGGTCCATTTGTTAATCCTAGCATTAATTTTGTCCAATAAGGGTAAGCAATCCCTCCTAGATAATCGACCCGTAAGTAGAGGAACCCCTAAATACCGAATAGGGAGAGAGCCTTTCTTAAGCCCTGAGATAACTTGCAATTGATGGGAGAGGTGGTCCATATCAGGGGAGAGAAAAAATTGACTCTTGGAAGGGTTCATGTTCATGCCAGAAAACCTAGAGAACTTAGACAAACAATTAAGTAAAGTTTGAGCTGAACTTAGATCCGCATGACAAAACATCAAAAGGTCATCTGCAAACAATAGATGGGTGAGTTTAAGAGATTTGCACCTCCAATGATATTTGAATTCAGGGCTACGAGCTAAGCAAAAATTCATGCGGATTATAAGTAAAAAATGTTTAATCTTTTATTACGATCTTCTTTATGTTAAACGACTCCATATGTCTCTTCAAATAAGATGTTTCACCTTTAGAACTCTCGGCCAACATCTTATGGAAATACTTACATTTGGCCTTTTCTACTCCATCAATAGATCTAGTCTTATTTAAGTGATTCCAGACATCACTTCTCAATGAACTTACTCCTTTAACCTGAATCATTTCTTCACTTAGTACTAAATTAGAAATCTCTACTATTATCCGCTTGATACCAAATTAGAACTCTCTATTGAAGGAATGTGTTTATCCATTTGAAACAATCAACATAGATGATCATTAAAACATCATTAAATGATTTAAATTATTATAAATTATGTTCAATCTTATAAAATATGTTAGCTAACTAAGTAGTTAAATGAATTGTAAAAGTAGAATCCTAACTCATATTTAACAAAGTAAACAAGAGAGCTACCAACTAAAATTAATCGATATGAAATAAAAATTCCATGAATGAGATACTCAGATGATTAGATGCATAACAACACTCACCACAAGAAAAATTAATTAGATGCATAACATCACTCAGCACAGGAGAAATTAATTAGAAAAAATAATTTGCTTAAACTTAACAAAACATATATTTCACCTTATTATTCACATTACATACTACTGATTTAGAATGCATATTAGGTTTTACATCCAACTTTTGTTCTAAATTGCCTTTGCATTAGTAAATTAAAAGAGACAAAATTGGTAAGAAAGGTCATTAAAACTCACGTGATGACGTAGTAAGTGGAAGAGCACTTGAAATGCTTCCAAAGAACATGCAGTAGGAAGGCATAATCATTAAAATATCTAAATTGTCTTCTGTTTAGTTCTTTAGCAATAAATTCCTCAGTTCATCTTAACATAGAATCACAACCATTTCTAGCATATAATTCAATATATAGGGCTCTTCTTCCCCTTTTTTTATGTAGTTCTTCAATTCCATAAACTTGTTATTCAAATGGGAAAAGGGCAAAAGACCTATCTGCTAAGACAATTATGGCGTCCTAATAGTGAAAGCGAATGCTTTTCCCAATTATATAATTACCTAATAAAAGATGATCAATTAATAAGCAATGCTTATGAATAAATAAGGCACACAAAAAAAGTCAAAAAGTTATCCTAAAAAAGTATGAATAGCCAAGTATAGGTTTTGTTCTAATGAATTGTGTTAAGTATTATAAAGCTAAAGATCCATCATATGATAAACAAATAAAAAAGACAATAATAACTAATTTAGTCATAAAAAAATTGCCAAGAAAGTAAATTTATGGTTTATGAAATTCAAAGAAACTTGTGAATGCCATATGATACATCCAAAGGACTACACCTCCAATGCGTAAATTCCAATTATAATGCCATGTAAAGGACTGCCACATTACAAAGAACCTCATAAATTTGTGATTACTATCTTTCTTTACTTTTATAAGAACAACATGAAAAGGGTAAATTTCAATTGATTTTCCTAATTGTGGAGTTTTTGTGAAGGCTAATAATCGCTATAACAAAAGAAGTTCCAATAAGAAAATAGGAAAAGAGAGAGAGATTATGAAACAAAGCTTTTTTTATTCTCTATTCTTCCAATATTTCTTCTAGAATTATGGAACTATAGAGCAGCAGAGTAGCTAGAGTAGTGGAATTGGGAACTACAGGTAGAATGGAGATTGTAAGGAGAATGGAGATTAGAGGAAAACATTACAAAGAGAGTGGAATTACAAAGAGGATTATAATTAATCTACAATGTCATATCTTCTCCTCATGCCTCTTTGTAATTAATATACAATGTCAAAGTTTGTTTGAAGAGGAGAACTTAGAGGATTGAAGGATGCCATTTTACCTAGTATAAGATGATGTTGTTTTGCACACTAATTGAGACATGTCATGCTTTAGGCTAAGTCGGGCTCAGGTGTTTGAGCTCGAGCTTAATGCAAATCCTAAAATCTAAAAAAAGCTTAAGTCAGACTTGAAGTCTGATCAAACTAGGCTAGGACCGGACTTACATGCCAATATTAGATACAACTAATTGTAGCTTTAAAATACAACTCCTTTCATAATAAAGTCTAATCCATCCAAAGTGAACACATAACCATATTGTAATGCAACATCAAAAGACATTTTAATTTAACTTAGGATGCTTTTTATAGTACTCTGATGCTTTCTACTAAGCTTTTTCATGTAGTGACTAACTACTCCTACTATATGTGCAGTATCCAACTTTGTATAAATCATGAAAAATATTAACCTCCCTACTACAAATCTATACAGTACCTGAGGTATCTCCATCCTCTCATCTTAATCCCAAAATCTAATTAGGTAGTTTTTTTAGAATCCCAAATCATTTTATTATTTCATTCTTAGAAAATTTGCATCCCTGTAATCTTGTGTACTAATCCTAAGTTCTTTATGTAAAATTTCCTAACCAACCATGTGTTTATTTCTTTAATACAATATTTATTAGAGCCTACAAGTAATATGTCATATACATACAATAGAAAGATATTACAATGATTATTATCAAACCTCTTAAAATATGCATAAAGGTCTACATTAAGTCTGTTGTATCTATAACTCATAATAAAAGAATAAAACTCTTATACCAACACCTAGATACTTGTTTAAGACCAGATAAAGATTTAATACAAACCAAGTTCTCTTTTCCTTTTTCTTTAAAACCTTTTATTTGGAGTATATAAAATTTCCTTAGATATCCATAAAAAAGTATCTTTTACATTTAGTTTATCTATATATAAGTTAAACACAACACATATTACCATAACTACTTTGACTGTAATAACTCAAACCACATTTCATTAACAATCTAGCATGATATTGCTCCACTTGATATCCATTTTGCTTCATCTTAAAGACATATTTATTACCACTTGGTTTCCTTCCTTATGGTGATAGTTCAAGATCACAAATTTTATTTTTATTAAGAGCAATTTCTTCTTAAATTGTTGCCATATACTAAGAGGCATCTAGCTTATTAAATGCTTTTTAGAGAGTTAATAGCTCTATATCCTTAAAGATGGTATGCCATAATACTCTCCATTATATAATTCGTGTGCCAATTTTGTGGTCTTTCTATGTGGTTTAATCAACAAACTTATAAGGCTTCAAACTCAACTAGTTTTTGAAGATCTTGCTCCTGTGTTGCTTTACAAGATGTTTTGAAATTCCTTTTCCACTTATATAATAGTCTATAAACTTCTTTATGAAGTGTTGTTGTCTTTTTCTTCCAGATGTAATTTATCTTGTATAAAGATGACATCCATATTGATAATAACCTTATAAGCAATGAGATCCCTTAAGTGGTACCCCTTCACTTTATTAGTATATCCTAAAAGTAAGCATTTTTGGAAAATTTTCCATCTGTATAGTTTATTTGGCATTATATATCACATACATATGACTTCCAAATACATAGAGGCTATAATAATCTACTAGCTTCCCAGTTTACATCTTTATTAATGTCTTTAACCCAACTGCAATTGATGGAGCATAATTCACCACGTAATAGGTAGTATTGACTGCTTTTTCCATAAAACCTTACTTAGGCTTACAACTCTCAAAATTTTTGTTATTCTTTTTAGCGTAGTTATATTCATCCACTATGTTGCTATGTTTTATTGAGGAATGTATGCAATAGTGAGCTACCTTTTGATACCTTCTAACTTAGGAATACATCAACATCACTTCTAGTATATTCTTCTTTTGTTATATGTCCTTAAACACTTGATCTGTTTACTATAATCCCATTTAACACGTGCTTTAAAAACTTTAAAAACTAAGAATACATATGACTTTCTATTGATAGGACACACTTAACACCTTTTAGAATAATCATCAATGAAAAAGAACAAGTACTTTACTTCTCCTAGGGATGGAATCGATGCTTATCGTATATAAGAGTGAACCAATTCAAGAAAGACCTTGGTTCTTGATTTTGGTGTGTTAAATTTTATATGATATTGCTTACTTATGACACAATGCTCACAAAGGGTAGTAATAACTTTGAGAGCCTAAGATGTAGCTTTTGCTTAACAAGGATCTTCGTTCATTTTTTAGATTATATGTCTAAGTTTTTGATGCTATAACATTAAATATGTCTTAGATGGACTACTTAAAGTGACTGATACTTTTTCTTCTAGCAATGCCTCTCCCTTTAACTTGTACAAGTTTACCCTATCTTTTCTCCTTTTATAAGTACAAATGTGCCTCAAAGTATCTTTAAAATTTTGCTGACAACTCTTATTCTGCAACTAAGATTAACTAGTTGTCCTAGAGAACAAATTCTTCTTCAAACCCTACATATAGCGTATTTTTAAGAGTATGAATTATACCATTATGCATCTTTTCCTTAGTGGCTTTAGTACAAACAACCTTTAAGGATAATCATCATAATTGCATATAAATTATTCTGAGATAGGTTCATAATAATGCAACTATTCTCTTCTAGAGGTCATATGAAAAGTAGCTTCTGAATTGAGATCCATACATCAAATAGTGAATTCCTACTTTCTATTGTTATTGCTACTTCACAATATAGAGCATTGCCATAATTTGAAATACATGGGAAATTTTCTTGTAGACTAAAGTGTTCTTATTTTATTCCAATAATCTTTTTTAAATTAAACTTTTTTTCGTCATTGTAGCATTTAAAATTCTTCTTAATTATGTTTATCTTTCTTATTCTTACACTAACTTTCTTCCTCAAGAATCACAATTATAACATCACCAAAGAATAACTAAGCTATAAAAAGATTATTAGTTAAGTTGATGATGAGTTGATCACACAAATTAGATAGACTTTGAAGTAGAAGTTCGAAACATTCATATGGCTCTATTCTATAACCCAACAATGTAATTTAAGAGAATAAAGTAGTCAAATTATTAATATAATTGGTCACTGAAGTAGATTTTTATATTCAAAAAGTATAAAATTTCATCTTAATGAAAATTTTATAGAGTGACTTAACCTTATACAGCTTTATGAAATGATCTCTTATATATCTCTTTTGTTGTTTTCTTCTTCTCTACACTTAAAAAGCCTTCATTGATCAAAGCTAGATAAATACTTGAAATAACATTTGCATCCATTTTATTCTATCTGGGGTCATCTATAAAGTTTGATAGCCTTCTGTTAATGGCTTCAAGGCAATTATTCTTTGTAAAGATAGCTTTCATCTTCAAATTTCATGATAAGGAAATTATTTGCTTTGAACTTCTTAAGCCAAATTTAGTTGTCATTTTTTCTACCCCAAATTATAAAAAATAGCTCCTACTATTTCACATAAATGATAATTATATATGTGAACAATATCTAATAACTTAAAAGAGTGAATAATATCTAACTTATTTTCTCATGTAGATGATCTACTTATAATGACAACCATAGGGTATACATTAAGTTAGATATAGATCCTATTTAGGCTCTTATACCACTTATTAGAATGATTACGTCGATAAAGCAAGATTACAACTTAATTTGTAAGAAATAGGACAAACATAAAATCTTATTACGAGTGAAAAGAGAAGTTACAATATTAACATTCTTTAACTATAAGTTACAAATATAAAACCTATAAGAATAGAATTTTCACAAGCTTTAATTTTGCAAAAAAACATAGATGGATATTTATTATTGTATCAAACTAAATATTACATACATTTCAATTATTTATAATTACCAACATTTCAATATTTACTTTACACTATTATAAGTTATATATCTTTGTCTAGATATTTTTAAATATATAGATTATTCTAATGTGAATAATATCTAGATATTATGAATCCTTATCTAGATATTTTTAAATATCTAGATTATTCTAATGTGAATAATGTCTAGATATTATGAGTGATATCTAAACCCTTTCACCTAAACAATATCTAACTAGATGGATAATAAAAAGAATATAATAGTGTGTCTATGTCTGATTAAAATTTAAATGATGATTATAAATTCTTCATCTATTAAACCTAAAATCAAAAAGCTTTTTTAATGGAGATTTATTAGTGCGTGGAAAATTTATAGATGGAAGATTATGTCATTTAAGGGAAACAGTTTATGTGATATGAAATAGTTAATGTTTTAAATAAGCTTTCTAGGTCCTTAAACTACTATTTTTTATTCCTTTTATTACGCTTAAAACTTCAAGGCACGCATTTAGCGTTAAGCATTTAGTGGAATACACCATTTATTATATATAAAACTTTTTTTAGTAGTATTAGAAGCCATATCTATTAATTTTTTTAAACTAATGTATATTAGATAGAGTTTTAGGATGCACATAATATCTTGCAAATCACGTATTTCAGAAAAATTACTTAATGAACCATTGACTCAAAGTTAAATGACAAATTTGATTCAACTTATGTTTGAAGGTCTTAACATATTTTTAATATAAGTTAACCATCAACTGAAGTATTTAATTGGGTTATTGATCTTATAAGTGTGACTTTAATATATGATACATGTTTTTCTAGATAAGTGAAAATTTGAATATAAACCTATTAATTACGAGTAGAAAGTATCATTTATTTGATTAACTTATTGTGAAGAAGTGTTACTACTTCAACCCTATATGGAATATGAGAATAATGAAAAAATGCATATAAAAAAGACAAAATAAAAAAAATTCAATGATAAGAGATTGATTTTGTAATAGTAAGCAGGATTGACAATTTGTTAGACTTAAACCTAGATTCTAGCTCGACTTGACCTAACTCTCCTTTATTCGACCTGAGCTTAGATAGAAGTTTGGTCGAGCTTAGGCTACTAATAAAATGAAATCATTTTATCGAGTCGATTCAAGTTAGAACAAGTCCAATCTTTTAAATTCGAACTTAACTTAAAACTTGATCAATTTAAATTTGTTATGTAAATTTTAGATCCTATCATGAGAGATAGGATCAAAATTGTCAACTATAGTAACAAGTAGGTCTATAAGAAAATGTGTTAACCTTACTAAGAAGAAAATTTCAAGCAATTATCTTGTTAAAATCGCAATCATTATTTATTAATTTAAATGAAAATTTATTCTAACCGAAATTATACACTTTAAGTTTAGAAAAGGAGAAAATTTTATTGATTATTAGTTATGATACTTTATATACTCACCTCTTAACATTTTAATATTCTCTTACGCAAACTAATCAACTTAATAATTGCTACCCAATTATTGGCTACTCTTCAACTCTTTTTTCTCAGCATCAGACTAAACATAATTTAATTATTTTCATACTGAGGTGGTCAATTGAAGTAAAAAGTCATCGATGTTGGAAGTCTTAGTTATAAGGGACAGATCTTTTGATCTTGTCTGCCATATTTTCTCTATTTCAAAGTCTTCATAGCCATCCAATTTCTTTTTATTTATCACAAAGAAGGGATGAAAACACTTTAGATAGGAGGAATAGCTGTTATGGAACAGAAGATTTGGGGCGTAGATATAATATACTCTATAAATGGTCAATTTCGGTGGCAATTTGCAAGGTAAGTAGAACGTAGCAAAGAAAGGAACAGTGACTGTGATGTCTAGCGATTAAGCATTTTACACGTTGGATATGACTCCCAACATTTGACGCAGGAGAAAATGCCAACCCAACCCGACCCCTCACAACCCCTGCTCTGAAATCCCAAGAAAAGGAAGTATATAACTAATTCCCAAGCTTACAAGTAACACCATCTTCAACTACTTTTTCTCTCCCACCAACTTTCATTAAACAATAATGTTGAATTCAAGGTGCTTGCTTTACTTTTTCTTCTCTCAACAAGCTGATAAAAAGGAGTGTTGAGAGTGATAGAGAGAGAGAGGTTACCTTTCTCTATTGCTATTGTCTTTTGCTATTAGGAGAGGCTAAAGATCGAAACTGTTGCGGAAATAGTTTCTGGGTTTTGGCAGGTTTTGGACAGCGGAAGTGTTTGGTTATCAGAAAAATCGAAAGCAAAATGTTTGGGTGCGAGTGGTTTTGCTGCAATCAATCCCCTAACTTCAACTTGCCTGAGCTTGACCCAGAACCCTTCTCTTTGCCTTCACCTCTTCCTAGTTGGCCTCCAGGTGTGTTTGTCTTCTTTTTTTACTTACAATATTTGGTTTTCATTTTCTGGGTAGTTCAAACTTATGATTCTTATGCTCATGAATTCTTGATTTTTGTGTGTTTAGTTAGTGATAGGTGGAATGCATGAAGTCCATATCGAATAACCTTGTTGTGGGCTCATGAACAGTTGTTTGATATGCTAATTATCAAACACTCTAAGCTTACGATAACCCTTGTCATATGAGTGTAAATGAGTTTGTCACTTTTGCAGAGTCTAATCTCAAAGCTAAATTATTAATCAAGTATTTCATTAATTTGATTTCCAATTTGCTCCAAGTTTGTTTTGCTACATTCCAATGTGATTGGTCGATCAGCTCCTTGGAAAAGTAAAAGTAGCAAGTTAACTTTTTTCTTACCCTGTGGACGGAAATGATGGAGTTTTACACCGATAAAACCAGAACCTCAAACTCAGTCATCGAATTTAAACGTGTTCCAAAGTACTGAAAACCTTTTGCAGAAGTCAAAAACTTTCTTTTCCATATGCATCTCATTTCTCTCAGCTGATTTCTAATTGGTTTATAATTCAGTAAATGCATGACCTTCATTATTAATTGTCCATTTCTTTTCCCAATATTCGTGCCAGATTTTGCTGGAGAGGGCCACTGTGCCAGATCAAAATCACGCCTATAGTTTGTAATATATCTAAATTTGAACTCGAAGAACAGGCTATCTTTTCTGTACTTAAGGTGGAGTCACAATTTTGGGAGTTACATGTGATCTTCTCATATGATGACAACACTTCTGCCTTATTTATATCAATAACCCTTAGTAGGAATTCTACTAATACGCTGGGTCTGGGGAGGTCCAGTAGTATGCAGCCTTACTCCTAACTAGTGGAGAGGCTATTTTCAAATAATGAAGAGAGAGAGAGAGAGAGAGAGAGAGCTAGGGAGAGAGAGAACACTTTTGCCTTATTTCTGAGTCTAATATGGCCTAGGATTGTTGTTGGAGCTCAAACTCTTTTATCTTGTCTCGGAACATGGTCACAATGATTTATATGGTCCTTGAGACATTTTTATTGTCATTTCTTGTTTGCTGCTTAGAAAATTCATTATTAGAATTAGTCCATGAATATTCCATGAATGATGCACTGCTCTGATTGGCTTGTCTTTTTATATTATCATGTTTCCGCTAGCATTAGTTGATCGGTTTGCTTAGGAGTATTGGCTCTTATGTCTTCAGGTGAGGGATTTGCTACTGGAAGAATAAACCTAGGAGATGTAGAAGTAATCCAAGTTACCCAATTTGAAATTGTTTGGAGCTGCAAACTATCACAAGGCAAAACAGAAGTGGTCACATTCTATAGACCTGTTGGGTTCCCTGATGGATTTTATTGCCTAGGTTACTATTGTCAGCCAAACAACCAACCTCTAAGAGGGTATGTTCTTGTGGCTCGTGATACAAATGCTAGCAAGCCTGCAGATGACTCTGTTCAGGAATTGAAATCAGATTCTCCAGCTCTGACAAAACCCCTTAAGTACACAATGATTTGGAGTACAGATTCACACTATGAAGGGGGTGGATATTTTTGGCGGCCAAACCCCCCTGAAGGTTATAAGGCCATGGGCATAGTGGTGACTAACTGTCCGGAGGAGCCTGATATAGATCATGTTCGATGTGTTCGAGCTGATCTGACTGAAAGATGTGAAACTTCTGATCTGATAACTTCAGTGGATCCAAAATCTACTAAACGCCCTTTTCAGGTGTGGAACACAAAGCCTTGCAGGACAGGAATGTATGCTAAAGGTGTTCCTGTGGGTACTTTCTATTGCAGCAATGATTTGAGTTCTGAAGAAGCATTACTAGATACTGCATGTTTGAAGAATCTTGACAACAATCTGCAAGCAATGCCTAATCTAGACCAGATTCATACTTTGATAAAGCAATATGGCCCTACTGTATACTTCCATCCAGATGAAGTTTACATGCCCTCATCAGTGCAATGGTTCTTCAAAAATGGAGCACTTTTATATGAAGATGGCAAGCAGCAGGGTGAACCAATCAATTATATGGGCTCAAACTTGCCCAGTGGAGGGGAAAGTGATGGGGAATATTGGATAGATTTGCCAACAAGTGATGATGCAAGAAATTTTGTGAAAAGAGGACACTTAGAAAGCGCTGAGCTATATGTTCACATAAAACCAGCTCTTGGAGGAACTTTTACTGATATGGCTATGTGGGTTTTCTGTCCCTTTAATGGACCGGCCACGGTTAAAGTTGGGATAATGAGTATACAAATGGCCAAGATAGGGCAACATGTGGGTGATTGGGAGCATTTCACCCTACGTGTTAGCAATTTCACAGGAGAACTGTGGCAAGTCTTCTTCTCTCAGCATAGTGGTGGTAAATGGGTGGATGCTTCAGAATTGGAGTTCATTGAAGGTAATAGGCCAATTGTTTATTCATCAAAACACGGGCATGCTAGTTTCCCACATGCTGGTACTTACCTTCAATGGTCAACAAAGCTAGGAGTTGGTGTGAGAAATGATACTGCTCGAAGTAAATATTATGTGGATTCAAGCACCAAGTATCAGCTTATTGCTGCTGAGCATCTTGGAGATGGAATTGTTACAGAACCCTGTTGGTTGCAATATATGAGAGAATGGGGTCCTACTACTGTCTATGATGGGCGTGCTGAAATAGAGAAGATAATTGGTCATCTTCCATTTTTTGTTCGATTTTCGTTGGAGAATATCTTTGACTTGTTTCCAACGGTGCTTTATGGTGAGGAGGGGCCTACTGGACCAAAGGAAAAAGATAATTGGATTGGGGATGAGATATGCTAGCATTCACACGTAATTGTGTGTGATATGATATTTCCTTTTGCTGCTTTTGATATGAAGGTCTACATATGCCAGCTTGTCGGTTATGCTATAACCAAACTACAGGGATGCGAATTGCTCGCTGTGGGATGAAGTTCACTCTTGCTATTCTGGTGTGGTTTACCTTTGTCGATGGCAGAATGATGGCTATTGTATAAATAGATTGTACGAATAGCAAGATTTTGATGGTGTAACCGTTGGGAAAAATGTCCAATCATGCATCAGTTGGCATTGCAGAGCTGGTGATGGTTAAACTGATACGATTGCTGTCACCAGTACATGTTGCAACCAACCATGTGTTTTCTGATGAATACGGAGGAACATGTTTTAGTGGTTTGTGTATCTGCAAACGGATAAATCCTTTTGACAACCATGTTATCCAAGATGTTGCTTGTTGGCGGGCCAATTCATGTCAAGTTCTCATTCAAGATCGTACTTCAACCAGTTATTAGTGAAGCAAGCGTTACAAGGCAAGACAAATAACTAAAAATATAGGAATACATAGTTTTTATGTATGGCAAATAATTTTCTTTAATTTAACCTATTTTGCAAAATTTTTAAAGTAAAATATTCATAACTTTCGTTATGCTTTCTTTGATCATGTTCTAAATTTTGTTATCATAATACAACTTGCCTTATTCTTAAGTTAACAACAATATTTTTTAATCATAATAATTCACAAATTTCTTGTTCCATAAACTTAAATTCTGTTTGTGCACTTATCCTAACACATACAATATATTTCCTATTTTTCCACATTATAAGATTTTCAACAAATATCTTCAAGTAGACCTTCTGCCAACTTGTGAGTTTGCATATTCAACTTCATAACATGCATAAAGAACTAAGACATTGAGAAAATTCTCTCTTTCCATGTAATTCCTCTAAAATAATCAATAACTTTATAAGATACATGCATGTTCATACTCATTTTTATTCCAACTTTTAACTACCCTTATCTAAATACTTTATATTATAACTTTTTTTAAATAATTTTATTATCATATAATATTAGTTCAATCGTACATCTAATTTCACATGTTTGTTTTTAATTTTTGATTTTTTATACTCGTATTTTGTCAAATCTAATTCAAATTTTGATTATAGTTCAAGTGCATCCATTTAATTTTAATTACACCTAATCCCATTTATTTAACTTTAGGTGCACGTAATTGATCAATTTATTTTAGTTTGTATTTAATCAAAAATTAATTGTATTTTCTTAAATTTTATCTATTTCAATTTGATTGAATTTTAACATAGCTAATTTATGTCAAATCTTATTGCTATAGTCTTAATTAAGTTTCTTCAATGTCAAAATTTTTAATTATTTTAACTAACATCTAATTAGATATAATTGTTTGTAATCAAAACTAATTAGTTTTAGTTGTAACTAGTTGAATTTAATTTTAAAAATAATTATTGCATATAATTTTATATTAAATAATTTTGTATAGTCTCTTATTTTATTTTGTCAAAAAATAAAAAACAAAAGGTGCAAAATATAGAAAGGACAAAAGTTTGCTAATTAACTACTATGAGAGGATTCACTAAAATTACAAAAGTATGGTGAAGTTGTCAAGGAATCCCCCAAAAGGGCTAATCCTGTTATCCTGATGTTTAAATAAGTGGCATCTATAAAGGAACTTATTGCTAGCAATATTAATACTGAAAATAATTCAATTGCAACCTATTTGGTTAAGCAAGTGGTATTTCTGGATGAGATTGCTTATGACATTGTTAATATCGAAGGGAACTCATATTATCTAGAGGGAAATGCACCACAATATGTTAATAATAATGACAGTCATGTCATTCAGTTAAAGAGATCAAAGTGAAGCCATCAATTCAATCATTCGCATGGTTTGTTAATAGGTCTAGAGTTTGATTGTTCCTTGCAGGCTCCGTGGCACCAGACGCTTAAGGAAGGCACTCTAGGGAAAGATCCGTCTTACTTTCCAACAGTTAAAATATAGTTATGTATGGGTCTCCCGTGTTACTTCGACCTAAGGTGGAGTTATGAAGGTTATTCGTTTGGTTAGAATTTCTTTTTCATATGGGTCCACTTAGATCAGACTTTTTGTGAGATCACACTCCAGCTTGTCCCACACACCCTTCAGAAATGAAATCAAGGCTTTTTCGAGATTTTGGTAGTAGGAATTATTCAACAGGTCAGGATCAGATGAAACTACTTATTGAAAGCAAGTAGAGCAATTCCCCTTCTTCCATGAGGGCCAACATGGGGACTTATGCTTCACGATAGAGAAATGAATGTGTAGACTAAGCAAAGGAAAAGCTCTTTTGTCCTTTTGTGCTTTTCTTATGAGACCGAAAATTCATGCTTTCTTTACAATTGTTGGTGGCTAATTAGTTTCTGTTATAGCTTGTTCCAACGGTTGCTTGTTGTTCCCAAATAAATTTTAAAAATCCCTAGGCTATCATACTCGCAAGTAGACGAGGTAGTTATGGTGATTATCTAGGATCATTTACTACAGAGATGAAATTGGTTCACTTAAATTAACCTTGAACAAAAATAAAAACAGATGCAATCCTAAACACTCTATCCCGAGTTTTTGAGTGAAGGCTTTAAAGGAAATCACAAAATTAAATTGAAAAGTAAACGGAGTTAACTAGGAGCAAAAATAAATAGATTAATTGAAGTGGAAAACTCTTGAGAATTAATTTCACTAATTTAATCTCCTATGCATGACTAAGAGGAAATCATTGGGTTGTCGTCTTACTAAAATTAACAGTCAGGTTCTAAGATCAACTCGAATAATAAACTAAGTCTAACTTTCATATTCAACAAGTTATCATCCGAATTAATTGTGAAAATCGATTATTAATTACCTCTTAAGTTGATATCTTTCTAATTCTTAACCTAAGCATCTATAGTTTCTCGTTCTATATTAAACTTCTTCTCTCAATCATTCGCTTAATACCAAAATGATGCAAAGTTTGTTCATGCTATTACATCCATTCAATTGAGAAACTATAGCAAACATAAGACAACAACACAATCCCTCAATATGCATATTTAACTAAACTACATTAATCCTCAAGAAAAAGAGATCATCCCATCACGAAAATAACAAGATTCATCATATTCAAATACTACAATCCTATATTGACCAGTATAAGAGAAGTATTAAAGCAATAAGCCAAGTGAATAACTGAAATAAACTATCAAAAGCTAACAGAGTATGAGTCCATCAACTAATAGAGGAGTAAGTTCAGTAAATCAACAGAGAAATAATAAACAAAATGAGCAAACGAGTGTTCATATGAGGGAGTTGTGGTGATCTCCAGCCACTCTCAAGCTTCCTGCATTGGCTCTCACCTTCTACTTCTGCTTTATTCTCACCCAGATGATTGAATACTTATGCTGCTTCGACCTCTGTTTCCTTTGTCTGCTCTTTCTCTCTTCTATCTTCTTTCTTCTCAGCTGAAGCTCTTCTCTGCTTCCCTTCTCCACCTTCTTTCTCTCTATCTATTCTGTCTCCGAATGAGTCTCTAATGTGAAAGATATGTATGATGGAATGTGTGAATGTGTCTGATGTGCCACCACCCTCTTTACTCTTTCTATTTGTACTATGCTTTAGGTCTAGGTTTTTGAGCCATCCCTCCTACACATGACATGTAATAAGTTAATGAATTAAAGAAAAATGAGTCATAGGGGTGACAAGTAAAGTCACCCTGTGACGACACTTGTCACCGTGGTGACAAGTTATGTCTAGTCACCTGTTAGTCACAATGGTGACTTATTATGTCACCACCTTTCTTCTTTTTTTTCCTTTTCATGCAAAATTATGTGAACTTTCCCTTCATCCTTCATGCAAAATTCATAAAATAATCCAATTAACATTTATATAATATTCACACCATTTATACTTAATTTATCTCACATTTGGATCAAAACATAGGGATTTGTAACCAAAATCAAGATATGAAGGCAATTAAAAGCAATATAAACTAGAAAAAAATAGCATGAACAGGGACAAACATTAAAACTAAAAGACATTAAACTAACAAGCAGTAAAAATAAAAGAAAGAAAAGGGATAGAAATATGACATGAAAGCGTGGGTGGTGGTTATGTCGATGTGGTGTGAAGCATGACAATAAGCATGGCATATTACATTGAGGAGCAGTGAACAACTACGAGGAAAACAAATAGAAGATATTGAAAAGTAGGCTTATGTACACAAAGCAAACAAATTAAGTCGAGTTTCACTAAAATGAAATAACAAACAAATAATTAAAAAAAGAGATTATATGGGTTGCCTCCCATTTAGCGCTTCTTTAATGTCTTTTAGCTGGACACCTCAATCGTTATGCTCAAGGTAGATTACCTAAAGTGACTGACTCCACTGTTTCTTCTCTTCATTGGGATTTTCTCCAAGAATTTCCCAACCTCTCCCTCAGTTGCATCGACTAGCAATTGACAACATTTATCAATTTCTTTCACCAAGTTCAGCTTTTTGTCTCCTTGTTCCTTTAAGGCAAAATTAAAATTTGCAACATTAACATGATTAATAAAAGAACAATCTTCAAAAACATACTATTTCTCCTAAAATTGTCATGCTCAATTTCTCATTCTTCACCTCAATCAAAGTATTGGAAATGGCCATGAAAGGCCTCCCTAGGAGTCTGATGTGGTCCTTCCCTTACTCTTTAACCTCCCTCATATCTAGGACAACAAAGTTTACAGGAACAATCAATCCTCCAACCTTCACTAACACTTCCTCCATTATTCCTTTTAGATAACGGATTGACTTATCAGCTAATTGCAAACATATATTTTTAGGTCTTAACTATCCTAGATCTAATTTCTCATAAATAGATTGAGGCATAAGATTTATACTTGCCCCAAAGTCAAACATAGCCTTAACCTTATCACCATTACCCATTGATATTTTCACAAGAAAACTCCCTGGGTCTTTCAATTTGGGAGGTAATTACTGCTGAAGCACTGCACTTGCAACCTTCGAAACTATCACCTTCTCGTTTGGCTCAAACTTCCATTTTTGGTGTTTAGCTCTTTGAAAAACTTCTCATAAGTTGGAATGTTCCTGATTACACTTAACAAAGGCAGATTAATATTAAATTTGAAAAACATATTATATAGATCAAAAAATTGTTTATGTTATTTTGAATTCTTAAGGTGGTTTGGATATGGGATCATTGGTCTATAAGGATTAACTGCCTTATATAGTCTTGGTTCTTTATATGCCTAGTTTTTCAACTTTTTGAACGTGAATTGAAAGGTTGTCGTGCCCATTGCTTTCTTCATTCTACTCACCTTTTTCAGTGGTGAGGCTCTCCTCCTCTTGATTACCTGCACTAGATAGATTAAAAGGGATCTCAACATGATTATCAATTTCCTTACCACTTCTTAGAATAGTGACTGCTTGGGCTTGCTCAGGTTGACTAAGCAACTTCCCTTTCTGATTATTATGCATTTGTGTAGTGAGTTGCCTTACTTGAATATTAATCGTCTTTACATATGCATCCAAACAATCAAACCTCTTATTGTTTGTCTCTTGAATTTAAGTTGTGACCTGAATAAACGCATTCAGGCTTTCCTCCAAAGAATGCTTTCTTAGTGGGTTCTGAAGTGAGGATTGCCCTTAGTAATAATTTGGCCTATGAAGATTTTGGTATTGTGGTTGGGGCTATACTAGTCGATTGTTGGTATTCTATGAAAAATTAGGGTGGTTTCTTCAACTAAGGATGAAGGTGTTTGGGTACAGATCATTTCACTCCATTGGTTGAAAACCGTTGAGTGAGTTCACTTGTTCTTCCCCATTTGCAAAAGGCTCACAGGAATATGAACAAACATTATCTCTATGACTATAAATTCCACATATACCACATACCTCTTGATTTAGAACATTTCGGGGTAGTCTTGTGATTAACATCTTTACATGCCTTGTTAACTCAGCTAACTGCATAGCCAGTTCTTGATTCGAGCTCACTCTATAAACTCTAGCTCTTCTTCCCCTTACACTCTTTTGTTGAGAATTGGCCCCCAACATTTCGAAGATCTCATATGTTTCTTTGGCTATCTTCTCTCCCATAACTCCTCTTACTACATTGTCCACCGTTTATTGACATTGTTGTTTCAATCCATTATAAAAGAACTGGTTCTGCATATGGGGTGGAAAATATTGATGTGGAAATTGAATGAGCAAGAGTTTGAAGCGTTCCCATGCCTCATGGAATGACTCTCCCTCCATCTGATTGAAGGTTGCTATCTTCATCTGCAACTTAGAAGTCTCTTGAGAGGAATAAAACTTTCCCATGAATTTGTTGTACACCTCCTCCCATGTAGTCAATGATTTGGATGGAAAGGTCATTAACCATGCCTTGGCCTGATCCTTCAATGTGTATAAGAAGCAACTCCTCCTGAGTTGATCTTCATTTAGGCCATCCAACTGGAATGTCTGGAGAGTGGTATAGAATTCCTGAATGAAGTTTAAAGGGTCTTCATTGGGAACCCCATAGAAAGATGATAACATGTTGTGCTAGATGTTCTTCAATTCATAGTTCCTAGCTGCCTCTCCTAATCGCATGCATGAAGTGGCAGTATCGATTACTAGCTTGGCATACTTCTTCATTATTGGCTATCTTTCACCCATCTCTTGATCTTCTAGCTTGGGTCCTTTATATTGTCTTCAAAGTCCCTTAGAGGTCCTCTTATCCAATGTATGTTATCAATAAAGGGAGCAAGTTCACCTTCTCAAGACCTCCTTCCTTGTATAAACCAAATAAAATTAATAGTAAATTAATAAGAAAATTACAAAAATAACTCAATGAAATAACACGACAAAAATGTATGCATGAACGGACAAAAACAATCAAAATTCATTTAAGTCTAAACACTAAACGGCTCCCCAGCAATGACAACAAAAACTTGTTGTGCCCAAATAAGTTCTACAAATACCTAGGTTATCCTGCTTGTAAGTATACGAGGTAGTTGTAGTGATTATCCAGGGTTGTCTCCCACGGAGGTGAAATTGGTTTACTTAAATTAATCTTAAAAAATAAAAATAGATGTAATCCTAAACACTCTATCATGATTTGTTGAGTGAAGGCTTTAAAGGAAATCACAAAATTAAACTGAAAAGCAAACGGAGATAACTGAGAGCAAAAACTAATAGAATAATCGAAATGGAAAACTCTTTATAATTAAGTTCACTAATTTAATCTCTTATGCATAACTAAGGGGAAATCACTGGGTTATCGTCTTACTAAAATTAGTAGTTAGGTTCTAAGATCGACTCGAATAATAAACTAAGTCTAACTTTCGTATTCAACAAGTTATCATCTGAATTAGTTATGAAAACTTGACTATTAATTAACACTTAATAGATTTCTAATTCCTAACCGTAGCATCTATAGTTTCTCATTTCATATTAAACTTCTTCTATTGATCGTTCGTTTAATATCAAAATGATGTAAAGTTTGATCATGTTATTACATCCATTCAGTTCAGAAAATATAGCAAACATAAGACAACAACACAGTCCCCCAATTATGCATATTTGATTAAAATAGCCACATTAATCCTTAAGAAAAAGAGCTCATCCCATCACGAAAATAAATAGATTCATCATATTCAAATACTTCTATCTCATCTGGATCAACATAATAGAAGTATTAAAGTAATAATCCAAGTAAAAAACTGAAATAAACTATCAAAAGCTGACAGAGTATAAGTCCATCAACGAACAAAGGAGTAAGTTCAATAAAGCAACAGAGACATAATAAACAAAATGAGCAAATGAGTGTTTGAATGAGGGAGTTGTGGTGATCTCCAGTCACTCTTAAGCTTCCTACATTGGCCCTGGCCTTCTACTTCTACTTTGTTCTCACCCAGATGATTGAATGCTCATGTTGCTCTGACTTTTGCTTCCTTTGTCTACTCTTTCTCTCTTCTATCTTCTATCTTCTCAGCCGAAGCTCTTTCCTGCTTCTCTTCTTCATCTTCTTTCTATCTATTTGTTTTGTCCCTGAATGAGTCTGCGGTGTGAAAGATGTGTATGATGGAATGTGTGAATGTGTCCAGTGTGCCACCACCCTCCTTACTCTTTCTATTTGTAGTCAGTTTTAGGTCTAGGTTTTCGATCCATCCCTCTTACGCATGACACATAATAAGTTGATAAACTAAAGAAAAAATGGGTCACTGGGGTGACAAGTTAAGTCACCCCGTGAGGGCACTTGTCACAGTGGTGACAAGTTATGTTTATCATCGCCTTTCTTCTTTTTTTTCCTTTTTATGTAAAATTACATAAACTTTTCCTTCAACCTTCATGAAAAATTAAAAAAAATCCAATTAACATTTATGCAATATTCACACCATTTTCACTCAATTTATCTCACATTTGGATCAAAACATAAGAATTTGTAACCAAAATCAAGATATGAAGGCAATTAAAAGCAATAGAAGCTAAACATAAAACTGCTTCCCTTAGAACTCTAATAGGAAGTTTGTATGTCATCCAGTGCTTGAGTTAGTTAGATTGAAAGCATCACTAGCAACCCTCAGAATGAAACTCAATTGATTAGCACTCAAGAACTTCAAATGTTCCCTCCCTTAGCCTCTTTTCTGGTGATAAAAGAACTGGGTAATGAGAAGTTTAAAAATGATATTAGAAGGAAATTAGATGGAAGGAGTAGATCCAAGGGATCTATCAAACTTGCCACCATCTCAGTAGCTTTATGGAATGTGAGAAGCATTAATTAACCTACAACAATCCAATCTTTTAAGAGTTTTGTCTATGATACCAAACTTGCTTTAATAGGAAATTTAGAAACTAAAGAAAACTACTGCAAGCTCAAATTTTTGGCAATCATTGGTGTTATTTTAGCCAATCACTGGCATCACCATTTGTTGGACCCCACACCCCGCCCTTAGGTCGGCGGCGTGTGTTTGCGGGACATACCGCGGCATCCAACCTTACTCAG
>JAOTAY010000189.1:13543876-13568832 GCA_025629805.1 Erythroxylum baracoense
TAATGTGTTCTGCTTTCAGTTTAAATAGATAAAGTGTTTCAAAAAGTGGGTACACATAAGTGATAAGTGTAAAGTGTTTCAAAAAAAAAGTGTACCGAGTTTTGTTAAGTGATGTGACACGCCACCTTCGTGGGGCACGGATTCGGGTATCACTGTCGATATCGGGTTCGGGTTCGGCGGGAGTGGGGTGTTACAGATGATCCACAATTTACTGCTAGTAATTCGATTAGACTCATTGGAAACTCTGGCAAAGACTGAAGCCTTAGGCGGTGGCTCACGAACAGAAGTTTCAATTAAGAAAGTTGTTTAATTCTTGAAGGGATTTCTTCCATATAATTTTCATTTAAGTCAAGTTCTTCTAGGAAGCATCACAAGCTAAGATCCTCTGGAAGTTTCCATAAATTACTGTACACCAGAAATTATGACTTCATTAATGAAAAGAAGTTTAATGGAGGCATTGACCACACTAACTTTTCTCCCAGAATTAAACTAAAACTACAAAGAGAATTCAAGCTAGTAACATTCAATAGAACATGATTAAGTTTTAACCCGAACATGTCCAGTGAGGCAAGCCCTTTAAGATTGATAAAAGATGATGGTAGCTTTTCAATGCCTGTACAATTTATCACAAATTCCTTTAAATTTTCCATGGGCTCCATAATCTTAGGGAATTCCTTTAGATTTTTCAAATGAGATAGACCCAGATATTCAAGAGAGCTTAATTTGCAAATGTTATTAAGGAGAGTCTCCAGTTGACTAGCTAACATACTCAGTTGCGAGACCTTGCTAAAATGCTCTATAGATGAAGGCACTTCACTAATAGCAGTCCCATCTAAATATTAGTACCTTATGTTGCTAGAGATTTATGGAAATTGCTTCAGGTTTGAACAATGGGAGATGTCGAGAGTTTCTAGATCTACATAACTTGGAAGACTCCTAATGTTTTGGCAATTCCAGAGTGTCATAGATGTCATCTTATTCAAGTGGCTGAGAGGTAAGGGAACTTTAACCAAACTGCTACAGCCACCAAGAACCCTTCTCTTAAGATTCATGAATTGAGATTCCATCAATTTTAACCTGCTCTCATCCTACAATGAACCAAAGAGTTGATCAAAACTTTTCTATTTTTAGTAATAAATACTTTTATTTCCTTACGAATGTACTTTTATTTCCGAAGATGACCTTCGTCGGGGGATAATTCTGCAGTTCTCTATGGATCAGATTAAGCAGTTTCATGCACCTTGGTGGGGTTCCCTAATTGTGAAGGTTTGGGGACAGAAGTTTGGATACCAATTTTTGGAAACAAAGATCGTAGGAGCTGTGGAGGTCCAAGGGGAACATGAGATTGATCAACCTTGGGAATGACTTCTACCTGGCTAAATTCTCTATTTTTAAGGACCGAGAGAGTGTTATTCGTAAAGGGCCTTGGACTATCATGGGGCATTATTTTTCTATCGGGAATGGTCTCCGAATTTCAACCCAATGGTGGCAACCAATGATAAAGTTACTGTATGGGTTAAGATTCCAGCCTTTCCTTTAGAATATTACAATGAGGAATGTCTCCGGGTTATTGGGAATAGCCTTGGACGCCTGATTCAATTACATAATGATAAGTTGGACTTTGAGAAAGGGAATTTTGCTCGTTGATATGTCAAACTCGACGTCTTAAAGAGGCTGGTAAGCCAGTTTAGACTGCGAGGAAGGTGGTACAAGGTTGAGTATGAAGGAATTCATATGATCTGTTTCAATTGTGGTTGTTATAGGCACAAAATGGAAGCATGTCTGGATAGTCTGATGGCGGAGGTATCAAGGGATGCTCAGGGAGATAATGTTGGTGAGCACGTAAAACGACTGATCCTGATCCCGATCCCGATCCTGGAGGAACAGGATACTGGCCACCATAATATTGCGGCTTATAGACCTTGGATGTCCATCAACGACCAGCAAAGGAGACCTAGAAGGGGTCAATAAGGGGCCACTAGCTACTAAGGGTAGACCAGGAATAACAAGTTATCAAGATCTCGATATGAGATTTTGCGGACTAATTTGGATGCAAAAAATCGACCAGATATCTCGGGAGTGAAAAGGGGTGATATTCTGAAGGAGAAAGATAGGGGTAAAGCCAAGGTGTTTGCAAACATCAATCTTAGGAAATCCCAACATAGGAAGGTTATGGCAAGTAGGGTGATTATTGGCAAGGAAATTTTAAATGACAATTTGAATTATGTTCGTAAGACAGGGACTAGAATTTTGAAGGTGAGTAAGGTAGGAAATTCAAGGGATATTCAAAAGCAACCTGAGCCGGTGATGGAAGTGAGTCCTGGGGGTAGCGGGCTGATTGGGCTGGGGATGGAGTTCGAACTAATTCATTGATGAAGTGGGGAACTGACATTCTACCAAGCAAAATCCAATCTCCTCGGGCCATAGACACAGATGAGGAGGCATCAGGATCAGGAGTAGTTAGGCCTTCTAATTTAGAACCGCCTGACAAGCTAAGGTTTTGTGATGGGGGTCTAATCTTATTAGAAGAAGATAGCGAGCAACATATGGAGGTAGACATGACCATATGTAGCCCTGTTAGATGCCATGCAGAGCAAAGTGAGGAGGTTGTAATGGTTTGCTCAGATGATTCTTTTGTTTAGGAGACATGCCTAGAAGAGGTTATGGAAGAACAGGTTCACCAATGACCTGTCTTGGTATGACATTTTTCTCCCTATTCGTTATTTAATGATAATATTCAGTTGGAATTGTAGAGGTGCAAGCAGTAGGAGCTTTGATAGATATTTGGTAGAGTATATGAAAGACGTGAAACACGATATCATTATCATTCTCGAACCTCGTATCAGTGGGGCACGCACAGATAGGGTTTGTGCCAAACTTCAGGAGTACATAGTTGAGAGAGTGGAGGCATCGGGTTTCTCTAGAGGTATCTGGATCACTTGGAAGAAAAATGTAGTAGATGCGATGGTCTTATCCAAGCATGAGCAAGCTACGCATTTGAGGATTAGATGGGATGGGTGTGAGAGTCTTCTCACTGTTATTTATGGCAATCCAGTTGATAATGAGCGTCGTAAATTATGGGCTCTTACGGCTGATCTGACCTCCTCAATAGTTGAATTGCGGCTTCTCATCAGAGACTTCAATAAAGTTCTCGACATCCAGGAAAAGAGGGAAGGTGTGGCATTAAATGTTCCTTTACATTGAAGGTTTCAGGAGGCAGTGAATATTTGTAATCTCATGGATATGGGCAACTCAGGGCCAAAATTCACATGACGTGGTCCTATACTTCAGGATTATGACTGATTATTCAAAAGGTTAGATAGGGCCTTATGCAATGTTGAATGGAGAATTGCTTTCCCGAATAGTGTGGTTTGGGTATTGTAGCGACATAAATATGATCACCATCCTTTGGTTCTCCACTCTGAGTCGCTTATTAATAGGCTTTCCTCATCATGTCCTTTCCACTACATAGCGGCTTGGCATAGTCATAAGGACTTCGCTTCTTTTTTGAGCCGGCAATGGCAGATACAGTGAAGCTTGAAGACCAATTTAGACCTCCTTCGGGATGATCTTAAATTTTGGAACAAAACCATTTATGGTTCGATCAATATGAAGAAGAAGAGACTTATGGATCAACTAAGAGGTATTGAGAGGAAGTTACAAGAGGGACCTAATCCACGTCTCAACTGGCTCGAATCAAATCTCACAACTGAGTTAGATGAGGTACTTGTGCATGAGGAATTATTGTGGTATCAGAAATCTAGAAGCCAATGGATTAAAGAAGGAGATCGCAATACAAGATATTACTATACTAAGGCAGTGACTAAGAGGAGACGGATCAAAATTGAAGCTTTGAGGAATTCTGAAGGGAATTGGATAATGGATGATAAAACACTTAAGGATATGACACTATTACATTTTAAGAAGCTCTATACCCCCGAGCATGTATCACCAGTTCTGGACATTCCTAATCATTTTCCAAACATGACCCCGACTCAGATCACTCAGATGGCACAACCTTTCTCACCATTAGAGGTGAGGGAAGCAATTTTTGGCATGAGCCCGTACAAGGCCCTGGGACCAGATGGGTTTCAAGCACTCTTCTATCAAGCTAATTGGGAGATTGTGGGGAGCACTACGGTTAATTTCGTAAAGAATATATGGGAGGACCAAAAGAAAATGGGAGATGTTAATGAAACCATGATTGTACTCATACCGAAGGTGGAGCAACTAACGACTCTACACAACTTCAGGCCTATTAGTTTATGTAATGTCTTGTACAATATTGTTACTAAATTGATTGCCAACCACCTGCGTGCTTGGATGCCTGAATTAACGTCACCATACCAGGCAAGCTTTATACCCGAGCAACAAATTCATGATAATATCGTCATTGCCCAGGAGTTGGTTCATACTATGAGTAGATAGAGTGGGAGGAGGGGCTTCATATCGATTAAAATAGATCTTGAGAAGGCCTATGACCGGCTTCGATAGGACTTCATTGATGATACATTAGCATGGACTGGTATTCCTAGACGATTGCGAGAAATAATCATGGATTGTGTCTTAACGATTCATATGCGAATCTTTTGGAATTGAGGTACAACTAGAACCTTTGACACGGGAAGAGGAAGAAGACAAGGATGTCCTCTTTCACCCTACCTGTTTGTACTTTGTGTTGAGCGGTTAGCTCATCTTATCTCTGCAGAGGTGGAAGTTGGCAATTGGAAATTGATGAGGGTTGGGACATCGGGACCATATATCTCCCATCTTTTCTTTGCGGATGATTTATTATTATTTAAAGAGGCTTCGGTAGAGCATATGCAGCGTATTCTTGGGATTCTTTAAATGTTTGGTGTGGCTTCGGGACAGAAGGTTAATCCGTCTAAACCCCAAGTCTTCTTTTCATGAAATGTTAGTGAGGAATTCTGGGCTGAAATTCTTCGGACATCTGAGTTCATGACAACAAACTCTATAGGTCGGTATTTGGGAGTTCCCATGGTCCATGGCCGTGTCAGTCATGCCCATTTTAGCCAAGTCTTGGATCGTATCCAAGCTAAATTATCAGGGTAGACAGCCTCAACTCTCTTTATGGCGGGTAGAGTCACTTTAAATTGTTTGGTAATCCAGTCCATGCTGACCTTTTCAATGCAAGTTTTAAAGTTTATCCACGAGGAAATTGACAAACTGAGCAAGTCTTTTGTATGGGGGCATATAGCTAATGAACAGAAACTACACCTTATCGCTTGGTCATGTATATGCATGTCGATTGAGAGGGGAGGTCTGACGCTTCGTAGACTCGAAGAATTCAATGATAGTCTACTGCACATTATGTTACAAAGTATAGAGAGAAAAATATAAGAACAGGATCGGCACAAGGTTTCATATTAGAGAGGGTGTCCTCAGACCCTCATATATGGTGATCACTGTCTATGGCGTGGAACCATGTCTTATATTGCATGGCATGGTTTTGTGGTAATGGGACCTGAGTGAAGTTCTGGGAGGACACCTGGGTCTCGAATCTAGGGAGAGTGCAAACAACTCCTAACATAGCAAAGACAGGAGCAGACAACAATTTATTTGTTACAGACATGGTGAGCTCGTCTGGGCAGTGGCAATGACACTTATTTGGTCACCTCATTAACCACCAGACGGCCTTGTGCATTTCAGCAAGCTTGCCACCATCTCCATCAAACAGGGATGATGTGCTAATATGGTTGGAGGAAGCTTTGGGTAGATTCTCTATGCGGTCAGTTTACCATTCCTTAACTGAGAGGTTTTACTATAAAGAACATAAGGTATGGCAACTAATCTGGAAGTGGCTTGGCTCGTAGAGGATTCGACATTTCTTATGGCTTGCTGGACATAATCGCTTGCATACTATGAGCGTGAGGGCTAATAGGTGGCTATCTGCTTCAAATGTGTGTCCAAGATGCTACTTAACATAGGAGACCACCTTGCATGTGCTGAGGGATTTTTCGGAAGTGCGAAATATATGGTATACCTTAGTGTCAGTTCCCTATAAGCAATTATTCTTCTCGACCCCAGTGAAGCAGTGATTGGGTTTGAATTTAGCTGTGACGCGACGAACAGTTCAAACATTTTCTTAGGCAATGTTATTTGGGGATGGATGTTGGATTCTCTGGCAATGGAGAAATAAGGAATTGTTTGAGGAAGGCTTCACTAGGCCATCAGACATACTTTCCTCTATCGTGCGTATGGCTAATAAATTTCATGCTAGATGAATCGGGGGGAGCAGAAGATCAGGTTGACAATGCAAATTCGTTGGATAGTGTGGACATCGCCTTCACTTGGTTGGTACAAGGTTAATATTGATGAAGCGGTGAAAGGAATTCCGGGCCCAGCTGCTGTCGGGTGCGTCGTACATAATGAACTGGGGATTTGACAAGTTGGTTTGGTAAGAAAGATTGGGATAGCTACTGCCATTGTAGCTGAACTGTGGGCAGCATATGAGGGCCTAATGCTTGTTAGGGAAATGCAACTCCCCCAAGTGATATTGGAACTCGATTTTAAGGTTACATGCCAGTTGATAACTGGTTCTCAACTTGGTTCCCATTACACCGCCTCCCTATTACGTGCCATTCGTAAATGTATTAGGGCAGATTGTGAGATCATTGTTCGCCACATCCATCGAGAAGGGAATGCGTGTGCGGATTGGTTAGCGAACTTTGAATTAACTATATATAGTGATTTTGCGTGTCTACCATAACCGCCAAGAGGCCTAACTCCACTCCTTCGTGGGGATATGATTGGGGTGGCTATACCCCATTTATACTCTTTCTGATTCCCTGTATTTGTATTTCTTTCTGTTCAGGCCTTTAGCCTCCATTTACCCAAAAAAAATCTAAAAGTTGGAATTTTCGCTGAACATACCCACGCATAATCATTAGAAACGTTGTTATTAGTTCTATCACTCTAACTGTACCTTATTTTATGGAGTTTTGATTTGTTTAAGCTTTAGGTCTTCCAAGAATCATTCGAATACAAAAGATAAGTAAATATTTAAGATAGAATAATAATCATATATAACATATGGGAATTAATCTTTAAAATGATAATCTTTAATATTATTATCAAATTTTCCTTCACTTATCTTTTACTTGTCCTCAATTAAGTCATGTTTTAAATAAATAATACCTCCAACATAGTTTTATCAATCCTTTTCTTATAAATTCAAATAGTACTTATACTTTAAAATTCAAGCTAGTCAAGATTGAAGCAAGGACACATATCACAATTAAACTTCACAAGGAAATATACACAAGGATTAACCAAGAAAATCTCATTCTAAAGTACATATGAAGTTTCATTTACTTTCTTCACAGTTATCACTCATTATACTCGTATGTTTAATGGTTCAGTGTTTCTTTCAATATTCTCTAATACAAATATTCTACTATATGCTTGCTTTTATACTGAATTTCCATTACTTCAAGTATACTTATGCATAAGTCAAAAGGAATTTATTTCAGGTTGTAATAGAGTTACGATCAAATGAAAGAATTAAAAGGTAAAAAATGTTAAAACCATATATAAATATTAATAAGGGATCTAACCATATATAGGGAATAAACTTATAAATTGGAATCATGATATTCAATTTACTTGAGAATGCTTAATTAATTCATGTGAAGAAAATATGTTGCACATTGAGTTTTCTTACTGTTGTCATTCTGGCTCTTTTTAATAGATAAACAAAATAATTTGAACTATAATATGGAGCAATAATGACAATGTAAGGTTCAAGTCCTATATTCCTCAAAAACACTCATTTAAGTCCTGCATTCCAATTATTGAATTTGTGAGAGACTTTTGCTCTAAATGCCCTATTGATATTTACAGTTCCGTAAGGATGTTTAATTGGAGAATTTGGCTTGTAATATGATTATAGCATAAAAGAAAAAGGTCATAACTCAAATGGGCTAACTACGGATATTGATTGGGGTTACTTTTTAAGCTAAAGGTTATAAAACAATGAAAGACTTTTTCATTCTTATGCGGACATATATCGATATTGTATTAAAATGGTTTTAAGCAAGTGCTAAAGAATATTCATATGGAAGAAAACACACTTTAAATGAAACACAGATGAATTTATGGCTCAAAATCTCACAAGAATTAGAATCAACATAACTTCAAACAATGCCCTATCACTTAATCATCAAAGTAACTCTAGCTAGTTTAATCATTTGACATGTTGCTACTCTTATTCTTAAAATACTAAATCCTTTAGTATACAGACAATTCAATTTATTCAAAATGCATATGATGAAAGCATATAATTAACTAGCTTTAATTAACTAAAAATTATCTTAAAGTAAAGCAAAATCACACAAATAGACAATAAACAGAACAAATTAAGTAAAACATGTTTTTATGCAAAATGAAACAAAACTAAACTAAATTAAACTCTCCCTCACATTTGAACCAAACATTGTCCTTAATGTTAATGCAAAGTATAAGAAGTGATAAGTGAAAGGACTTCCTCTCTATCTCAGAGTTATTAGTATTTAAAAAAATATGTTCCTATCTAACAAAATGTTGTTGGATTAAATGAAAAAGGCATTATTGAAAAAAAAGATATATTTTCCTTGATGAAATTAAAAGTAGATTTATGTAATAGGAGAAAGGTTTTCCTTTCCTTATCCTGAAATATATATGACTATGAAATAGGTATTAACTAGAACATAATTCACTAGGTGGTAAAGTCATGGAGACACCTCTTTCTTTCATATTTTAGACATGGAACAATATGATAATGCAAAAGCATGGAAGAATTGAAATCTTAGATCAAAACACTATATAAAGATGACATGAAATATTGAAATAGGAATTCTTAAATAGCAAGCAACCAAAGCCATTACTCACTACCTCAAAAAAAATTCCACTAATGAAAGATGTAAATCCATTGAAAAATAAAAATTACATAATCGAACTAAATGGTGGTGGTTATTATTTGCTTTAATAACAAATCATTATTTAAACTTAAAAAATAGTGAAGTGCACTTATGGAGAGGAGGGGTATAAGGCAAGATTGTGGAGGTGCAACATGATGAGAGGAAGCCAGCTAACCTAAAGTAAAAAAGAAGAAAATTTTATTATTATTTTATTGATTGCTTTATTTTATTATTATTTTCGTTTTTATTTTTATATGAATATATTAAAAAATCTATACTGGAAATCTACGAAACTAAAAAATTAAATATTTGTAAAAAACGAAAATGTGCATAATAAAATTTAAAGCTTGGGTTGCCAATTAGGTAAGGTCTTAGTTTATCGTTATAGGCTCGACTTAATTTTTTTGCTATTGATTTGTGTAAACGATATCCCCCAATTACACATATTTTATATTTTTTATTTGGACTCCTTCGTAAAAAGGTTTAAGTTTATTTCTATTAACTTTAAAGACTTTCAAAGTTGTTAAACTCTAAATTTCAATTACATTATACAAATTATGTTAGACACAATAAAAGTTCCAATCTAATGAGATTGCAACTCGCTTGAAAATAATTAAAGTTTTGAATGATAAAGGAGAACTTTTTGTTTAACAAAGAATTCTTTCTTAGAAATCATGTTATCATAGAAAACTTTTGTTTCTTCTTATAAATTATGGAACTTCTATAAGCATGATTATAAATTTCTTATAGTTTTTACAACTGTAATTTCCTATAGACACCACTTTCAACCAAATTCATATTGTATTGTTTAATATCCCAATATGTCTTATGTTATATCAATAATAAGATGACATGGCATACCAGATACCAACCAATACTGAGATAGATTAATTAGTATTTTATAAGCTATTTTATATACCTATAATACATAACCCAACTGTAAACTTTAATCTATTTTGCTTGGACTTACTGTCTTCTCTATGATTGATTTGATTTCTTGGTTTAAATATTTAGTTAGTCGATTAGTTTGCAGATGGTATAATGTAGCAATTTTGTATGTAACACCATATTTCTTTAATAATGCTTTAATAAACCAATTACAAAAATGCATCCCTTGACCACTAATTGAAGCTTTTAGAATACAACCTACTGAATATGTTGGATTTCATTAAACCTACAATTACTTTAGAATCATTAGTTCAGGTGACCTTTACTTTCACCCACTTCAAAACATAATCAATAACTAATAAAATGTGAACATTGTTAGTTTATACCCTACGGCCAATCGCTTTGGTTGTAGTTTAGTGACAAATTATTTAAAGGCATTATTTATCTTATACATGTTTAGATGTATATGATAAAGTCCATGGAATAATTATACATTGCAAATGAAATTATAATGAGATTATAATTATGAGATTCATATTGCATTTATGTATTATTCCTAAATGTTCCTAGTCATTGTTCTATTAAGATTGGACATTAATAGAACGTAAAAAAACTAGCATACGTTGTGTTTTTCCTTATGAAAGAAGTAGTTGATCTTATAGGCTAAAGTATAGAGATACTTAAACAAACGTGTGGGTGCTTATTAGAGAACAAGTTCACTGAACAAACCCAATATGAGAAATCCATTTGGAACATTACTTGCATGTCTATGGAATTCTCATTGTGATGAATGTATAAGTGATCCTTTGACTTGAGGTCATCAAAGTTGTCTTGTATGGGGATTGCTATGTTTTGATACTACTTATGATCTATTTAATCATTGGTCATTTAATTGGTTGTCATTGGACGTAGCATGAACTATATGAAGGTAGTTGAGTGATCAAAATAGGATTCATCACCCTAAAGTAATTAGGGAGAATGTTCCGTTGTTCTCGATTAGTATTGATTCGAAAAATCCTTGGCTAAAGTAGAATGACATTTTGTAAATAGTTTGCAAATGCCATTAATTGAATCGATAGCTAATGGTAGAGAACTAATATGATTAAACTCAAAATAGAGTGGACATTAATTCCATGCTTTATGTCTAATCGGAACATTATATGATGAAAGGATTGAATTATAAGGAAAAATTCATGCACAGAAAGGTTAGTTAGAACCACTTTGACATTCCTAAATATTTGGGTGGGCATGATGCGTTACTAGACACCAATCTTAATCTATGATTATAAATTGTTTAACTATAGAATGAAAGACAAATTAATAGGAGTTTTAATTTATCTAGTGAATTATAATTAGAATTTATAATTATTGCCAACATATTTGGGAACCTAATGAGTCTCACATATAGAATGGGTTGAAGAGAGCAAAGTTAATTTAATAAAGTTGGACTTGATTGTAAAGTTTGAGAAACTTTATGATTAAATATGAGATATTTAATAAATAAGGATCAATATGAGATATTGAATCTTATATGGACATAATTGGTTTAAATGAAATTAGAATTTAATTACTAACACGTCCAAAGCTTATTATAAATAGGCTTAAGCTTTATGGAGCTAGAACTTCATATTTAATCCTCTCTGTAAGAGTTTCAGAGTTCTCTCAACTCATTCTGTGGAAACCATTAGAGACCGAACATTTGTGCGGCTACAGTGGTTGAAACAGATCGATTTTGGGAACAGTTCGAGGGATACGACAAGATAAAGATCAAGCTTCGAAATAAGGTACAAATTAAGTTTCCACTTTATTATGATTTGTGCTAATTGTTTTATAGAATTAAAGAGATCTTGTCTTTTGGAAAATCAAAGATTGTAAAAAAGTTTCGTAATTATTCTGCTGCAGTCGGGAACGGATCCCTACCTGGTTTCCCAACAGTGGTATCAGAGCGACTTTATTTCTATAATTTGATTAAATTATTTGCTTACGATTGATCTCATAATCTTTTTGGAATTGAACAAAATTAAAGAATTCATATTATAAACCCAGAAATCTTGAAAGTTTATATTAGAATCTAAAAGACCCGACGAATATAATTGTTTTGAAATTCTAGAAATTTGTTCAAGTCTTTTATTTTGGGTTTGTGTTTCTAGAAATTCGCTTTAAAGCATATGGTGTTTGCTTTTGTTCTAAAATGAAACCTAGAAAAATTTAAACCCCTAGAATTGTTTTGGAGTTCTTAATACGTATTCAAGTTGTGTGATTGCTCACGTCTTTATGGAAATTGTCTACTTGCAATTGCGATTTTTCTGGAAAACAATAGATGTTGCGGTTTTGGTTCTGAAAAACTCATCCCACGTTCTCCTTAATTTTTTCTTCATGTTTTGAATATGGATTTTGGAAACTTGGTGATGGAGATCATGCCTGGAGGTTGAAATTTTTGGTTGTGATTATCTGTGAATTTACTCCCTATATGTTTTTTGCTTCTGGAAATATGTTCTAGAAATACTAGAAAGAAAAATCGAATTATATTCGATTGGGTATTAAGAAGGTGTAGATTTAATCCTTCATGAAAAACCCAAAATTGTTCTGGTGTTTATAAACCTCCAATGTTGAACAGAAACGAATTGAAGGAGATGTATGAGTTTCTAAAATAAGTTTTAGGAAAACCCAGAATCTAGAAGAATTTCGTTTTGATTTCTTTGTATTTTTTATGAATGATGATTATGGAAAAATCAAATGTTGCATTGTAGTTTTTGGAATCTGCATTGGTTCCAAAAATTCATATGTTTGTCTTGCTCTTTAGGTGAATGTATAATGTTTGTTGGATTGTTTGTTGAATAATAAATAAGACATGGAAAAAGGCATAGAGATGCCCATTGTTGTTTGTTGCTGGAGCAGTGAAAACAGACGACGACAACTTTTTGGTTTCATCCTTGGCAACATTAGGTTTTGAGACAGTTGAAGAAGAGGGATGAAGGCTCGAGAAGCGATGGCAGCAAATACCAAAAGTAGCAAAAAAAGTTTGCTGGAGAAGATGTTGGCGCGTGCGTGCATGCACTAGACACCCAAAAAAAAATTTTTTTTTAATTAAATTTGTTTTATTAAAAATATTAAGAAGTTTTAAATCCATATATATTTAAAAACAAAGAGTTTTCTAATTGTTTGAAATTTGTTTTATAAGGGTCGATTTTATTAGGATTGTTTTAGTATTTAGTTTAATTTTTCAAAGGGTTGGATTATTAAATTAAATTAAATTATCCATTCAATTCCAAAATTAAGATAATTATTTTTCTTAATTTGATTAAGATTGATAATTATATTGATTCCTAATTAATTTTAGAAAAGTAGTTTCTAAAATTAGAATTAATTAGTTTCAATTAGATTGAAATTAATTAATTAGAAAAGTTGTTTCTAAAATTAGAATTAATTATTTTCAATTAGATTGAAATTAATTAATTTGACTCTTTAATTAATTAATTTGACTCTTTAAAATTAAGAAAAGTGTTTTCTTAAATAATTAAGAAAGATGTTTCTTAATCAAATTTATTTATTTCAATTTGATTGAGATAAATTTAATTTACGATTTTTACTTGATTAGAGAATTATTGTTTAATTTATTTAGAAATTGTTTCTTTACTTGTAAATAATAAGTTTCTTGATTTATTGGAAAGGATATTATCTTGATTAAAATTTGAAAAGTGTTTTCATTTATTTATCAAGAGAAGGAGCTTTCTTTAATATTTTTGAAAATAGTTTTCTAATTTATTAAAGAAAGATTTTCTAATTGATTAAGAAATCAAGCTCTAAATAAATAATATATCATGACTTTCTTAATTAAATTTAAAAATTTTTATTTAATTTTGAAAGTAGTTTCTTTTAATTTTAGAAAATAGTTTTCTTATTAAGGAAAACCAATTTCTAATGAGATTAGAAATATTAATTTCTGATTAGATTAGAAATTGTTTCTAATTGGATTAGAATGTGTCACTTATATAATTTTGAAAAGTAGTTTTTCTAAATTATAATAAGTAAGAAAAATGATTTATTGAAAACTGTTTTCAATTAAATGTATCAAGGAAGTCGAGATAATTGGAAATAGTTTTAAATTAGATTTGAAAATTGTTTTCAAATCAAATTAAATTTTCACTTGGAATAGAAATTTAATTTATTTAGGAATCAATGGTTTTAATCTATTTTCATTTTTCCAAGGAGTTGGAAATGTTATTTTTAATTATGAAGATCAATAACTAGAATCAAACAAAGCTTGATATTTTATGCATATAATTTGATTATGAGTGCATACTTTATTTATATAGTTGATATATATATTGGATGCATGATAAATTGTATGTTTTATATGTGTGATATTTTACATGCAATTTGTGTTTGATGAGACAAATGAAATTAAATCCCCCATTAAAATATTGAGTACACGTTGAGAACGTGATTGTTGCCTTCCATTGTTATAATAATAAACCAGAGTTTTGTTTATAGTTGGCTTGTTGAGCAAACTCAAGGTCGCTTTAACCCAAACATATTTAGTCTTATGGCAGTGGGTTCTACTTAACTAAATTTATTTGATTTGGATGAGTGAACTCATGATCACATGAATTTAGAGACAAGGTTAGGAACAATATATAAAATATATTTTGGCAAGAGTTGTCACCTAACGAATCTAAGAGTCACATGAGATGTGATTGATAAAGTTGTTATCTACCTAATTTAAGTCTAGTTGGCTTGTTGGGCAAACTTAAGGTCAACTATACTTGAATAGGATCTTAGCCCACTAAAAAGATTAGAGTAATCTTTCCGAATAGTAGTGAGGACTATTATTTCAAATAAAATAATGAGAGTAACCAAATGCATGATTAAAGTCCTAATCTTATTTAGTAGTCATGGCATATAATTGATTACTTTTTTTCTTACATTTATATTTTGTTCTTAATGTAATTTACCTTATTTAGTATAGTTGATTCTTAGCGAACTAAATTTCTTGGACATAGGATCATGTTTGAGAAGTGTTCTCAAAAGTAAGATAGAAATATGTGTTCCCATTATACAATTTTGCTATAATCCCTATTGAGGATATGGAGACAAAGTTATAGAGATATGTCAAAATCATATAGACGACAAAATATATTGAGATTTTGAGTTGACTAATGTCTCTTAAACTTTGAAAACAACTTGTAAGATGTATGTTAACACCATGATACCAAAATGCAAAGGGTTACAGGAAGTGGAGCTAAAAGGTATAGTACCTTAATGAAATTGCTTAACTTAATTTAGCCTACTAAAATCTTAATTTTGGACTACAATTAAAGGCTTAGCAACAATATGATAATAGTTGTCATTAGAAGAAAATTATTGCATGATTTTTCTTGCCTATATTTGATATGATAAAGATCATATGTATTTCTAATTCATGCTTATGAGTATTTGATACTGAATTTAGGTTCAACATTATTGTAATGTGCAATGCATGGTTAGAAAGAGATTGTTAAGTAAAAGTAGTTGATCTAATTTTATACAAAGAGTTTGTATGTGTTGGATCAAAAGAGACTTACATTTAACATAAGTGGCATGAATTAAAAGTTGGATAACCGAGATTATCCTTTTATGCCATATTGGTTAAATCAACATAACGAGAATCGTAAAGTTACATACTAGGATATATAATGAATTGTATGGAACTTGTGAAACTTGTAAGGTTGAAGAATAACCAAATCAATCATTGGTGAAAGGATGATGATGGTATTGAATTGTTAAATTTTATATATGTGATGTATTGGATGGAATAAAAAATCATAAAAGGATAATATTATATTTCATTATATTACTAATAACTTTATGTGATATAGTCATACTTATTAAATGAAATGATGATTTAAAATTTTGAAAAGTTCAAACTGTTTAAATCTAAGTAGAAATTAAGCATTAAGAATGCTGAAGCACATCGATGAAATTCTTGAGGCAAATTTTATATTTTCGATTATATATAGAGAATGAGATTCTCTAGTAAATACCTTCATAACAAAAATTCCATAAAAGTATGGATTTATGTAAGGAGTAAAATACAAAATGAGATATTGTAGAGTGCAATATTATTTCTTCTTTAGCGATGCCTAGTACAATAACTTACCTTTAATAGTTCCAATTGAATCAATTAGCAAGATTTTAAATTAGATATGAAATGCTAGGTCATTGAAAGAGTCAAAGTTAATGATTCAAGGATGTAATACTTAGCTGAAGCATGTATTATCCAATTAGTTTAAAACTAAATTGAGTATTAAAAAGTTATGAGATATCCAAAAGTTAGATATATTCTTACAAACATGTTGTACAAATTGTTTGTTTCAATGTATACTTATAGGAGAATGGCTCTTAAGATAAGTAGTCGGAATAAGATGAAATTTGAAAAGTTCAAATCTTATGATAATATATCTAATTGGAAATAGTGCCTTTAATGATACATTTGATATATAATTAAAAGGCTATGAGATATTGAAATATTCACTTTCATGATGAATTCAAAGAGATTGTTTCGAGATGATTTATGAATTTATCACGTCTACAAGAAGGTTAGTGGGGGTATAGTTGTCCTCTTCAGTGGGAGTATGTGGAGACATATTGCTCACAGAGAACAACAGTTCTAATTTTTAATTGTTGAACACATAATTGCCTAAGAACAACTCTTGTTGGATATGAAAAGGTAACAAATTAATTCTGGGAATTAGATATATAGAGATAGGTTGGAAGTTGTTAACTTATTCTAAGTCCAAGTACATAGATAATATACTAAAGATATTTAGTATTTAAGATATCAAATACTTATGAAGTATTAAAGATATCCATTACTCTATGTGTGAGTTGAAATTGAGTTCAAGATGATAAGGATATAACTTTAGAAGTAAATCTAATTAAGGTTTATTTACTTAGAACAATAGGATTGGAAAGGTTCCAATGTAGCAATTGTTGTTAATTGAGCCATAATACATTTTTTATTTAGTGGAAATGATTAATTGGATCAATAAGTTCTTTAGTGAACTTGATAAAGTTTCTTTACATTGTTCAATACAGTAATGAACTGTAGAACATTAGAGCCATTGGGCATGCATAAGGAGCTAACGTCTCATCAAAGATCTAAGAATGTATTTAGGCAACTTTTCTTAATTATGATGATAATTAAGATGAGAGTTGTTTAATCAAGTGCTCACTATAGAGAATCTAGTAGAATTCTCTCGTTAAGACACTGTCCCAGTAGTAGAATAATCTTCATATGGTGATATGGTATGAAATGCTTAAACAATTGGCTTAGTGCAAGTGGGAGATTGTTGGTTTATGCCCTACAGCCAATAGCTTTGGTTGTAGTTTAGTGATAAATTATTTAAAGACGTTATTTATCTTGTACATGTTTAGATGTATAGGATAAAGTCCATGAAATAATTGTACATTGCAAAAGAAACTATAATGAGATTATAATAATGAGATTCATATTACATTTAGTATTATTCCTAAATGTTCCTAATTATTGTTCTATTAAGATTGGATATTTATAAAACGTAAAAAGACTAGCATACGTTGTGTTTTTCCTTTTAAAGGAAGTAGTCGAACTCATAGGCTAAAGTATAAAGTTACTTAAACAAACATATGGGTGCTTGTTAGAGAACAAGTTCACTGAACAGACTCAATATGAGAAATTCATCTGGAACATTACTTGTACGTCTATGGAATTCTCATTGTGATGATTGTATAAGTGATCCTTTGACTTGAGGTCATCAAAGTTATTTTATATGGGGATTGCTATGTTTTGATACTACTAATGATTTATTTAACCATGGGTGGTTTAATCGGTAGTCGTCAATGGATGTAACATGAACTATATGGAGATAGTTGTGTGATCAAGATATGATTCATCATCTTAAAGTAATTAGGGAGAATGTTTTGTTGTTCTTGATTAGTATTGATTCAGGAAATCCTTGGCCAAGGTAAAATGATGCTTTGTAAATAGTTTACAAATGTCATTGATTGAATCGATAGCTAATGGCGGAGAACTAATATGATTAGACTCAAAATAGAGTAGACATGAATTACATGCTCTATGTCTAATCAGAACATTGTATGATGAAAGGATTGAATTATACAGAAAAATCATGCATGGAAAGATTAATTAAAACTAATTTGACATTCCTAAATATTTAGGTGGTCATGATGCGTTACTAAACGTCAATCTTGATCTATGATTATAAATTGTTTAATTAGAGAATTAAAGATAAATTTAAAAGAGTTTTAATTTATATAATTCTAATTATAAATTAGAATTAGAATTTATAATCATTGCCAACATATTTGGGAACCTAATGGGTCTCACATATAGAATGGGTAGCAAAGTTAATTAATCAAGTTGGACTTGATTGTAAAGTTTGAGAAACTTTATGATTAAATATGAGATATTTAATAAAGAAAGATCAATATGAGATATTGAATCTTATATGGGCATAATGAGTATTTAATTAGAATTATTTGCAATTCTAATAAAGTTTAATTGAGATTAGATTTTAATTTCAATGAAAATACTGAAATGTCTAGAATTAGGCTTAAGCTTTATAAAGCTAGTACTTCTTACTTAACCCTCTCTATAAGAGTTACGGAGTTCTCGCAACTCATTCTGTGGAAACTGTTAGAGGGTGGATATTTGTGCGGCTATGGTGTTTGAAACGGATCGGTTTCAGGAACAGTTCGAGGGATACGATAAGATAAAAATCAAGCTTCGAAATAAGGTACGAATTAAGTTTCCGCTTTGTTGTGAGTTGTGTTAATCATTTTATAGAATTAAAAAGATCTTGGTTTTCGGAAAATCAAAGATTACGAAAAAGTTTCTTAATTATTCCGCTGCGGTCGGATCGAATCTCGACCCGGTTTTCCAACAATATGAATGCTCAAGTTTTTTCTCTCAAGGAAAAAGATTTACATTAGAAAACATAGACTAAAGAAGTTCAATTACTGGTGAGTTGGTAAAAATGGGCTTCTCTTTGCTTGAAATCTGATAGACACTTTTCCTTCGTGGCTTTGCCTCACCAAGCATTGTTATAATATCCCTCATCGATGGTCTATCTTTAGGGAGCTTGGCTGTGCAAAGGATTGCAATACGGACAACAAGAAGCATCTCTTCTTGCACATGCTTGCATTGTCCCGAGATGCTGGGCTCTAATGCTTCTACCAATGATCTGTTGTTTATAATCTTTCTCCGGACCCATTCCACAACATCCACAGACTCCCCAAATACAGGATCCAGAGGCTTCTTTCCAGTCAGAAGCTCTAGAAGTACTACACCAAAGCTGTAGACATCACTCTTCTCATCGACCTTTAGAGTGTATCCATATTCTGCAATGAGAAAACAAGAAACTGACCTTAGGATTTGATATGTACCACTTACATGTATAATAGATTATCAAGGATGAACGCTTACCAGGTGCAATATAGCCATAGGATCCAGCGACCATTGATACAGTCTCTTTCTTGTGAAGCATCATTCTTGCCAGCCCAAAATCTGCTATCCTTGCGTTAAGATTAGCATCAAGAAGGATGTTATTGGACTTGATATCGCGGTGGATGATTGGCGGTTGACAGTCATGATGGAGGTAATTTAATCCCTGAGCAATTCCAACTGCAATGTTATACCGTGAAACCCAGTCTACCAACAGCTTTCCAGCTTCTTTGCCATGCAAAGCTGTTCCAAGATTTCCGTTAGACATATACTCATACAACAGCATTATATTTGTTTCATTGTGAAGGTATCCAAACAATCTCACAATGTTCCTATGTCGTAGCCTCCCTAAGAGACTCACTTCACCTAAAAGATCACCACCGCATTCTATGTCTGTTTCTGCCCTCCATAGCTTCTTGACTGCCACCGCAGAGTGTGGACGATGAACTTCAGCCTTGTAGACGATGCCAGTTCCTCCCATGCCAATGATGTTTGATTCTTTTATGCAAGCTAGAATATCGCAGCTAGTGAAGTTGACCCTCTGGAATGCCACTAGTTTCCATGGCCATTCTTTGCTGCTCTCGTTAAACCAATCAGAGAAGTAACTGTTATACAAGTACCACCTATTATACAACCATCTAACAGTCAGAAACGCTATACCAAGAAATAAGATAATTGAAATTCCGAGGACAAATCCGATGATGACATGATGAATATGTGAATTCTGTTGCTGCTTTGATGCGTGGAAACTTTGTGAACACGGTTGAAGTACTCCACCACAAAGACCAGCATTTCCAGTGAGATCATTGGGATTTATGGTCATGAATATATCATTTGAGGGAAGTGGACCCTCAAGCTTGTTATATGAGAAGTTCAACGTTTCCAGAGTTGGCGAGTTCCCAAAGTTTTTTGGGATCTCACCTACAAGAGAATTGTTGGAAAGGTCGAGAATTGCTAATGTTGGCATAGTTGAGAGTTCTTTTGGGATTTCCCCGGTTAACTGATTGCTTCGAAGGTTAAGATTTACCAACTTTTCACAAGAAGCAAAACTCTTAGGAATTTTCCCAGAGAAATGGTTTCTTGAGAGGTCAAGCACTGAAAGTGATGGACAGTCCTGTAATTGGTCTGGAAATTTGCCTCCCAATTTGTTGCTGGATGCCAAGAATGTTTGAAGGTTAGGAATGGAGAGAATACCAGATGGAAGTGACGATTCAAGGTAATTATCCGAGACATCAATGAAAGATAATGACATAGACATAACAGTATCATCTGGGATTCGGCCACTAAGATTGTTATTGGCTAGTTCTAGCCATTGAAGTATTGGTAGATTTCCAAGGCCAAAAGGAATACTCCCAGAAATCATATTGTTTTGCATTCTAACACGAACCAATGATTTGCAGGATGAGAGGCTTAGAGGGATTGAACCAGTAAATGAATTGTTGAAGAGGACGAGTTTGGTGAGATTGCCAGAATCACATAAACTTGATGGAATCTCACCTGATAATGAATTTGAAGATACATCTAGCCATTGCAAAGGTGAGTTCTGCCCGAGATTTTTTGGCAAAGGACCTTTCAATGAGTTCCTCCAGAGCTCAAGTACCTGTAATTTGGCTAACTCACCAAGCTTGCTAGGAATTGTACCTATCAGTTGATTGCGCATTAAGTTAAGAGCTGCAAATTCTTCAGTTCTGCTAACTCCTCTGGTATCTCTCCTGATATTTGGTTGTCAGAAAGGTCCAAGAACATTAAGGCCGTGATGTTGCCAAGTTCCGGTGGAATAGTTCCAGTGAAGTCGTTATGGTACAAATAAACTGTAGTGAGCTTTTTCAGTCTACCCAATTCAGCAGGAATCTGTCCACGGAGACTGCCAACAGCAAAGTCAAGATACTCGAGATTCGTGAGGTTGCCAAGCTCTGCTGGAATTTCACCTTTGAACTCATTGTATCCAAGTATTATAGTCTCTAGAGAAGAAAGCTGGCCAATCTCTTTTGGAACCTTTCCAGTTAGGTTATTACCTGAAAGTCCCAGAAATTTCAGCTTCTGGAGATTCTTGAAAGAATCAGGAATCGAGCCTTCAAAGAAACTCCCTCGAAAATCCAAGTTTTCAATGGACGTTGCATTTCCAAGATCCTCAGGAAGTAACCCAAAAAAGTTGTTGCTTGAAGCATTGACCGAAGTCAGCCTTGATGCCCTTCCAAGGCCTGTTGGGAAGCTACCAACCAAATCGTTCTGACTAACATCGATAGTTTTCAGTGACGTGAGATTTCCTAGTGACCTTGGCAATGAAGAAGCAAACCGATTACAGGAAATGTCAAGAACAGAAAGATCATGCAAACCGGCAATGTCATCTGATATGCTGCCACTTAGATTCATGTTCGAGATTTCAAGCTTCTCCACAAGGCCCTTGGAGTTGCATGTGACTCCTTTCCAGTTACAGTGAGGTAACTGGTCCTGCGCTGCATTGCTTGGCATTTTCCAATCCTTGAGCTGATTTGAAGGATCCTTTAGGTTGGCTTTGATTGATAGCAAGGTTGACAATTCATCAAATCCTGTGGCTTGCATTCTCTCCGTAAAAAGAAGATAAATTCCGACCAAAGAGTAGAAGAACAGCATGTGTGGGGTCATTTTTGTGCTTTAGACAGTATTGCTTCTGCTAGACGTATGACATTTTTGGTTATAAGGAACAATGAAGAACGGTCGCAAGAAGGATGTTATACGACAGAAGGAACGTGAGAGGCAGGACAAGAGAGAGAGAGATTCTCTGATAAGAGTTGTGTTTCATTCACAGATCCTTCATAGGTGGAGAAAATGAAGGAAAGCAGATAGATAGACAGTAAGACAGAGAGAGAATGTAATGAACAAGGTTTAATGGATATAATGTTTACGTGGGTTCTTGGGATCTGTAGCAGCCAATAACCGGCACTTAAATGACTGTCAAGTTTTTAACTTACTGAAAATCTGGCAGACATTAAAACATGAAGAGAATGTGTTTTTTCTCATGGGCTGACTAAGCTTCGCTGTTATATGATTGATTGTAGTCAAACAAAGTGGGGATATGATAGTAGTACTCATTTAGTCGAGCAGCAAGAGCATTCTTTTAATTAGGTTGTCCACAGAAAGACTCAAAGGAAGTTCCGCTATGGTCTTCCGTTACAAACAAAACAGTGGTGTTTGCCACGATTCTGTATACTGCTGCACCTTTTTTTCCAGCAAAATCATATAATGTATTTCCTCTCTTTGATCCTCCACCGTCAATCCCATGGATAGAGCACGCACCGCTCCTCCCACCTACGGTGTTCCTGATAGAGTATTATTGCAAGTATATACACTAAATTGTAAATCATATGCTTAATTTGACTAAGCAGGTCAAGGAATCAGCTATTCAAAACCAAATACAGTCATTTCATTATTCAAAGACTTTTAAGTTAAACGAGGTATTTGATCCAAATAAATTTTGTAAGTTGTATAATATATTTTATATTTGAAATATCTAAAATTGCAGAAACTTTAAAATAGTTACAAATTTTAAACTATCAACTATTTACTTCCTAATTAAGAAAATTGATTCTAAGAAATAACAAAATATTAATAAATAAGCAATAGTTTAAAAATAAAAATTATTTATTTTAATAATATATTATTGATAAATATTAGTTAATTAATTTTAAAAAAATATCAATAATAAATTATAACTAATGTTAATAACCGAACAAAATTTTACTTTTAAAAAAGTGAAAATCAAGAAAAATAAAACTAAATATTATAACGGAAGAATAAAAAAATAACCAAACTTGCCATTGAAAATCTAGGATTCCATTTCCACTCTCTTAGGCTAAAAAGATTGAAATATCTCTAGATGATGATTTATTTGGTGGATGAGAATCCGCCCATGTTACTTCAAAGGCGAGACAGAAAAGGTTTTGAAACTTGGAACTTTCTAATATGTGGGACTCCAACAATCATTGTCTTTCTCCCGACAAGGCACAATTGCTAAGCCAATCTCCCAGAGTTTGCACATGCGCACACATCTGGCTGCTTGGCAATTATTATCTAATTTCCAAATATAATATGAAATGGGCGTAATAATTCCCATAAACCCATGTCATTTTCATGTGCAAAGGCAAAGCCATGGGAAAGGACTTGAATTAGCCAATAATTCCCATATGCATATTTTACAAACATCATGCTCTTTCGGGAATCAACGTTTCTGTCCCACTTTGATTTGTGCCAAAGCCAACTCAACCTACCAATCATTTTATGTTTATAGAAACATTGGTTCCTGAGCTCAAACAGACGCTGCCTCATCATCTTACGGAAAGCATATGAATCAACTTAAGTTTTCTAACTACAATTGAATATTCCACGTGTTTGAATATGCAACTCAATTTTCCTTCGATTTTGTAAGCTCTTGTGATAATTATTTACATAAATAATTCTTCTAAATATTCTATCGTAATTTTGATATATAACATTGAATAAAATTACAATATTTTAAACAGGAAAATTGTTATTTATCTTACACGCCTTATCTTGTATCATTCAAATTGTGAGATTCAACTGCGCTATATCAAGATATAATTCTTTTATTCAGTTGTTCTCTTCGTTCAAATTGAATTTTCTTACTTTTAAGAATAGCAAAGGGTCAAAAACAAAAAAAGACCTAAACAATTACAATAAAATTCAAATTGAACCTTATCGTTTTATCTTTTTCAAAAAAGAATCCTAATATTTTTTAGATGTTCAAGATCAGCAGTATCATTTTGGAAACGTTAAAAAATTAATCCTAAGTTAACAGTTCCGTCAAACTCCCGTTAAAAAAATACATATAATATATTATATTAACTTTGTCTGGGCCCTAGTCCACTTGTACACTCTCTATGCTAGACGATAGCGTTTGGTTAATCAGGATCTGTCCCTGAAAGATAAAAGGATAAGTGGATTTGGTGTTACTCCCCTTCAAGGATCCTTTTGAGGGGTCCAGTGGTATAAGAGCCACCAGGTTGCGTTCTTGGTAGCCCCACGTTACAAGTTCAAATCTTAGAAAAATAATGTAGGAATGGAGCCATGAAAACCTTTGTGTCAGAGTTGCACAAGTGGAGCATGGTGGAAGTATAAATGCTTAGGTATGCTAACCCTTCACAAGGGCTTTTAAGGGGTTCAGTGGTAACAGAGCCACCAGGTTGCGGCCTGGGTTTCCCATATCCCAAGTTTGAATTCCCGAATGATAACGGGATGCGGCTGGTTGTCCTTTGCATCAACAGAGTATGCGCAAGTGGAAGGCACGGTAGGACCTGTCCTCGAAAGATAACGGGACAAGTGGATTTGGTGTTGCTCCCCTTCAAGGATCCCTAGAGGGACATAGTGGTAAGAACCTTTCATGGTCTCGCCAATGTCGTGAGTTTGACTCCCTGAATGTTAACGAGTTTTGGCCATAGATGGTTGGTTGGTTAAATCTTGCTAGTCACTTTCAAGGATCCTTTTGGGGGCTTAGTAGTATTAAAGTCATCGTCGGATCTTGACAAGCGATAACATTACAGACTGAGTGAGTATGGAGGGAACCACAATGTAACATCCCGTTCCCACATAACGGGTCGGATAAGGGGAAACGGGTCTACGAGGAGACCAATTAGAGAAGTTAGGACAAACATATCTCATGCTCATGCATT
>JAOTAY010000189.1:13568932-13600828 GCA_025629805.1 Erythroxylum baracoense
ACATCACAATTTTGCACAATTATGAATTTATAAATGCACATTCATGTATACTGAATATGTACAATGCATGTTCATGATTCAATTTCTTGTCACAATGTTCATTCATACCACAATACTCAATTGATCAACCCACATTTCCATAAAAACATACTTTCGGATCTAATTTGCATGATTATTAACATAAAAAAATGAAGTAATTTGGCAACATTTCCTTCTGAAAAATTGTTCTCCCATGTCTTAAGTTTCTAATGACTCCAAGATCATCCAATTTGGTTTAGTATTTTATGAGTTATGCTCACAATATCACAGACTGTGTAAAATTGAACTTTTGGCTAGTTCTTGATCATACCCTTAAATTATACAACTCATATCTTTCAACTCAGAAATCCAAAAATTACAAACTTAATAAAAATACAGTTTATTCAATATTAACAGGACACGATTTCTATCTCGGGTAGTACTACAGCCTCAGTCAAGACTCAATTTCGAGCCAGATTTTGAAATCCTTATAGATAGAATTAAGCTTAGACTTCTTTAAGAAAGTTGTAACCGTATGAATCTACTTTAATCTGAATTAAAAATCAACTCATTTAAAATCTACAGATGAAGATATACTCAAAATACCGAAGCATGTTCAATGAAAATATTCCAGTTGACTTCCTCATTTTCATCCTAAATTCATCAATCAAATCTTTCCCAAATGACTTCAGATGGCTATATATTTTTATGGAGAGGAAGAAAAATGTGTTATGAGTTTGTTGGTTGAAAAATCAAGTCATTTGGAGGTCGGAAGAAGAAGTTATAGGCAAAAGAATGAAGGATGTTCAGAACTGTCAAACAACATCGTGCACTACCTTTTATTCCAACTTCTTTCCAGCTCTTTCCAAAACAAACCTTCGGGTCAATATTTCATGGTCATTTTAGCAAGGAATATGAAAGATTTAGGCAAAACATTCTTCTGAAAAATTGTTCCTTTATGCCTTAAGTTTATAATGAAGCTAATTTCATGCAATTTTGTTTAGTATTTTGCAAGTTATACTAAAAATGATACAGACTATTCCCAAACCATGATATAGCATAATTTTTAATTTCAATCCAAATTTCAAGACTCTTAATGACAGATTTCAAATTCAATTCCGTCATAAAAAATGTAGTTATATGTCTCTAGTTTACTTTAAATCAAACTCTATCTAATTTGGATATTCACAGATCAAGTTATGCCCTAAATACAAACATATTTTCAATGAAGTACTGCATATAACATACTCCAACTCACTTCAAACTTTCATCTGGTTATTCATATCTCTGAATTTGCTTCTTCCTTCACCACCCACACATGTATCAACACCATTTAAGCATGCAGTAATCCATAAGAATGAAAATGTACTCTAATTATGCATGCATCCAATAAAGACATTAAAACATGCATAAAACTTACTTGACTAAGCTTCTCTCTCTTTTCTCTCTTCAGAAATTTTTCCAGAACTTAGGACGCATATAGCTGGTTTCGGTGATAGATGAACAAGGGATTTAGCCACAATTAAAACCTCTAATGACAAAAAACTTCACCAGGTGTAACCTTGATAGATTATCCAAAAGCCAATAGATGAAAATGGGCAGATATGTTTTTGGTGATGGTGAAAAGAAGCTAGGAGATGGTGCTTTCAGTGGAGGCTAAACAAAAGAGCTGAAAAAAATTTCTTACTCAAACATAACTTAGGTGGCTTCATCACACAATGCCACATGTCACTCTTGCATATAGCCCATTTGTCATCAATGTAAGGCTACCACTTGTCACTTATCTATTAGTCCACATGTCACACACTAATAGGTCTATTTGTCACTCCATAATTTGTCTCTTAATTTCTTTATTTTTCTTAATCTAAATTACCTCAAATTTTCAATAGCTTTCCTAAATATCCTAAATGTCTCCAAAAATGAAGAATTTATTTTAAAACACACCAATTTAATTATTCAAGACTATTAATCCACAATTCATAAATAATAACTATTATCATTATTTTAATACACACAAAATTAATTATCCAAAATTCACACTTTAATCACATTAAAAATTCACTTATACCCGAAAAAATGTCAATGAATGCATGTAAAATTATTTCATGAATGACAACATTATTCACGTGCATGTGTATGCCATATAATGCATTTCTAAAGTCTCAATAAATTCTTATTTGTAAAGCATCCTAGAGTTAACACTAATCATGGGATGTTACATATCCTCTAATGGTCACTCCTCAACCTTCTTCTTGACGAACTCTTGTAGTTTGAGCTTTGACCGTATATGGTTCTTCACTTCCTCGATCTTGTTATGTTCGATTTCCTACAATTCCTTTGCTTCCCTCTTTGCATATAACTCTCGCAGCTGTACAATAGGGAACAGAAATACTGTCTAGTTACTTGAATTGATTCCATCGCGGGCTTAAACAAAAAGTCTTTCAACTTTTTAACCTTTTTCTCTATTTTCTACCGTTTCCTACACTTGTGAAGTTTCTCCATCTTGAGTTTGAGTTATGACCATGATACGCTCCTTCGGATTTGACTCGGTGTTACTTAGAAGAGTTCCAACATTTTGAGTCGACATTGCTTCCGCTAACTAGCCCATTTAGACTTCTAAATTATGTATAGACGAAGCATGATTTGTTGTAGCTTGCTTGAATTTACTCTCGAGCCTCCTCTATGCTTCCTCCATACCTCCTATCTTGTCCAAAATCCTGTCCAACATCGAATCCATCAAGCTTGTCTTATCCTACTAAAAGCTCGATTGCCCTTGAGGCCTGAACTGCCGCCCTCCATTATTGATGTTCGACTAGAAGAAGTTAGGGTGATTCTTCCACCCAGGGTTATATGTGTTGGAGTAGGGATTATTACCCCTCCACGTTCTAATTGGGCCCCCTATATAATTAACTTGCTCCAAGTTATCGTCTCTTATCAGATAACAATCTACTGTATCCTGATCCAATTGGCCGCATAGCTCACACTTCAATTGTGCGGCCTTTATCGTAGCTAAGGATGAAGCCTTCATATTACTGAGTTGTCGCATCAAGTTGTTAATCTTAGCATACATTGCCATCATCTGATCGACAACGACAACTCCTTTCTGCTCCCTAAAGTTAGTAGATTGTTTACTATATTCACTTACCCATAAGCAGCTATTACTGGCCATCTTCTCTATTAACTCTTCTGCTTCATCAATTGTCTTTCTCATTAATGATCCTCCTAATGCCGCATCAATGGTGCCTCTGGTATATGGGTTCGCAGCAAGAATTCCATCGGTAAGTTATGGTGTGGGCATCTCCTCTGTAGATCCGTGCAATGCTCCCATACTTCATAAATAGACTCCCCATCACTTTGATGGAAAATTGTAATTTCCTTAATAATTTTGGTGGTCTTTGTTAAAGGGAAGTATTTATCTAAAAAGGCACGCACTAACTATTCCCACGTTGTAATGTTAGTGGGGCTCAGTGAATGATACTAAGCCTTCGCTCTATCCCTAAGTGTGAAAGGAAACAACCTAATCCTCACTGCATCTTCCGACATCTGGTGATACCGGAAAGTCTCACAGATCTCGAGGAAACTCACGATGTGAGCATTCGGGTCTTCGTTTACCAGTCCATAAAATTGGATGTTCTGCTGAAGCATATTCAAGAGGGCCAACTTAATTTCAAATGAGACCGCTTGAACCGACGGTCTAGCCACTCCTTGGTTTGCAGGATTAAACCCTGGCCTTATAAAATCCATGAGGGTCCTCTATTGTTGCCTGCCAGGGTTGACTTCTTGACCTATGTTTCTTTGGAATTCCTCAACCAATTGTGCTTTCATGATCTCTTCTTCTTCTTCCCGCTGAGCTTTCCTAGGGGTTCGTTCTAAACGAGTTATATCTAAATCTAAAGTCTCTGTTGAATGACTCAAACCTCTCATAACTCTTGTGTTCATGTAAGAGCACAATTCCTAAGTCAACTAACGAAAAATGAAAATGAAGAAAAGAAAAAATTAACTATTCTAACGCCTTAAACTATAGAACTAAGTTGCCTTCCCTGGCAACGTCACCAAAAACTTGTTTGCTCAAGGTTACACGCGCTAAGTTTTACTAATTATAACCTTGGTAATTACCGCAAGCACACAGGTCATTTGTATAGTCTCTAAGGTGTCGATCCCACGAGGAAGGGAACTAGTCCTAAAATCTAAAGACAACTAAGTTCGCAATAAACCTAATTAAACAACTAATGTAGAAATTAAATCAATCAATAATCAAATTTGAGAAATTAAAGTGTTACAAGATTGAAGAAAATAGTAAACCACACAAATAATCCAAAACCTAACCTAGAAATAACCAAGTGAGAGAAAGGGGGATTCAATTCGAAATTAAAGAAAATCTACTAGTTATGCAATTTCCGATTTAACGGCCTATACGGTCCTAGGGTGAATTACTCTCTCTTGAGTTATAATTCTTGACCCTAATTGATAAACCCTAATTCAAATTATGAAAATTGCGATCTCTCAATCTACAATTGGTCTAAAACCTAAATTAGTTCTGAATTTGTCTATTAACCTACCAAGAATCTATGCTCGATCTCTCATTACACGGCTTTATCGGTTTAATTCAACTCTCTACCTATCAATTTACCTAACTCTCATTAGTCCAAATCGATGATTTTTACCTGCTCACCTTCTCAGTTTATTACCAAGTTATGAAGAATCAAAATTGAATCCCAATTAAATCGAATAAAACACCATCAAATAGATTTTATTAATATTAAGAATTAAAAACCCAAAGGTGAGTTTAGAAAAAAGATCAACACTCAATAATAGTAATTCCAATCAATATTCAATCTCATACATCAATGAAATCGAAATAAAAAATAGAAAATACTATCGGAACAGATCTCAGAGGTCGTGACTGTAAGAAATCGCCTATTTTGGGAAGTACTTTGCGTCAAACGTATCTCTGTGCCTCTCTTCCTTTGTCTCCTTCCTCAATTGCTCAATTTCTCTCTAGGTTTCTCTTAGATTTTTACAGAAACTCACTGTTTTGCTTGAATCTTTTTCAGCCTCTACTTTCTGCCGGCGACTGTCTTGTAATGTGCTACTTATTCTGTAGCAGCCCTAGGTCAAACTCGGGGTAGAAACGGTCCAAAAAATCACTCAATTTTTGAATTTTCGTGTCAGCCCAATGCAGGGCACGATCGTGACCTAACTTGATGCTCTCTATCATGATCGTGGCCCCTGGTGCACAATCATGGCCTGGCTGCTTCTGGCTCTTCCTTTTCTGTACCGATTGTGGCTACTGTGCAAGATCGTGGCCTATATCTTTTAGCCTGAACTCTTCAAATCTTCATCGTTCTTCCCCGTTTACCCTGTAACAGTAACACACACATCAAGGTACCTAAAAAAATGTAACATTTAAGCTCAAACATTCAAACTAACCCATAAAAACCACTTAAACACACAACTAACATAATTAACATATAAACACACACTTAACTCTAAATTTAACACTAAATACTTAGAAAATTACACTCTAAAACATCATGCAAAACACAACTATCACTGGTAGTTGCTTCGGGATCTAAAGGATAGTAGTTTGATCATTAGAACGATCAGTAACCATATAAAGAGTATCTGAAGTAGAATTTGGAAAATTGAGGTCCAAAGTATGATTATGCAGACGATAGATCATCTGGTGATGTAGAGTAGCCATGATGGCTGTAAGAGCTTGATCTGCTCTAATGATCTAGATCTGAACTTGCAGTCATTCAAACAAAGTAGGATCATCTAATCTGATGTTGAAATTAGGCGTTATCGTCAATATGACACTTCCATTGTTGAGAGTAGTCAGTAAGGTACCAATTAAGGCATTTTTGTACGTTGTGTATGCAGTATCTAGAAGAGATATCCTAGCTATAGCAGGTATTCCTTTTTTTCCATAAGCTGTGAGAACAAGGCATATAACCCTATATGAAGATGTGTATGATTCTGCTCTCTCCAATGAGAGATAAGCTCCTTTAGTATTTCAAGCTTTACGTACTGTTTTGCTGTTGTAGATCTGAGACCACACTATTCCAATCTGGAACTCTGGATGATTTCCTTGACTTTAGGATGTGATGTAGACAAGATAGTGCATATACTCCTTATCTAAGAATGATCACGAGAATATATACTGTATGGACTCAATAAAGGTAAAGAGGACTCACAAACACAGTTTTCTATAGGTAAATAGGTAATTTCTACTAGGTTTTCCATTTTATTAGACAACACACGCTTAACACTAGAAGGTAAACTAGACATAGACAAACTTGAAGATAAATGAACAGAGTCATGAGACAATTTTTCCTTATCTTATGGTTCTCTCCCTACTCACTAAGTCTGTAACTGAGATACAATGTTACCGCCTGTTAAGATATGAAGATGGATGTGAACACCACCACACACGATGATGTCTCATAGCTGGCCAAGATCTGATGATGACTCAGATACCACATTGGGACCCTGAAGGGCACACAAGGAATGGATACGTCCCAAACATACAAGAATTTCCTAGACATATGATAACATCATTCTTCAAACAACACCTAACAGGAGATTATACGCTATTCTAAGATGGATTGTAGACTACTGACTCTTGTAAGTTTCAAGTATGATGGTCGAGACATAATACCCTTCTCTCCTCACGAGCTTAAACTCTCAAAAGTTTCCTCTTAGGAACCTTACACATATAGTATCTACTCTCTTTCCCCGTTAGTTCTAATCTCACACAGCGGAATTGTTTGAAGGCACATTCATGGACTATCTAAGACTTTCTAATACATAAGATCCTCATAAGAGACGAGAGTAGAGTATACTTGTCTTTATATCAAGACTGATAGTAACATTCACTCAAGACTTAAGCTTTCAGGAGCGGGAGAACTCAGAGAGAAACACTCAAACTCATATTCATATATTTCTAGCTTAATTAGGTCTGCTTATAAATGAAGAAAAGCCTTGCTTTTATAGTCGAAGTAAGGGGCATAAAGGTAAAGCTACCTACAAACACACTCATTATAACTTTTAAAAAGTAAAGTACAATCATTACACTTTATCAAAGCTACTTTAAAAAGGAATCTACTTTTCTAAAAGAAAATAGAAAAGTGATAAGAAGGAATCTTACATAGTGGCTTGTGGGCCACAAATATTCTTCTTTATCACAACACTCAAAAGGAAAAAGACAACTTCTAAACTAGCCCAAGACTTGCTCAATAGACAAACTTGTAGTCTATTAAGCAAGTCCTAGGCTAGTAATGGGCTCTTACAGGTGCTCATGAATTGGACTAGATGGTCTGCTTGAGACTATAGAGTAAGGATAGGTCAGACAGGGAACTTTACCAGCTCAAATATTGATAACATTGGAGGGATCTACGGATTTCCATTGGTCAACCAATGGTGGAATAATTGACGCAAGCATAGAAGTCTCTCCAAAGTATAGACCAAAAGATGTGAAAATATTCGAAGGAGATGAGCTTGGGAATTGATTGAGTTGATCTAAGAAAGAATGTAATTCTTTTATTAGTTGGGTAGATTCTATAGACCGATCAAGAGTTGTTCGTCAATGTTGAATGTGGTTCAATGTGCATAAATGTCTAGTAGTACTCATACAGTAGGGATGATGTATGATTTAGATAACATAAGCTACGCGATCAGTCAATGCAGTGTCCTATAGATGATGACGTGTCAAAATTTAAGATATATCTATATGCCATTTTGAGAGTAGTTGGAACCATTCTAGAAATGTCCACAATAGTGGTAGGATCAGAGAGATGACGATAGACATGGAGAGGTGATAAGGAAATTGAATAAGCATATAATGTAGACAAAGACCAGAGATGCCATAAGGTAATATCATAAAAAGTATCATAAATATCATACATTAACTTATAAGAAGTAAGAAAAACAAAATGAATTGGAGTTGGTAAAATATCAAACTGAAGAAGGACAAGACAAAGGCAATAAAACAAACTCTATTAAAGGAGAGGGAAAAGGTCTATAACACTAGATGGAGTATTAGGAAATAAAGGAGGAAACTATTTTTGTATTTTACAAACCTGGGAAACTCCATTAACTAAAAAAGGGAATTCCAATCTTTCTCTTTGTAATGAGCCCAATCTTGATTGAATTACCATCTGTAGTTATAAAATATTCATCATAAGAAGACTATGACTCAGAGGTTAATATGTTGGGCTTCATGATCATACAGCTAGATCCAGTATCCATAAACCTAATAGCTTTAATGGGTTTGTCATATTTATCTTGTAAAAAGAGTTGGATTTGGACATATGGTCGTTGAATTGGTGCACGATCTAATTTTATACAAGTCTGCTGCTGTAGCATGTATAGAGAATCATATGATGATTCTTCTTCAAAGGTTGTAACAGAGATAACAAACTTTGTATCTTCATCTTCAGTAGACAGTTTCTCAATAAGCTCTTCAAAGTTATTGGAAGGATGAATAGGCAAAATAGATTGAATTTGCTTCAATATCTTGACATCTTTTTTGCTTTTGTTAGGACATATGTGTACAAAGTGACCTGGTTGTCCACAGAGAAAATATCTTTTAGGTTTTTGAGAAGGATGGGATCTTTTCTTGAAGAATCGAACATAATGTTATTTTCGTCCATCTTTTCTCACATATGTTTTCCTCAAAGGCTTGTAATCTTCCATCTATCTGCGGAACTTTTTGTGATGATAAGCTTATCTATAGTATTCTTTCTTCTTGTTATTACAATCAAATTTCTTCTTATCTTTGCACCTAATTTGAAGATAAGGCTTCTTGTAAGCTTGTTTGAGAATAGGACCACCTTTAACTATATTCTTGAATAAGGTGTGTTGGTCACACAACTTATCAAAAGAAGAGAGAGCAAGCTTGTAAATTTCTACAAGAGATATATTAGCCATATCTCTTTGCAAAAAAGTTATGGTTCTTTATAACTTCGGTTGTGGTTGATCTGAAAGGGATGAGATAAAAGTATGTCAAAGATTAGCATCATTCCATCCATTCAACAGATAGTACGTTTCTGTCATACATTTGTAATGCTTCTGGATATCACGCATGTCAATTGAACAACATTTCATTGTGAAATACTCCTGATGGATTAGTTTATCAAGTCACTAATAAATTCCTTATGAATAATTCCTAGAAGAGCTCCTGTTGTAGTGACTTGGACATACTGCATACGTTGATATTCACTTATACTTAACCACCATTCTCACAAAGTACCAGTGAAACGAGAAGTGAATTCAGACAAAATATCCAGTAACAAATTATTAGGTATGTTCATTTGTAGATCTATCCATACACCGAATTCATGCAGTCGATCTCTCCTTTTATTTGGTGGAAGATCATCAAAAGTAAACCAAGGACCTGAAGAAGGCTTGGTCTGTGTATTAGCCTGTGCAGCTAGCCTAGCATATGGTGCAGGTCTGAAAGGTTCAGTGCTTATGGATTCCACTTCACTAATTTCTGATTCAATATCAACTTTAGTTAGTTCAGGCATAGTCATCAGAACTTGTGCTAAGTCTGATAGATCAGTTAGCTAGGCTGAGGAATCACACGATGGTTCAGATATCTATTTGATAATGTCTCAGAAATTATTGCAGTTTCTTCAAAGGTTTTAGGGGCTCCAGAGTAAGCGTATGATAATTTGTCTAATTGATTAGATTGAGAAGATTGTTCTACTACACTTATAGTCTCAAGAGTTGTGATGAACTTTATCATGGGCACTTTGTCCTTCCTAGTAGAGGTAAAAGGATGAGACTTCGGTGGAGAAATTGGAGGAGATGGATCTGTAACGGTTTACTCCATTAGTTAACTAGTCAAGTTTTGTGTACGAAGGTGATGGCTCAGGAACCTTTTCTGGCTTAGGCTTAGATTTTGGCTTTTTTGGTTTTGCTTGAGTTGCCTGTTCCGCCTGAGCTATTTGAGGATGTGTGTACTTTCTCATCAAAGCATAGTTAAACTTGAATACCTTTGAATAGTCAGTTTCCTCTGGATACTTCTGATACATAGTAGAAGTATATACTGATTGTGTATATGGAAATACTAAAGAGGACGAGCTATATATAACTTTAGACTATGCAAATCGAATATCAGATTCCATTTGTCACACAATTTCTTGTATCTTCTCGATTTCTCTACATTTGTTGTCGAAGTTAGGACCTATATAATGTATGTCAATGTAATTTCGAAGTTCAACATCAATATTAGCTTTGTAAGATTGATACATTTGTTGGATCTGCTTAGAGACTACGTCAACTTTTTTATGGGTAGCATATGTCTGTTCACTGATTCCCTCAAACTTAGAATCTAATCTTCAAAGAACTCTGTTTTGTGCTATTACATTTTGTGTTTGTCAGTTTAGAACTTCATCTAATGGATTTGAGACAAGGGTACCTTTTGAATTTATTCCTGAGGCTTAGATGTATTAGTACCCCAGTGTAATGGAGGAAAGTCTTCCTTATAGGGCGCTACCATCATACACAGAATAGGAGTAGGAGTCATAACAGGAACTGCTGGCTTTGTGTAATAGCTAGAAGATTTTAGCATCTCACAAAGAGATCTTGGTCTAGATCTTTCAATAGTTAGACTAATAGATTTGTTGAATTCTTGAGATATGGTGATTCTAGCATCCAGATCTTCATCATCCTTGTGTGGATGATATTATGTCAAAGGAATACAACAATTTTTAGTCTTTTTATTCCTGCTTCAACTTCGATAACGATCATAATCATCGTCACTATCTAACTTAGGGTTGAGACAAACTTCACAGTCGGGTATAATTGGGTAAACATCCCATACAAAATGTCCACGATGGTGGATAACATAAACTGGATCTCTGTAACATTTGAAACAATAGATTGGAGGACCAGATTTACCTTCCGTTTGTGAGATATGAGTTAGATCAGAAGAACAGCCCCAGAGGTATAAGCTCCATTTGGATCTTTATTAGGCCTTACATAGATGGACATAACAATTCCATCCTTTATTGTCTTTAGAATCGGAGGAGTCGTTGTATGAAAAGAGTGTCGATGAGGCACATGAAACACTTTTAAGTAGTTGGTGATCCATTCAGTAGGCATCAACTTTTCAAGCTCTACTATTGGTAGTTGCTTTAGGATCTGAAGGATAGTAGTTTGATCATTAGAACAATTAGTAACCATGTAAAGAGCATTCAAAGTAGAATTTAGAAAATTAAGGTCTAAAGTATGATTCTGTAGACGATAAATCATCTAGTAATATAAAGTAGCCATGATGGCTATTGGATCTTGATCTGCTCTAGTGATCTGGATCCAAACTTGCAGTCGTTTAAGACAAAGTGGGATCGTCCAACCGGATGTTGAAATCAGGTGCTATCATCAGTATGATACTTCCATTATTGAGAGTAGTCAGTAGAGGACCAATCAAGGCATTTTGGTACGTTGTGTAGGCAGTGTCTAGAAGAGATATCCTGGCTGTAACAGGTATTCCCTTTCTTCCATGAAGTGTGAGAACTAGGCGTATAGCCCCTACATGAAGATATGTATGATTATGCTCTCTCTCCAAAGAGATTAGCTCCTTTGGTTCACGTATTATTTTGTTGTTGTAGATGTGAGACCACACTATTCCAATTTTGAACTCTGAATGATTTCCTTGACTTTTGGACGATACAGTAGACAAGACAGTATATATACTCCTTGTCTAAGAACAATCGCGAGAATATATACTGTAGGGACTCAACAATGGTTAAGAAGACTCACAAACACGATTTTCTACAAGTACATAGGTAATTTCTACTAGGTTTTCTATTTTATTAGAGAATACATGCTTAACACTAGAAGGTAAACTAGACATAGAAAAACTTGAAGATAAACGAACAGGGTCATGAGAAAGTGTTTCCATATCTTATGGTCCAACTCACTAAGTCTGTAATTGAGATACAATGTTACCGCCTATCAAGATACTAAGATGGTTGTGAACACCGCCATACAAGATGATGTCTCATCACCTGCCAAGATCCAATGATGGCTTTGATAACACACTAGGCAAGATGCGACCGATGGCTCTGATACACCGAGCAAGATGCGACTGATGGCTCTGATATCACACTAGGACCCCAATGGGCACACAGGGAAAGGATACGTCCCAGACGTACCAGTATGTCCTAGACATACGACAACACCATTCGTCAAACAACACCTGACAGGAGATTACACGTTACTCCAAAGTGGATTGTAGGCTACTAAGTCTTATAAGTTTTAGGTATAATGGCAGAGACACAACGTCCTTCTCTCTTCATGGGCTTAAAATCTCAAGGATTTCCTCTTAGAAACCTTACACACACATTATCTACTCTCTTTCCTGTTAGCTCTAATCTCATTCAGTGGAATTGTTTGGAGGCACAATCATGGATTGTTTTAGACTTTCTAACACACAAGATCCTCATAAGAGGCCAGTGTAGAACATACTTGTCTCTATATCAAGACTGATAGTAATATTAACTCAAGACTTAAGCTTTCAGGAGAGGGAGAACTCAGAGAGAAACACTCAAACTCATATTCATATGTTTCAATTTAACTAAGTTTGACTACAAATAAAGAAGAGCCTTGTTTTCATAGGTGAAGCACGGGGCATAAAGGTAAAGCTACCTACAGACACACTCATTACAACTTTAGAAAAAAAAAGTACAATCATTACACTTTGCCAAAGCTACTTTAAAAAGTAATCTACTTTTCTAAAAGCAAACAATAAAGTGATAAGAAGGAAACTTGCATAGTAGTTTGTAGGCCACAAAGATTCTTCTTTACTAAAAACTTAAAAGAAAAAAATCAAACTTCTAAAAAAAAGCACCCCATAATCAAGGCATTTGATGCAGTAGTTGTCACGGATTGGTTCATGTCATGATTGTAAATTGGACAGAGAGTTTGGATCACTTGAGCTATCAGAATGACTTGGAGAAGTCTTTCGTCATTTATTGGGACTAAGCTCACATCTGTGAAGTTCATGCAGGAATTAATTTAACTCATCTTCATTAGGGCTGTAATTATCCTCATTAGGATGTTGAGCATCTTGGAAGATAGAGTTTTAAGGCTAAGAAGGTCCTGCAATGTTTGAAACTATTTCTTTTATATCATATTGAGGACTATTGGAACCCTGTATGTCAACTTCTGGTGCTTTAGGTTCATCAGGAACAAATTCTCTTAGATAAGGTCCAATAGAAGTAGAGATGATTGGTGTCTTAGGAAAATGATTTATCTCTTCGAGAAAATCTCGAAGAGATAGGAGCATATTATTTTGATGTCATGGCCAATATAATGAAGTGTGATAAAAATGGACACGTTGTTCAGTGTAAAGGGCTCCAGTATAAGTTTTTTGATATGGACGATGAAGGATGAAGAAACAATGTGTAGATTGTCGTCTAGTGGAGGCATTCCATAGACGACGTTGAGAAATGACAATAGAGCATTGTTGCTTCCATTGTTCCAGTGGTTCGAACCATTCAAGAAATGACCATAACAAAGAACTTGCATTATTTTGATCACAGAGATGTTGGTAAAGCTGAAGAGGAGATATAGTGACGGCATAAGCATAAAGGGCAGAAAGTGCCCAAAGATACCATAATGTTTTTTTCAGAAAGAGGATTATTAAGGAAAGTTATATTAAGGTAGGGTTCTTTGAGATTGAATATTGTGGGACTACTAAGATAATTAGTTTCACTAAAAAATGATGCAAATAATAAAACAAACTTATACGAGCAAGAGAAGCTACTTCAAAAGCACTCGTAGGTATACTAGCTATTGGAGGAAAGTATTTTTTGGTAATGAAAGAAAGATTGTGATTAGCCATAATGAATGAAAAATCAAAGACTTTAAAAGATATACCTCGCTGAAGAGAAAGAAGATATTTATAGTGAGAAAAAGTATCTGGAGGCCATGATGGATGCTGTATCTGAGCGATGAGGATAAGTATTGTGTAGAAATATAATCAGGAGGCTAAGGAGGATGTTGTTTGAGCAAAGTGGATATCTATGGAAAATATGCTACCATGTGTAATCTTTTTATACGACACTTTTGCTTGAGATGTTGATGAACATTGGAGATCTACTGAGCCTAGTCTGACTGTTTGAGCTCAATAAGATTCTGCTTTAGAAGTAGACTTACTATCTTTATGTCAGTATATGGACTGAAAAATGATCGATACCTAAGGCCTGGAGGTAGGATCTATAAAGTTAAGGCTTTATTGTATACATCCATACCAATGAGAATATCTGGGCCAGGTAAATTGTTGCCAAGAACTTTAGTCCATACTATACACTATGGAAAGAATCGAGTTTCGATCTTTCTCTTTGTAATAAGCCCGATCTTGAATGAATTACCATCTACAGTTGTAAAATATTCATCATGAGAAATCCATGACTTAGAGGATAATATGTTGGGCTTCATGATCATACGGTTGGATCCAGTATCTGTAAACCCAATAGCTTTAATGGGTCTATTATATTTATCTTGTAAAAAGAGTTGGATCTGGACATATGGTCGTTAAATTGGTGTACAATCTAATTTCATACAGGTTTGCTGCTATAGCATGTATAGAGAATCATCTGATGATTGTTCTTCAGAGGTCGTAATAGAGATAGAAAACTTTGTATCTTCATCTTCAGTAAACTGTTCCTCAATAAGATGTTCAAAGTTATTGGAAGGATGAATAGGTAAAATGGATTGAATTTGCTTCAATATCTTGACATCTTTTTTGCTTTTGTGAGGACAAGTGCATGCAAAGTGACCTGGTTGTCCACAGAGAAAACATCTTTCAGGTTTTTGAGAAGGAGGGGATCTTTTCTTAAAGAATTGAACAGAACATTGTTTTCTTCCATCTTTTCTCACATATGTTTTTCTTAAAGGCTTGTAATCTTCCATCTGTCTGTGGAACTTTCTATGATGATAAACTTGTATGTAGTACTTTTTCTTCTTGTTACTACAGTTACATTTCTTCTGATATTTTCACTTAATATGAAGATAAGGCTTCTTGTAAGCTTGTTTAAGAATAGGACCACCTTTAACAATATTCTTAAATAAGGTATGTTGGTCACATAACTTTTCAAGAGAAGCAAGAGCAAACTGGTAGATTTCGGCATGAGATATATTAGCTATATCTCTTTGCAAAGAAGTTATGGTCCTTTGTAACTCTGGTTGTAGTTGACCCGAAAGGGATGAGATAAAAACTTATCGAAGATTAACATCATTCCATCCATTTAAAATATAGTACCTTTCTGTCATACAATGCTTTTGGATATCATGCTTGTCAAGTGAACAACATTTCATTTCAAAATACTCCTGACGGATCTATTTATAAATTAGTTGAATGTCCCCAATGAATCCCTTATGAATAATTACAAGTTATACTTTTCCACCATTTTTGCAAAGTACAAGTGAAACAAGAAGTGAGTTCAGACAAAATATCTGGTAACAGATTATTGGGTCTGTTAATTTGTAGATCTATCCATGCACCGAATTCATGCAGTTGATCTCTTCATTTCTTTGGTTGAATATCTTCAAAAGTAAACCAAGGACTTAAAGAAGGCTTGGTCTGTGTATCAGCCTATGCAGCTGGCTCAGCTTGTTGTGCTAGTGCAAGTCTGAAAGGTTCTGTACCTGTGAATTATGCTTTACTAATTTCTAGTTCAATATCAACTTCAGTTGGTTCGGGCATAGTCATCGTGCTAAGTCTGATAGATCAGCTAGCTGGGTTGAGGAATCAGATGATGGTTCAGATATCTGTTCAAATGATGACCCAAAAATTGTTGCAGTTTCTTCAAAGGTTTCAGAGGCTCCAGAGTAAGCGTCTTATGATTTGTTTAATTGATCAGATTGAGAAGATTATTCTACTGCAGTCATAGTCCAAGAGTTATAATGAACTCTGTCATGGGCACTTTGCCATTCCCAGCAAAGGTAGAGGGATGAGACTTCAGTGGAGACGTTGAAGGAGTATAGATCTGTAAAGGTTTACTCCATTGGTTAACTGGTTCAGGTTTTGTGTGTGAAGGTGATGGCTCAGGAACGTTTTTAGGCTTAGGCTTAGATTTTGGCTTTTTTAGTTTTTCTTGAGCTACCTATTTTGCTTAAGCTGTCGGAGGATGTTTTTACTTTCTAATCAAAGGATAGTTAAACTTGAATACCTTTGAATAGTCAGTTTCCTCTAGATACTTCTAATACATAGGAGACGCATATACTGGCTGTGTATGTGGAAATATTGAAGACGACGAACCATACACAACTTTAGACTATGCAGATTGCATATCAACTTCCATTTGTCGCACAATTCCTTGTATCTTCTCTATTTCTCTACATTTATTGTTGAAGTTAGGACCCATATAATATATGTCAATGTAATGCTAAAGTTTTGTGCTAAAGTCGAATCAAGTCTTTAAAGAACTTTGTTTTATGCTACAGCATTCTATGTTTTCCAGTTCAGAACTTCATCTGATGGATTTGAGATAAAGGTACCTTGTGAAGTTATTCCTGTCGCTCGGATGTACGAGTTAGAGATAACCCTCGTTGATGCATCAGTACTCCTATGTAATGGAGCAAAGTCTTCCTTATAAGGCGCTACCATCATGCACGGAATAGGAGCAGGAGTCATAACAGGGACTGTTGGCTTTATGCAACAGCTAGAAGATTGAGGTCCAAAGTATGATTCTGTAGACAATAGATCATCTAGTGATGTAAAGTAGCCATGATGGCTGTAGGATCTTGATATGCTCCAATGATCTGGATCTGAACTTGCAATTGTTCAGACAAGGTGGGATCATCCAACCTGATGTTGAAATCAGGTGCTAACGTCAGTATGACAGTTCCATTATTGAGAGTAGTCAATAGGGTACCAATTAAGGCATTTTGGTACATTGTGTAGGTAGCGTTTAGAAGAGATATCCTACCTGTAGTAGGTATTCCCTTTCTTCCACAAAGTGTGAGAATAAGGCGTATAGCCCCTACATGAAGATGTGTATGATTATGCTCTCTCCAAAGAGAGATAAGCTCCTTTGGTATTTCAAGCTTCACATATTATTCTGCTGTTGTAGAGTTGAGACCACACTGTTCCCATCTGGAACTCTGGATGATTTCCTTGACTTTAGGGTGAGATGTAGACAAGATATTACGTATACTCCTTTTCCAAGAATGATAACGAGAATATATACTGTACGGACTCACCAAAGGTAAAGAAGATTCACAAACACGATTTTCTATAGGTATATAGATAATTTATACTAGGTTTCTATTTTATTAGACAACACATGCTTAACACTAGAAGGAAAACTAGACATAGACAAACTTGAAGATAAATAAATAGGGTCATGAGACAGTGTTTCTTTATCTTATGGTTCTCTCCCTACTCACTAAGTTTGTAATTGAGATATAATGTTACAGCCTGTCAAGATACGAAGATTGTTGTGAACACTGCCACACACAGCAATGTCTTATCGCTGGCCAAGATATGACGATGGCTCTGATACTACGCCGAGACCTTGAAGGGCACATAAGGAAAGGATATGTCCCAGATGCACCAGTATGTCCTAGACATATGACATCACCATTCTTCAAACAACACCTGACAGGAAGTCATACGCTACTCCAAAGTGGATTGTAGACTACTAACTCTTGTAAGTTCCAGGTATGATGGCCGAGACATAAAGCCCTTCTCTCTTTACGGGCTTAAACTCTCAAAGTTTTCCTCTTAGGAACCTTACACACATAATATCTACTCTATTTTCCTGTTAATTTTAATCTCATACAGCGAAAATGTTTGGAGGCACAGTCATGGACTGTCTTACACTTTTTGACACACAAGATCCTCATAAGAGGCGAGTGTGAAGCATACTTGTCTTTGTATCAAGACTGATAGTAACATTCACTTAAGACTTAAGCTTTCAAGAGAGGGAGAACTCAGAAAGAAACACTCAAACTCATATTTATATATTTAACTAGGTCTGTTTGTAAATGAAGAAGAGCCTTGCTTTTATAGGCGAAGTAAGGGGCATAAAGGTAAAGCTACCTAAGACACACTTATAACTTTAGAAAAGTAAAGTACAATCATTACACTTTATCAAAGCTACTTTAAAAAGGAATATACTTTTCTAAAAGCAAACAGTAAAGTGATAAGAAGAAATTTTGCATAGTAGTTTGTGGGCCACAAAGATTCTTCTTTATCAAAACACTCAAAAGGAAAAAGTCAAACTTCTAAAAAGACATGTCCCACTTCAAAGTGATAAGGTAAGATCATGATCATCATCTGTCAGGGCCATGTCATTATCAATCTGTTCAAGAATATGACAAATTTCAGTTGCAGTCCATTAAGCAAGTCCTGGGCTAGTAATGGGCTTTTACATAGGATCGTGAATTGGACTAGACAGTCTGCTTGAGACTATAGAGTGGCAATGCCTTAGATAGGAACTTCACTAGCTCAAATATTGATAACATTGGAGGGATCTACAGATTTCCATTGGTCAAATGATAGTGGAATAATTGGTGCAAGCATAGAAGTCTCTCCAACGTATGGACCAAGAGATGTGAAAATATTTGAAAGAGATGAGCTTGGGAACTAGTTGAGTTGATCTAAGAAAGAATGTAATTCTTCCATTAGTTGGGTAGATTTTGTAGAACAATCAAGAGTTGTTCGCCAATGTTGAATGTGGTTTAATGTGTATAAAGTCCAGTGGTACTCATACAGTAGGGACGATGTATGACGTAGATAGCATAAGCTTTGTGATCAATCAATGCAGTGTCCTATAGATGATTATGTGTCAGAATTTAAGACATATCTATACGCCATTTTGAGAGTGGTTGGAACAATTCTAGAAACGTCTACAATAATGGGTTGGCATTGGTAGGAACAGAGAGATGATGATAGATATGAAGAGGTGATAAGGAAGTTGAAAAAGCTTATAATGTGGACAAAGACTAGAGATGCCATAAGGTAGCATTATAAAGAGTATCATAAATATGATACATTAACTTATAAGGAGTAAGAACATCAAAACTACTTGGAGTTAGTAAAATATCAAACTGAAGAAAGACAAGATGAAGGTAATAAAAGAAACTCTATTGAAGTAGTGGGAAAAGGTCTATAACACTAGTTGAAGTATTAGGAAATAGAGGAGGAAACTCTTTTTTTTATTTTGTAAACCTAGGAAACTCTATTAACTAAAACAAAGGAATAAAATGATGCGAAGAGTTTGAAAGAACTAAGAGAAGTGTAGGAGTGCATTGTGAAATATGGTGGCTATGGTGGATGCTGAAGAAGCAGATTGCTTATGGATAAAAAATATCCTGCCACTAGAATGTTTCTAAGCAATGAGGGTAAGTATTGTGCAGAAATATGAATAGGAGGCCAAGGAGGATGTTATCTAAACAAAGTGGATATGTATGGAGAATAAGGTACCATGTGTAATCTCTTTGTACCACACTTTTGCTTGAGACGTTGATAAACATTGGAGACCTGTTGGGCCTGATTTGAATTGTTGGGCTCATTGAAACTCTACTTCAGAAGTAGTCAAACCTTCTTGATGTCAGTGTATGGACTGAAAAGCTATCGATACCTAAGGCTTGTGTGTAGGAGCTATAAAGGTAATGCTTTACTCTATACATCAATACCAATGAGAATATCTGGGCTAGGTAGATTATTGCTAAGAACTTTAGTCCAAACTGTACATTGTGGAAAGAATCGAATTTCGATCTTTCTCTTTGTAATAATCCCGATCTTCAATGAATTACTATCTACAGTTGTAAAATATTCATCATGAGAAGTCTATGACTTAGAGGATAATATGTTAGGCTTCATGATCATAGGACTAGATCCAGTATCCATAAACCCAATAGCTTTAATGGGTCTGTCATATTTATCTTGTAAAAAGAGTTGGATTTGGAAATATGGTCATTGAACTGGTGTGCGATCCAATTTCATACAAGTCTACTGTTGTAGCATGTATAGAGAATCATCTGATGATTCTTCTTCAGAGGTTGTAATAGAGGCAACAAAATTTGTATCTTTATCTTCAGTATACCGTTCCAAAAATAAGATCTTCAAAGTTATTGGAAGGATGAATAGGCAAAATAGATTGAATTTGCTTCAATATCTTGACATCTTTTTTGCTTTTGTTAGGACATATGTGTACAAAGTGACCTGGTTGTCCACAGAGAAAACATCTTTCAAGTTTTTGAGAAGGACGAGATCTTTTCTTGAAGAATCGAACAGAACATTGTTTTCTTCCATCTTTTCTCATATATGTCTTCCTTAAAGGCTTGTAATCTTCCATCTATCTACGGAACTTTCTGCGATGATAAGCTTGTCTATAGTACTCTTTCTTTTTGTTACTATAGTCACATTTCTTCTAATCTTTGCACTTAATCTGAAGATAAGGCTTCTTATAAGCTTGTTTGAGAATAGGACCACTTTTAACAATATTCTTGAATAAGGTATGTTGGTCACACAACTTATCAAGGGAAATGAGAGCAAGCTGGTACATTTCTTCAAGAGGTATATTAGTCATATCTCTTTGCAAAGAAGTTATGGTCCTTTGTAACTCTGGTTATAGTTGATCTGGAAGGGATGGGATAAAAGTATATCGAAGATTAACATCATTCCATCCATTTAATAAATAGTACCTTTTTGTCACTACATTTGTAATGCTTCTGGATATCACGCTTATCAAGTGAACAATATTTCATTGCAAAATACTCCTGACGGATTTGTTTATCAATCAACTGAAAGTTAACAACGAATTCCTTATGAATAATTCTAAGAAGAGCTCCGGCCATAGTCACTTGAATATATTGCATGCGTTGATATTTGCTTATACTTTTCCACCATTCTCGCAAAGTACTAATGAAACGAGAAGTGAATTTAAACAAAATGTCCAGTAATGGATTATTAGGTCAGTTTATTTGTAGATTTATCTATGCACCGAATTCATGCAATTGATCTCTCCATTTCTTTGGTAGAAGATCATCAAAAGTAAACCAAGGACCTGAAGAAAGCCTAGTCTATGTATTAGCTTATGCAACTGGTGTTGATGTAGGTCTGAAAGGTTCAGTACCTGTGGATTCTGCTTCACTAATTTTTGGTTCAATATCAACTTCAGTTGGTTCAGGCGTAGTCATCAAAACATGTGCTAAGTTTGATAGATCAGTTAGTTGGGCTAAAGAATTAGAGGACGGTTTAAATAATGACTCAAAAATTGTTACAATTTCTTCAAAGGTTTCAGAGGCTCTAGAATAAATGTATGATAATTTGTCTGATTGATTAGACTGAGAGGATTATTCTACTGCAGTCATAGTCTTAAGAGTTGCGATGAACTCTGTCACGGGCACTTTGTCCTTCCTAGTAGAGGTAAAAAGATGAGACTTTGATGGAGATGTTGGAGGAATATGGATCTAAAACGGTTTACTTCATTGGTTATCTAGTTCAGGATTTATATATGATGGTGATGGCTTAGGAACCTTTTCAGTCTTAGGCTTAAATTTTGTCCTTTTCAGTTTTGCTTGAGCTATCTGGGGATATGTGTACTTTCTAATCAAGGGATAGTTAAAATTGAATACCTTTGAATAGGCAATTTCCTCTATATACTTCTGATACATAGGAGAAGCATATACTGGCTATGTATGGGGAAATACTGAAGAGGACGAGCCATATATAGCTTTAGACTGTGCAGATTGCATATCAGCTTCCATTTGTCCCACAATTCCTTGTATCTTCTCGATTTCTCTACATTTGTTGTCAAAGTCAGGACCCATATAATTTATGTCAATGTAATGCCAAATTTCAACATCAAGTTGTTTGATCTGAGCTTTGTAATATTGATACATTTGTTGGATCTTCTTAGAGACTACGTCAACTTTTTGATGAGTAACATGGGTCTGTTGACTGATTCCCTCAAGCTTAGAATCAATTCTTCTAAGAACTCTATTCTGTGCTACTGCATTCTGTGTTTGCCATTTCAGAACTTCATTTGATGGATTTGGGACAAGTGTACTCTGTGAAGTTATTCCTGACGCTCGGATGTACAAGTTATAGATAACCCTAGTTGATTCATTAGTACTATTATGTAATGGAGGAAAGTCTTCCTCATAGAGCGCTACTATCGTGCACCGAATAGGAGTATGAGCCATAACAGGAACTGCTGGCTTTGCGTAACAGCTTGAATATTTTTGCATCTTATAAAGAGATCTTGGTCTAGATCTTAAAATAGTTAGACCAATAGATTTGCTGAATTCTTCAGATCTGGTGATTCTAGCATTTGGATCTTTATCATCCTTGTATAGATGATATTGTGTTGAAGGAATACAATGATTTTTAGTCTTTTTCTTCCTCCTTCAACTTCGATAACGATCATCATCATCGTCACTATCTGACTCAGGGTTGAGATAGACTTCACAGTCGGGTTCGCACATAGAGGGGGTCAACACCCCATAAAAATGTCTACGATGATGGCTAACATAAATTGGATCTCCATTAGATTTGAAATATTGAATTGGAGGACCAGATTTATCTTCCTCATGTTAAAATACGAGCTAGATCATAAAGATACCCCCTGGGGTAGAAAAACTTGCCGAATCTTCACTGGGCTTTGTGTAGATGAACTTCACAGTTCCATCCTTTAGTGTCTTTATAATCGAAGGAGTTGTTATATGAAAAGAGTGTCGATAAGGCATATGGAACACCTTTTGATAATTGGTGATCCATTTTGTAGGCATCAACTTTTCAAGCTCCACTGCTGGTAGTTGTTTCGGGATATGAAGGATAGTAGTTTGATCATTAGAATGATCAGCAACCATGTAAAGAGCATCCGAAGTAGAATTTGTAAAATTAAGGTCTAAAACATGATTCTGCAGACGATAAATCATCTGGTGATGTAGAGTAGCCATGATGGCTGTAGGATCTTGATCTACTCAAGTGACCTAGATCTAAACTTACAGTCGTTTAGACAAAGTGGGATCATCTAACTTGATGTTGAAATCAGGTGCTATCATCAGTATGACACTTTCATTATTGAGAGTAGTCAACAGGGACCAATCAAGGCATGTTGGTACATTGTGTAGGCAGTGTCTAGAAGAGATATCCTAGTTGTAGTAGGTATTCCTTTTCTTCCATGAAGATGTGTATGTTCTGCTCTTTCCAAAGAGATATTAGCTCCTTTAGTATTTCAAGCTTCACGTATTGTTCTGCTGTTGTAGATATGAGATCACACTATTCCAATCTAGAACTCTGGATGATTTCTTTGACTTTAGGATGAGACATAAACAAGATAATATGTATACTCCTTGTCCAAGAACAATCACAAGAATATATACTATACGGACTCAACAAAGGTAAAGAAGACTCACAAACATGTTTTTCTATAGGTACATGGGTAATTTCTACTAGGTTTTCTATTTTATTAGACAACATACGCATAACACTAGAAGGTAAACTAGAAATAGACAAGCTTGAAGATAAATGAACAGGGTCGTGAGATAGTGTTTCCATATCTTATGGTTCTCTCCCTACTCACTAAATATGTAACTGAGATACAATGTTACCACCTATCAAGATACGAAGATGGTTGTGAACACCGCCACATACGAAGATGTCTCACCACTGACCAAGATCCAACGATGGCTATGATACCATTGAGCTCCCCTAAAGGATCGTTGAAGGGGAGTAATAACAAATCCACTTATCTCATTATCTTTCAGGGACATGTCCTACCATGCCTTCAACTTGCACATACTCTGATGATGTGAGGGGCAGCCAGTCGTATCCTGTTATCACTTGGGGATTCGAACTTGGGATGTGGGAAACCCAGGCCACAACTTGGTGGCTCTGATACCACTTCCGGCAAGATGTGACTGATGGCTCTGCTATCATTTATCCTATATTTGTTCTCCTAAAGGCATATGCAATCATAACTTTGCCATTAGGGCAAAGATACACTTTTATGTTTGACACTATCTATATAGCAATTTCTTCTAACCTAAACTTCAAGGCAACCTTAGTAGTGGTTATCTTATCGATTATCTAGTGAGAATTAGAAAATTGTACACAACCTTAAATACTTAATGATATATTTTTAAGCCTTACTCAAAAGTTTAACGTTAGTTATCAATTTCTAGGTTCAGATTAGTGATGGATGTTGTTAACCAAGTTCTATATATAATAAAACTCTCAATATCCACAAGTATACGAATCTTATCTTGTAGTATAAGAGATTATCATTCCTACGAGGATTATGCAATAGCTAATAATTTGAACCTAACTTTGTCTAAGGTAACACGAAATTGATTTGAATTAAATTTAAATAAAAATTTTAAAATAATAATAAATGAAACCCGTAATCGAATAAAGAAGTAAACTGCCAATTAAAATTAAGGTTTGGTCAAGATTGAATACTTAGGAACTATTCTTTCCTTATTTTCATTTCTTTAATCTTGTTGATTCAATTTATGTGTTTGATCCTAGATTTCCCAAGGTTTTTATTACTCTCTCTTAAGATCTAATTAATTAACCTTAATTGACTTCAAAATTCACGAATTTGTAATCTCCTAATTCAAAAAACTATTCCTAAATTCTTCACTTATATTTAAAGCAATCTGTTAGATAATTGATTTTGCAAACAAGATCTCTCTTCAATTGATCATTAATTTGATAATTGTAGGTCTATTAAATTGCCAACTCTCGGTGTATAACCTAACATTAATTAGTTTGACTTACTGTCTAAATTTATTGTCAAGTTTATGCATAAAAAATTATCACAAACATCTAGAAATATATTGAATTCAAAAATAATTAAAAATCATAAATTAATTCCAAAATAAATCCTAATCTGAATTTAGAAATCCATTAACATGTTTAACATCAAGGACATCACATTACACATCAAGGATAACAAAAGAAATAAAGAAAAAGAAAAAAAATTTGTTAAGGCCTTGATTTGAAATGTTGGAAAATTTGATGTTCTTCTTGATCTCCTACTTTTGATTCACTTTGATGCAATGTTTGTTGTGGTCTTTGTTGTATTTCATGTTCTTAAATGATGCATTACGGTTCTAGGGTCGTGTCTAGGGTTTTCCTGCATTGTTCAAATCCAAAAATAGCCTCAAACCATAAAACAAAAGAAAAAAACTCATGCAGAGAAATCTCAAGTCAAGATTGTGCCTCTACTATTTTCCTCTCTATCACAATCATGTCTCAAGCTTCCTCCATTTTCTTTGTTCTTCAATTTCCTGATTTCCAATCATCACAAACACATCTAGCACCTTATAAAATATAAAATTAAGATTGAATTCATGCTTTAAACCACGCAAACAATTAAAATGTAAACAAACACGCACAATGACATAATTCTAAGCCTATAAATACAATAATCATCTAATAGACACTTAAAATCATACTAAAACACTTGGGAAAACATAGTATGATCTATTCCTAGCAACATCCCACACTTAACTTTTTGCTTGTCCTTAATCAAGAACAAAAACACAAACAAACAACACCAAAAACACATAAGCATACATTCATGCAATATGCAATAATGATACAATGACATCGAATTTTTTTGGATTCAATTTAACTACAAACATCAATCATTCAAATTTTGCCAATATACTAACCTATTCCTTTCATATTTAAGTACTTTGAATTGAATATACATATCAATTAAAATATTAACACCCTATTCATACACCTAAGACACTTGTAAACTACATTTATAACTAATGATTAATTAAAAAGGTAACTGTCATTAAGTATTCTTTCATAAAAATTTTTGCTATTTTCAAAGATCAGTAGGTTTTATTTATTGAAACGTCATTTTTAAAATTTTCTTTAATGTTAACCTGTTCTTTTGACATGAAGATCCCTCAGTTACTTAACTAGGTCATATTTTTTATTTAACTTGGTTGGAATGTCATTCTAGCCTTTTGACATGAAGAAACATATTTTGTTGTAAATGCCCCCAGTTACTCAGCTATATCACTTCTTAACTGGCTACTAGCTCTATTCTTAACCTATTTTTCAAAAAGGACTAGCAAAATAGGAGTTTATTTAACACACTTTTTTAAGTAATTCTTAGCCTACCTTATTTCTTTTTAGTCAATCATTCTTATAAAATGTTACTAGTCATGTTAACCAATTCAATTTACTTATAATTATAAATGTATATCACAAATTTTCTAAAGTGAAGAATATGTGTCATATCCTAATTAACATGCATATTTATCTAAGATACTTAAAACATATTTTAAAAAAATACTTAAAATATAAAATTCATAATTTAGTATGCCTTTACAAATTAAATGATTATGTTTAAAGCTAAACTAATTCCACCAAATTCTTGCAATTGTCACATTCACACAATTCACACATATGCAACAAAATGTGCACATAATGTCAACCTAGCCCAAACTAACATAATATGATATGTAAAATTCACATACATGACATGTTAATGCATAAATCTCCCCAAAATTAGACATCTCATTTTCCTCAATGTGAGAAACCAAACAAAACATAAAAAATAAATAACAAAAATTTTAGAGCAAGAAACCATTTACAGAGATTGAGACGGTAACGGTGTGGGTGAAGGAATTTGAACACCTTGAGCAGTAAAGTACTTCAAAATCTTCTTTGTGTCACGTTGGTGTTTTTTTGTTCATACGCCATCTCCTTCATATGCATCTCCATGGTGTTCATGCACTCTGCCATAAGCTTATTGCTTTCGAAACCAAATTAAAGACTTTCTCCCAACCTTCCTCTTTATCATCCTTTGTTTCTTTACTTATCGAGCCCTCTATTTGATGCTATGTGATATGTGCTTAATTGTTATACATTTATTCCATAACACCTGGTGATTAATGATATAAAAATGCTTAAGATACTCATTTTAGTTCATATTTATTTTTAAGTACAATTCAGAAATGAAAGAGCTAAAGTGAGTCAAAAGCACTATATTTAAGCCATTTTCGAAGATTCACACTCACTTCTCTTCATGGAGCAAGAAGGATTAAAGCAACAGGAGATAAGAAAATACTAAAAGGAATGAAGATTATCACAGGTCATAGCCATAAGACGCATCTCATAGCCATGACAAATTTGTCATGGATGTGAGAGGTGTGTCACGCCCATGACACACTTGTCATGGGCATGACACTAGTTGTATGGTATGACAACCCATGTCATATCCATGCAAGGTGTCTCACAATTTTGCATGGTGTGACAACCCATGTTATACCACTCATGGCCATGAGACATTGCTAGCTCACCTAAAAACTTTACTTTTTAGTATAAAAATGATGTTTTGTGACAGCAAAGGCATGTTTTTATTTGGGAAAAATTAGAGGAGCTCTTGGGAAACAAAAATGAAGAGGGAAACGAAGTTATCACATATGGAGAGACCCATGGAGGGCTAGACTTCTCGACACCAGTTTGGAGGTGACATCTATACCAAAGGACCCAGTTAAGCATACCCTTCATTGTGTTTGTTATTTTAACTCTCTTTTCAGATTGTTTACGTTATCTTACGTTTATGGATTAAGTATTGTGTAAGAATGATTTTGATGCTCTATTGGATTATTTTTCATAAGAACCCATTGCTAGAATTTTAAATACGATAAGTAATAGTCATGTTTGAATTCATTTGTATCAACTAATGGTATTATATCACTACAAGAAAAATGGAGTTTAGTAATGGACATTATTGACGAAACACCTACAGATTCTGTTGGTAAGATAAGTTAGCGACAGAATTTATCGACGGATTAAGGCGTCGGAGAAATGGCCATAGGTAATAATATGCGACAAATTACATATTTTTTGTCACTAATTTATTGATGGATATTTTGTGTTACCGTCAGTGAATATACTGATGGTACTTTGTGCTAACGATAAATTTAGCGATGGAAAGATTGCTTCGGCTGAAAAATTACCGATATACATATTCTATCCATCAGTAATTTAACCGACAAAATTAGTTATTCCATTATTAAGTTAACGACTAAAATTATCGACGAAAATTAGTTATCCGTCAATAAATTTAATAGATTTTATTGACAAACTTTGTTTTTCCGTCAGTAAATTTATTAAAACTTTTTTTTAAATTTCCCTGCATTTAATTTTATTTGATAATCTTATGGTTGATGCATAATTTATACAATTATCAGTTATCAGTTGATAATATTTCGATTTGTTTCTACATTTAATTTGTTAAAATAGAAGGTTGATTGATGATATAAAGTAAAAATGATCTTAATTGATAATAAAAAAATTTATTTTTTACATAATAAGTATTTGATTTATACGAACTGACTACAAGTACACTTTAAGTGTTAAAGAGGTTTAACATGGAGTAGTCCAAGAGAGGGCTTCTTCCCATGACTCATGGGATAAAACTCTCGAAATCTATATGTCCCAAGACGCAAGATGAGAGGACTCGTATGAGCATGATCCTGTATAATTCGGTAATAGTATCAATCATGTATGCTATGTTATGTATAAGACTTAATATATCGTATGCTCTAAGTGTTACAAGCAGATATCAATCAGATCCTGGTGAGTTTCACTGCGTGGCTGTCAAGAATATCCTAAAGTACTTCAAAAGGACTAAGGATGTATTCTTGATATATGAAAATGGAGATCTCGTAATCAGTGGATATACGGATGCCAATTTTCAATCTGACCAGGATGACTCAAAATCCCAATCAGGTTATGTTTTCACACTGAATGGTAGAGCAGTTAGTTGGAAGAGTTCCAAACAAGAGACGACTGTAGATTCAACGACCGAGTCAGAGTACATTGTAGCTGCAGAAGTGGAAAAAGAATTTGTTTGGATCAAGAAGTCCGTTATAGAACTTGGAGTGGTTCTGAGCATTATAGAACTGATACTGTTTTATTGTTACAATAATAGGGCTATTGCTTAAGCCAAGGAGCATCAGAGGTCCAAGCACGTACTCAGAAGATAACACCTGATTAGGGAGATAATTGAAAGAGGTGATGTAAAGATAGAGAGAGTGCCCGTAAATCAGAACATCGCTGATCCTTTGACTAAGCCACTTCCTCAAATGAAATTTGATTCTAGTGTACTCACCTATGGTATTAGATACAAAGGCAATTGACTTTAGTGCAAGTGGTAGATTGTTAAAGTAATGATTTAAAGGCAATCACCTTTAGCATTTTTGTACAAACTTTATTTTGATTAATAAAGTGAAAAGCAATTTTCATTAATTTGATGTTCGTTTATAATGAATTGATGTCCATCTTAAATCAAATTAATGAAGTCTATAATACAAAACATAGCATGAAGTAAATCATAATGAGATCATTGCAATGAGATTCCTATCATGTGTAATTATATTAGGATCTAAATAATCCCTAATCATAAGATTATTAAAACAGGACATTATTAATCCAGATAAACTAACACCTGTTATACTCCTTGATTTAATCAAGTAATAGATCTCACAAACTGTAAGCATAAGGGGTTTAGAGTTAACATATGGATGCTTACTAAGAGTAGTAAGGACAACGGATGACCCGTTATGAGATTATCATATGGATGATCTATCAAATGTCAATGATTAATCTCACCATAGCAATGGTGCAAATATCCTTCGACGTGAGGTACTCAAGGATATCTTGGATACTAAACCTCTTCTTTGATATCATTCCTTGTTAACTCAAGATGAGGTCGCTCTCAGGGTGATGATTGGGTATAGCTATTGGCATTCGAACGTAATTGGGTAGCTAATAAAAGATTCACCACTTCTGATAGAAGGAGATGATAACCACGACCTCTTGTCGGGGTCATTACTCAGGGGTTTCTGGCCAGAGCAGTTACGTTTCATAAAGAGTCTTCAATGACATATATAGTAATGAGATCTCAGGATAAGAACTAACATCACTTGGACTAGAAGTAACGTAGTCAGTCTAGTGGGAGTTGACATATAGCCCATACTCCGAACCAAGTAGGGTATAGAATGGTGAAGGGACAAATTGCAAGTTAATTGTCTATGGAAAGGTTTATAAGTCGGATAATTAATTATCGAAGAGTTTGTGTGTTAGTCTACTAAAAGTTCGGTAAATTGGCATGACGAAACCCTTCATGATTTGCTTGAATTAAGAGTTAGTTCAAGTGGCATTAAACTATCTATGATTTGTTTGAATTAAGAGTTTATTCAAATGCTTAAAATAACTGGGAACCTAAAGGTCACACACATAAAAGTTCAGATAAAAAAACTGTGTATGGTTGTTTTAAGAAGGCCATGATAGTGGCATAAGGCTTATAGGCCACGATCATGGCTTAAGGCATGATAGATATATATAAGTGAGTTCTTCATTTATGTATTGTACAAAGGTCTAACACGTTCTAACACACTCAAGTGAGAGGATAAGGGGTATAAAGAGTTCGAGAGAGAGAGAGAGAGAGAAGTGGTCTTGCGCCTTCTTCATGTAATTTATGCAATTGTTGCATAAATCTAATTACAGGCAAGATATTCTTGATCTATCTCTCCATTTGAACATCTACTTGAACTCATCAAGTTTGGTGTTCTAACCACCCTTACACATTGCTTCTTCTTCCTCTTTACATCTTTTAGATGATCAAGGAAGGGTTTGGTGTTTGCTACAACCTAAAAAAGGAGGAGAATCAAGAAAGGAGGAGAACAAAAGGCATAAGTGTTTAAATTTCATGTTCTTATGGTCTGTCTATGCATTTATGTGTGTTTTTGGATTTTCGAGGTTGTTTAGATTCTGACACTTCTGCTACATTGTCATGCATGTGATGCATGAATCCATGGCTTCCATAACAAAATTTCCTTTTATTTTTTGTCTAACGTGTAACATGCTTTTGGATATTTACCAGTGCAAAGATCTTTATATAACTCATTCCTTTTACAAAAAGTTTCAAATTAGATCGTGATTTTGCATTGTCTTTTGTCCTCCCATTAATGTTCATTATCATATTGAACAAATTTTCAAAAATATTTTTTCAATATACATCGCATCTAGATTATGATTTATCATATTAGTTTTCTAATGAGGTGTTTGTACCATCCTATTCTTAACGAACTTTTGTTTATTGCATCTAAATGGATGATTTGGAGGAAGAAATTTCCTGTGGTTGTCAAATCAACATGTTTTTCCCCCGTTTGGAAGATAAAACGTATCAGAATCATTACCACAATAAGGACAAGCCAATTTTCCTGCTGTGCTCTATCCAGACAACATACCATAGGCCGAAAAATCACTAATGGTCCACATTAAAGCTACCCTCAACACAACATTTTGTTTCAAAGACATATCATATGTCTAAACACCATATTCCTAAAGATGCTGCAATTCAAATATCATTAGTTGTAAGAACACATCAATTTTATGCTTTGGATTTGTAGGTCTTGGCCCAATCACTGTCAAGAATATATAAGCCTCATTCATACACATCCATGGAGGAAAATTATAAAGAGTAATTATGATTAGCCATGATGAATTTTTTTGGCCAGATTGACCAAAAGATTGGAATCTATCCGTCAACAATCCCAACCTAACATTCAACCTAATCCAATCCAAAAATTGACCTAGAAATTACCAAGTGAGAGAAAGGAGATTTTAATCCGAAATTAATGAAAATCTAACTAATTATAGAATTATCGAATTAATGGACAGTCCTAAGGTAGATTACTGTTGGCCCCTGGAATTTTTCGTTAAATTAAGCATAATAGTTTATAGAATAAGCATGAGATTTGAATTTTTTGCCTTAAAATAATTTTTGGAATCATGATAGAATCATTTTTGGAGATTAATTATTTATTACAATGTGAGTAAAATTTTATTTCGCTAGTTAGTGAAAT
>JAOTAY010000189.1:13600928-13617192 GCA_025629805.1 Erythroxylum baracoense
TTGCATGAGAGGTGTCTCATCTTTGGCTTCTTTCTTCTAAGAAAAATCTCCTCCAAATATTTCTTCTCCTTTCCCACTAAAGGATCGTATTAACTAAGTTGTTAAAGAAGAATAAGTGGTAGATCGGATTGGTTGAGGATACATCAATAAGGAGAAGATAAATTGACAAAGGAAAGGACTCAAAAGCAATGTTAAAGAAGGAGAGGATAGCACAGCGAGGAGTTAAAGCTGTAGCAAAAGCAGTCGATAATATAATCTCCATCTTGTTCTTATGATAATTGTTTTCCATCTACCGTATCATGTATGGATTGGCATGTTGATTTGGTTATCTTGCTTCTGTTGTGTTTTGATTTCTAAAAAGTTTTGAAATCTACAATTTTAGCCAAATCTTCATGTTTTATGATTTGATCCAACAATTTGATTCGTAACTGTGTCCCTAAAGATGAAATGAAATGCTTAAAGTTTTGACTCAGTGTCATAGTTTAGTTTATGTAGGACACTACGAACGGAACAAGACGGTTGCTCGCATTTTGGAGTATGGATTATTCTGGCCAAACTTGTTCAAGGATGCTCAAGATTTTGTATTGCATTGTGATAAGTGTCAAAGAGTGGGCAATATTTCAAAGAGAGATGAGATGCCATTTTCAAACATCACAGAGGTAGACATATTTGATGTGTGGAGCTTAGATTTCATGGGACCATTCCCATCTTCCCTAGGTAACTCTTATATATTAGTTAGAGTTGATTATATGTCTAGGTAGGTGGTCGAAGCAATAGCTACTCCAACAAATGATGGCAAGGTGGTGCAAAGGTTCATCAAGAAGATCTTTACTAGATTTGGGGTGCCTAGAGCTATCATAAGTGATTGCGGGAGCCATTTTCTAGGCCTTTCTGAGGAGATATAATGTTCATCATAGAGTGGAAACCTCTTACAACCTACAAACATCTGGCCAAGTAGAGTTGGTGAATAAAGAGTTGAAGAAGATTTTGGAGAAGGTAGTGAACACTTCAAGAAAATATTGGTCTTTGAAGCTGGATGATACATTGTGGGCTTACAGGATAGCTTTTAAAACTCCCATAGGTGCAACACCATATCAACTTGTGTATAGCAGGGCTAGCCATTTACCATTGGAGTTAAGCATAGAGCCTATTAGGCAATTAGAAAATTGAATATGGATTGGAAGCTAGCGGGCGAGAAGAGATTGTTACAACTTGATGAATTGGAAGAGTTAAAGAATGATGCATATGAAAATGCCAAGCTGTATAAGGAAATGGCTAAGAAGTGGCATAATGCCTACATCAAGAAGAAGGAATTTAAGAGTGGGTACTTAGTGTTTTTATTCAATTCATAACTTTAGCTATTTCCTAAAAAGCTCAAGTCAAGATGGAGTGGCCCCTTTATGTTTATCCAATTGTTTCCCTATGAAGCTTTGGAGTTGGAAAATGATAAGGGTGAAACTTTAAGGTTAATGGGCATAGGTGCAAGCTATACTTTAGAGCGCCATTCTCACAAGAAAGGGAAGTACTTTCTTTCCTTTCACTCACTCTTTCAAGGTGCATATGGAATGGTCAAGCTGATGACCTTAACTTAGCATGTTTGTCTTTCATTTGCTTGTCTTTGTGTTAGTGTGATTTTACTTTGATTTAATAGTGTTTAGTTTGGTTTTGATTAGGTTTTAACTTATTTTGCCCTTTAATCTCTAGGTGTTTAGGTGCTCAGTGATGTGTTTTGAGGTTACTTAAAGGTTTGTTGTGCATCATAGCTTGTTGGAGGACTAAAGAACAAGAGGAAAAATGTGCCATCTCTATCGCCCCCACCACCATGAACCCATCTTGCCTTTAATCTCTTATATTATTCTTCTTGTGTTTTGTGTTTTGTGTTTTATTTTTCATTGTGTTGTTTATTGGTTTTGGGTTTTCTCCTTTTCACATTGAGTAAAATGTGTTGTTCAAGTGTGGGAAGGTAGTCTTTGCATTTTTTTTTGCAATTTTGCGTGTCATTTAGGATGCATGTTAGGTTGTTAGTATTAGGTGTGTCATTTCCCTTACATTTGAATCTTTGTGATGAATGTTCTGCCATAAGATCCTATCACGCTAGTTGGAATAAGATTAAATGCATGTGTGAACTCAAATTATGCTACTTGAATAGAGATTGAACCATCAGAGTGATGAAAGTAGTTGGTTGCATACGATTACTCAGAGCTTGACACTTGAGCAATAAGATATTGTATAAAGGCATAATGGATTTTTATTTGAGCCTATGTGAGGAATTGAGACTTTATAACTTCATTCTATAGTCATTTCATTTCCTTGTTTGTGTGATGCTTCCTTAGGTAATTACCTTCAAAACTTGCTTTGAATTGGTTTCAATCTACTATAAGCATGTTAGATAGAAATGATTAAGGCCCTTTTTATTTTAACCATTAACTTAAATAACCTACTCTTTTATTATCCCTTGCTAGCCTCGTTGAACCTTTAACCTTTATTTCTTAAAATCACCCCATTTTAAAACCCACAAACCCCGTTAGCTTGCCCAATCACAAGTTAATAGACTGTTAAGTGATACTTTAATTTGGGATTTTTTTACTATAAATTTTTCCTTTTTGAAATGCTTTAAGCAGATTTTAACACTTATACTCTTAGAGCACATTGCATATAGTTATTGTTTTCTATTCATTGTTTCTTTCTTATGATAAAAAAAGAGAAAAGAACAAATCAAATATTAAGAAAAAGAAAAAGAAAAAAAGAAAAATGAATGACATGTATTAACATCAATAAGTACGGAGTAGTCGTCTTATCGATTTGCATATCTTAGAAGTTTATCTTTGTCATCACTATGTACACTTAATACTTTATAAATGTTTGTGACAAACCCCTAAAACCTTTTTGCCCCACCTTAACCCTGGCCACATTATAACCTGCAACAAAACCCTTTTGATCTATCTTAGTATGTAATCATTGTGGAGGAGAATTGGTGTACTAGTAAGCCTATAATAGTGTAGTTTCCTATAGGAAGTTTGAGCAAAACACTAACCATCAAACACTTAAGAGAAATAAGTGAAATCTATAAGGAAGGTCTATTTTGAGTTTATACTTATCATTGAGTGATGGTTTCATAAGTTGAGTTTGCTTATGTGCACCAATGAAAATTAGTCATGATGTATGTAATAGCTTGACACTTCAGTTGGCCAACGTTTAAGGGATTGCAGGCTTTAATCTTTGTGAAAATAAAGTGATAGAATTTTATTCGTTGTATTTGATTTTTTCTTGAGGACAAGCAAAAATTTAAGTATGGGGATGTTGACAGTTGTATATTGCATCGTGTTTCAGTGGGTAGTTTGGTGTGTGTTTAGTTGTTAATTTGATTATTTAGTATGTGTTTAGGTCAGAATTCTGTTAGTTTGTTAAATATTTCTGTTTTATGTGTTTTATGGGTTAGAGCATACTTTTGAGCTTCCATATTGTGTATTTGAGGTGCCTTGATAGGTTTGCTACTATTTCATGGTCAATATCAATGAACGGAGGAGTTTCGGAGGGAACCCGAGCTATAACACAAGCCCATGATTGTCACAGGCAGGTCACGATCGTGACTGAAGCATCAGGATTGGCCCACGATTGTGGCCTGTATGTCATGATTGTGACAGAGAGGTTACTTAAGGCCCACAACTATTTAATATAGGTCACTATTGTGGCCAATGCCAAGATAAACACCGGGACACTTCCAGACTCAAGTTTTCAAGGGACTCCTCAATCTTTTCGGACCCCAAAAAACCTAGGTGACTAAAAGACAAAAAATTAAAAAAGCATTCTTTACATATATAGATATTCAATAGCCACCATTCACGTTTTGTTCGACTGTTCACAAAAAGTCATAAGCTTCTAGGTGCAAAAGGTGGGAATTAGGACTAATAATTAAGAGCTTTCATTTTCCAGATTTTCAGGTACAAAAAGGGGGAAAACGCTACTATTGTTTTTTTTTATTTTTGTTCTTTTAGTATGTTTTGTATTCTGGAGAATATGGATATGGTTGAACTTATTCCTATTATGAGTGGCTGAATTTATTATAGAGATTACCGTTAAATTACTTGTTGAACTCCTACTTTGTTGTTTTGAATGAATGGATGCTTTTCATAAATATTGTGCTTAAACCTTACAATATATTGAGAAATTGAGTTGGGCAAATTGTGTAAAGCTGTACAATTAGAGTTCACACCTTATAGACCTGCATTTATCAAGTTAATTGATTATTTAGAGAGAGATCTTGACTAATTAGTTTATTACCCATAGGATAGCTTCATAACTAGTTAAATTGGTGGACTAATTTCGTAAATTGAGAGATTGCATAGTCAATTCCGTTTAATTTGGATAAGGACATTTGATTACACCTTGAGAGAGGGTGATTGAAACATTAGGAAATCTTAGGTGAGGCATAATTCAATCAACAAGGTAGGAGAGAGATAAGATAAGGAAAAAGTGATCTCTAATCTTTAATCTTGAAATCAAAGTTTCTGCACTTTTGTTACATTATTTATTCGTTACTAGTTTGTTTGATTTAGTTTATTTTTCAGTTTTTATTATTTGAATTTCATTCTAGATCTATTACTATAGTAGTGGTGAGTGTCGGTTGATCACATAAAGAGTGTTCGGTTAGCTTTTCTTATGAAAATAGTTGGTGATTAGGTTATGAGGGATTTTGTTTGGTTTGAAATAAGAAAGTGAAAAAGAAACTAAACTAATAAAAACAAATTAAAGAAAACATTTGAAAATGATGAAAGTGATGAATTCATTGGGAGTTCGATTCTTTGGTTTAATCTCAGCCTATACTCAGTTAAACATACTTCATTAATTTATTGTTCTCAAACTTCTCCTAAAAACTATTGATCATAGATTAACAATAAGCTTTGTTAATCCAAATTTTCCCTCAGGTTGTGATTAATTAAGATACGTTCATTAATTAAACTTAACCATCGACCAACCTAGGATACACTTTCTAGATTTAATTGGATAGCTGAAATATGAATTAGGAAAATAGACCAATCTAAACAGCAACCACATACGCTCGGTTCATTTAACCTAGATTATGTTGTCCCTAATGATTATAAACCATTAGTCGCTACAAATGAATCTCAAATATAACAATTACGAAATATATATAAATTCTAGCAATGGGTTCATACATAAAAATAATAAAATAGAGTATTCAATCATTCTCACACAACACCTAAACATTAAACATAGGATAACATAATCAATCCCTAAGAGAAAGAACAACAAATAATGAGAGAAATTCTTAATCAGGTCGTTGTCGTCGATGTTACCTCTGAACTAGTGTCTGAATGTCTAGCTCTCTATAGGTCTCCAAAGGATGAGAGGTTTGCCCCTCTTCATTCTCCCGAAACCTCTCTTTCGACTCTTCAATTTTTTCTCAAATAAAAACATCAATTTTTGTCATCATAACGATGATTTTATACAAAAATGTAGGGTTTCGGAGTGAGGTGGCATTGTTTCATAGCCATGACTTATTTGTCATGTCCGTGAGATGTATCTTAAGGCCATGACCACAAGCTTCTTCAATTTTTTTGAGCATTTTCTTGTCTTCTCTTTCTCTAATCCTTCTTGTTCTTTCTCCATGAAGACAAGTGAGTGTGTTTCTTCATAAAAAGGCTCAAATATAGTTCTTTCGACTCACTTTAGCTCTTTCGCTTCTAAATTGTGCCTAAATCAAATATGAACTAAAGTGAGTTTCCTAAGCATTCTCGTAGCAATAATCACTAAGTGTTATGGAATTAATTCATAATCAATTAAGCACATATCACATAAGAAAACATCCATGCAATATGCAATAATGATATATTGGCATCAAATCTTACGAAATCAATTTAACGATAGAAGTCAATCATTCAAATTGTGCCAACATACTAACCTATTCCTTTCATGTTTAAGTTCTTTGAATTGAATATACATATCAATCACGATATTAACAACATATTTATACACCTATGGCACTTATAAACATGCATTTATAATTACTAATCAATCAAAAAGGCAACTATCACTAAGTATGCTTTCATAAAAAAATTTGTTATTTTCAAAGATCATTAGGAATTATTTATTTAAATACCAAATTTTAAAGTTTCTTTAAAGTTAACCTATTCTTTTGACACGAAAGCAAACATTCTATTAGGAATCTTCCACGATTACTCAACTAGGCCATGTTTTTCATTAGTTAACTTAGTTGGAACTTCATTCAGCCTTTTGACGTGAAGATAAACATTTTTTCATGAATGCCCCCAATTACTCAGCTATAACACATTTCCAACTAGCTACCGTCTCTATTTTTGACTTAATTTTTTTCAAAAAGAGGCCAATGAAATAATTAGTTATTTAACACATTTTTTATTTAATTACTTAACCTACTTAATTTCTTTTTAGTCATTCATTCACATGAAAGGTTATTAGTATTGCTAACCAATTCAATTGATGTATAATTATAAATGTATACCACAATTTTACTAAAGTGAAGAATAGGTATTGATTGACCTAGAGCATGTTAGTCAATGTTTAATACTGCAAGTGCACGGTGTACTTGTAGTTAGTATCAGTAAGTACAAGTTGACCTTATGAAGACTATGTATATTAGTACTTACACTTCCCCGAGTTGACCTCACGAAGACTATGAGTACTAGTACTTACCCTCCCCCTATTATCCATCCTAATGATTGATTTTAGATTTTTAATGGAAAGAAGCTAAAACTAAAACAAACAAAATAAAATAGCTAACAATAATGAACACAAAGATAGTGGAATTCACTTAGAAAACTATCGTTATCAGAAATTAGTATTTCAAATTAAATGCCACTATCACATAACTATTTATTGATTAATTGGATCATGGAGACTCCTATGGTATGTTAGTAGCTGACCTTGAGTATCTAACAACTAATCCTAAGGTCTCTAATCGAATTACTCAAGTTAAATCTTATAGGATTGCATTACCGATTTATAAGTCCCTCAATTAGGTTTGACCATAATTTGGAGGATTTATGTCATCCTATCTATAGGGTTGTAATCAACTCCTAATTACAGTAGATCTATTCATGCTAGGATTTCTCAATCTCTACATATGAAATCAGATTATTAATAAAACATGTAATTAGATCACAATAATCGATCGAACCAATTGCATTAATAAAGGAATCAAATCATATCAAAGTATTAACATAAGGTTTATATAACCTAAATACTAACTGGACATTTAGTTACATATGATGGAATACAAAATGAAACATAACTCGAAAGAAAAACTTAATGAAAACAATAGGTTCATAATCCTAAATCTCCCTTATTGTCTTTTATCGAATATTTTTGTGAGTTAGAGGGTTGATCTTGTATTCTGATGGACCTTTTGATGATTTATTCATGTTTTCCATTTTTGTACACCAAAATCACACCTAGAGAATGACTCCACATTTGGAAATTGCCTCCCCAAAGTCTCCTCCTTTGTTTTGCCCATAAAACGTCACTTTTATAATGAATTCTAGGTTTTTGGGTTATGCACAGTTGTGCACATGAATGTGCATAGTTGGAAAACACCAGATATCACAAAAGTGCACGGGAGTGTAGAAGTGAACAGCTGTGCACTCTTTCCAGATTGTTGTTTTTCCTATTTTTGTCACGTTTTCACCTGAATTCCTCTCCTTTATGTCCATAAAGGCAATTATCACCTGTAAACACACTTGAAGCATATTAAGTACTAAATATATAATAAAATTATCGAATATCAAGCAAAACACTTTAAATATGGGTGTCAAAATATAGTTAAATATTCATCTATCAGGTATCATATCCTAGTTAACATGCATATTCATCCAAAGATACTTAAAAGCTTAAAATTAATAAGTCAATATTGCTTTACAAATTAAATGACCATGTTCAAAACAAAACTAATTCTATCAAATTCTTGCCATGGACACATTCAGACAATTTACTCATATGCAACAAAATGTTCATACTATGTTAACATAATCAAAATTAACACAATATGATATGCAAAATTCACACACATATGATGTGCTAATGTATAAATCTCCCCACACTTAGATAACACATTGTCCTCAATGTGAGAAAACAAACAATACACATAAAAATAAAAAGAAATAAAAAAATAAAATTTTAAAGCAAGAAATCACTTATAGAGATTGAGTTGGTGATGGTGTGGGTGAATAAATTTGAACACCGTAAGCGGTGAAGTAATTAAAAATCTTCTTAGGGTCACGTTGTTGTTTCCGTTGTTCTTAGGCCATCTCCTTTATATGCACCTCCATGGTGTTCATATGTTCCTTAATAAGCTTGTTGTTTTTAGAAACCAAATTGAAGACTTTCTCCCAACCTTCCTTTTTATTATCCTCCATTTCTTTATTTATCGAGACCTCTATTTTTTGTTATGTTAGTGCGATACCAGAAACAGTTTGTCCTATCCTATATTTCACATGAATTTTGGAACTAATGTCTTAAAGTTTCATGTGTTAGACTGCCAAGTTCTCAACTCGTCTTAAGTGAGTATGATTAAGAAACTCAGGAAGAAAAGTAGTCAGCCCTCAATTGCTACACCATAATAAATAGCAAGCGTAGTAACAAAATATCGTATACCAAGATGACAATTTTTCTTTTAAAAGTATAGTATGAAAATTATGAGTGCTTGTACAAACTTTGACATTATTGTTCATGCACTAAAGAATGATTAAGTCTTCAATAAAACATTTTTTACTTTCATATTTGTCAAGAATAGTATGACATACAAATTTATGCAGTAGTAGATGCTCAAGACTAAGAATGGCATTATTATGGTCCTTTCTAACAATAAAGTTGTCCAACCCTGTTAATTGCTTCCAATACTACTTAGCACGAGAATTATCATGTTTTTCAATTATGCTCGACCTCATAAATCCACCAATTTCTTCCATAATATCATAATTCAAATTATATGGATGGCCCTTAGTCAAAACCAAAATTCATCTAAATTCTACAGCCTAAATTGTTGAGTAGCATATAATTCAAGTGTTAATTCCTTATACACAATATAATCAAAATTAATAAATCTTCCCTTCAAATTTTATTACCAAAGTCTCAATATTATCTTTCAACCCTAAATTTTTCAAAATATCAAAATCAAAGTATCTAGGTGCACTAATAACTCTGAAGTGAAGAGTTTCAAATTGGATAGCTTCTTTTGAATAAATCAGAAAAGGTGCTCTAAAATCTACAACCTTATTAGCCTTAGCATTTGTTTGATTCTTGTTACGATGAATAATTGTATACCTACAAAATCAACCAAGATCACATAAAATTACACCAAAACATGCAAAAAATGTGAAGAGAGAAAAGTTCAGTGAAATATTGTAAAAAAACACTTTAAAGATGTGATATTTGTGAGGAAATTACTAAATATGTATACGAGTAATGTTTATCTAGGTGAAAAAACAAAGAAACAAATGAAAACTCTAAGTAAGATGAAGAGAGATGTGATAGAGATTTTGAGTGGCTGCCAAGTTTTTTAGAGATAAAGTAGGGTTAAAAGAAGAGAAAGGATGAATATAAAGGGTTAGAGTTGAAGAAGGAGGGGTATAATGGGGTGTGAGAGTGACTTTTCACATGTGGCTCTATTCTGTTTGCGAGGCATGATCATTACTCGCCCTTCTATTATGATTCTGACTTTGGAGCATGATTGTGAAAGAGGCTTCGCATTCTATGCATGATTGTCCAATATGACATGTTAAAAATTGTCACACTTTGTCCCATATCTTTGCTTCATTAACTTGTAAATACATCAAAAACAAGAAAATTGGCAATACAAATCACTCTAAAACATAAAATTTAAAACCTAAATACTAGAATTCAATAAAAAACCTAACTATATAAAATTTGCTAAGTTAAGGTCTTTAGCTTGACCTTTCATCATCCTAAACTTTTTGAATGATTGAAAAGGAAAGAAATCACTTCCATGTTTTATGAAAATACTCCTCCGAGTTACGGTTTGTACCTTTTTCATTTACTTCGAAGGTTTCCTTGTTTTGATTTTCAAATTCTAAAGCTCCATGTGCTAATACGTGAGTTACTTTGAAAGGCCCACTTCACCTTCATTTGAGCTTTTTGGGAAACAGCTTCAATATGAAATTAAATAATAATACCACATCTCTCACTTTAAACTCTTTCTTCTTAACATAATAATCATGCCACTTCTTCACTTTTTCTTTATATAGCTTGGCATTCTCATACGCTTTAAAGAGAAGTTCATCAGGTTCGTTTAGTTGTAGAATTCTTTTATCATTTGCTTACTTCCAATCAAAATTTAAGGCTTTCATCACCCAGTATGCTTTATGCACTGATTCGATTGATAGGTGACAAGCCTTACCATATACAAGTCTAAATGGATTTGTCTCAATTAGAGTTTTGAAGGTGGTTTGATAGGCCCATAAGGCTTCATCCAGCTTCAATGCTCAGTCCATCCTTAAAATATTTACCATGTTCTCCAATATTTGTTTTAGCTTACAGTACATGGCTTCCACTTGTCCACTTGTCTGTAGGTGGTACGGAGTGGATACATGATGGTAAACTCCATATCTTTTCAAAAGAGCATCAAAAAATTTATTACAGAAATGTGCTCCTCTATTGTTTATTATTGCTCGTAACACTCCAAATTGAATAAATAATCGTTTGATAAATTTGGATACTACCTTTCCATCATTTGTTAGATTTTACATGGATTTATCGCATCATGACATGTAGCTCACTTCTACTAAGATATATGTGTTCCCTATGGAAGATAAGAATGATCCCATAAAGTCCAATCCCCACACATCAAACAGTTCGACTTTTAAGGTGTTAGACAAGGACGTCTCATCTATTTTTGAGATGTTTCCCACTCTTGTTATTAATGACATTGTGTCATAAACTCCTGAGCATCTTTAAGCATATTCAACTAATAAAATCCACAGTCTAAAACTTATGTTGTTGTCTTGTTCGCTCCATAATTCCTAGCTTATATAACTTAATAACGCTACATCAATATGAATAACATCTCATCCTTTAGAACATACTTCCTTATCAACCCATTAGCACATATCTCATAACGGATCGAGCCATCCTATAGATAATGGTACACTCATATAAGAATATCTTTTCTACTAATAAGACAGATCTCATGAAAGGATACCACTTACAATGAAGTTTACTATATCGGCATACTATAGTACCACAAGACAGTTGTGCAACATCAATGTTTCATCAGGGAATTGCTCATTAATATCTTCACTTTGCTCTAACTCCCCTCCTTTGAGATGTGATAACTATTTAACTAGCACATTCTTTGCTCCATTCTTGTCTCTTTTCTCAATTTCAAACTCTTGTGAAAGTAACATCCATCGAATAAGCCTTAGTTTTACATCTTTCTAGGAAAAGAGATACTTAAGGACAATGTGATTAATAAAAATGATCACTTTAGATCCAAAAAGATATGATCAAAACTTGTCACATATGAACACCATTTCTAGCAACTCCTTCTTAGTAGTGATGTAATTCAGTTGGGACCTTACTAATGTCTTACTTATGTAATAAATAGTATGCAGCTTTTGGTTCTTTATTTGGCCCATCATGTAAGCCACAACTTATTCACTAGCATCGTAGATGACTTTGAATGTTAATGATTAATCCGCTAATGATAAAATTGTGCTGAAATTTGTGCCTCCTTTAGTAAATTAAATACAGATAGACAACTATCATCAAAATTAAAAGGCATATTTTTTATTAGTAAGTTTGTAAGAGTTCTTGCAATTAGTGAGAAGTCTTTAATAAAGTGGTAATAGAATCCTACTTAACCTAAACATGCTTACATGCCTTTGACATTAATGGGTGGTGGAAGTTTCTTTATGACCTCATTCTTAGCCATATATACTTCAATTCCTTGGCATGATATTTTATGTCCCAATACAATGCCCTCGTGCACCATAAAGTAAAACTTCTCCTAGTTTAGAACCAAGTGTGATTCTTTACATCTTTAGGGTAATCTATCAAAATTTGTCAGGCACTGCTCAAAAAAGTCTCCAAAGACTGAAAAATCATCCATGAAATTTTCCATTATATCCTCTATCATATTTACAAAGATAGACATCATGAACCACTGAAATGTAGCTGGAGTATTATATAACCTAAAAGGCATCCATCTATATGAAAATGTTCCATAAGGATATGTGAACATTGTCTTTTCCTAATCCTCTAGATAGATAAAAATATGGTTGTAGGCCGAATATCTATCTATGAAATAATAGAATGAATGGTTGGCCACCCTTTCGATCATTTGATCTACTAATAGAAGAGGAAAGTGATCCTTTTTAATCACTTTATTAAGTTTGCAATAGTCGATGCAGACTTTCCATCATGTGACTATTCGCATGGAAATCATCTCTCCACTTTCACTCTCCTTTATATTCATTCCACCTTTCTTACACATTGTATTAGGTTAATCCATTCACTATATGATATCAGGGATATAATATTCACATTTAAAAGCTCTATTACTTCCTTTTTTGACCACTTCCTTCATATGAGGGTTCAACCTTCATTGATGTTCCCTAACCACTCTACTTCTTTCTTTGAGGTTTATCCTATGCATAGCTACATTTAGGCTTATACCTTGTATGTCGGACATATGCCATCCCATTGCCTTCATCCACTTTCCACTAATCTCCACCACCTTGCTCTCTTGTTCCCTATCCAGCTGATTGGAAATAATGATGGGCAGATTTTGGCTCTCACTAAGAAAGGTATATCTAAGGTATGTGGGCAAAGGCTTTAACTCTAAACTTGGTAGCTTTTTAGTAGAGGGTAGTATGGGTGCTTCAGTTCTTATTAATATGACTTTATAAGCTTGAGCACCTGAATCCTCTGTCTTGGCTTCTTCTTTAGACTTAGCATTATCCTCCTTCTCATCTTCATCATCTGTCTCAGCTTCATCAAACTTTATTTCTTCAAAGCAGCTTTCCTTTTGCTCTTTAATACATTTATCCATTATATCTATCCTCATGCAAGAGCTACTTTCAAAACTTTGTTCATATTGAACTCCACTTGATCATCACCAATTTGAACTATTAATTTTCCTTTATGAATTTCTATCAATGCTCTCTAAGTGTTAATGAACAAACATTTAAGAATTAGTGGACAGTTCCTATCCTCTTCAAAATCTAGCACCATGAAGTCCACAGGAATAATGAACTTATCTACCTTAACTTTCACATCTTCCAGCACACCAAATAGTCTCTTAATTAATTAATCTACCAACTGAATAAGCATCGAAGTTTGCATCACATCGCTTAGCCCCAATTTTCTAAAGATTGACAAAGGAAAAATATTTATACTTGCACCAAAGTCATATAAACACTTTGCAAACTCTAACTCACTAACTACACTTGGTATTATAAAGCTCCCTAGATCCTTCAACTTGGAAGGCATATGACTGGTGATAATGGAGCAAAATTTTTCAATTAGTGCTACTAGTTGTTTATCTTCCCAAATCCATTTGTTTAATAATATGTCATGTGGGAATTTAGCATAATAAGGTGTATGTTCCAATGCCTTCATAAAAGATAAATTAATTTACAAAGTCTTCAACTTTTTTAAGAACTTTACAAATTGTGTGTTCGATTTGTTCTTCTATAATATTTGGGGAAATCAAATCTTAGGTAGGTGTGAAATGGGGGCAATATGTAAAGGGTCTTCACTCTTTTCTTCATCCTTCTTCTTCTTTTCTTGGTCTTATATGAGGTAGGTTTCCACTTGTTTCTCTACTAATTGTTCAAGCTCTTTTCCACTCGTAAGTGTGATTGCCTTGAGTTTCTCCTTTGGATTTGCTTTAGTGTTACTTTGAAGACTCCCCACACTTATTGTAGACAATGGGTTTACAAGTTGACCCACTTGAACCTCCAGATTGTGAATGAAAGAGGCACAGTTCTTAGCTACTGGCTCAAACTTCCCTTCTAACCTCTTCTAGGACTCATCCATGCTTATGATCTTGTCCATAATTTTGTCCAGTTTTGAATTATTGTAACTGAACTTATTTTGTTAAAATTCAAGTGGAACTTGATTTCTAAATTAATTACCACATGTTAGACCATGAAAAGCTTAGGTGGTTCCTCCACCCAGGATTGTATATGTTTAAGTATGAGTTATTCCCTCCTCCTTGACAAAACTATATGCTTGCATAGTTGAGTTACTTCGTATTGTTGTTTTGTATCAAGAAGCAATCAGCAGTAATATGATTATCTTGTTTGCATAACTCACATCCATGTTGAATTGCTCTAATTGAAAAGGATGAGGAGGCTTTTAGGCTACTTAGTTGCTTTGTTATATTAGCAAGTTTCTTTGTTAAATTACCAATCTCAATCTATATTGTTGTCACCGAATCGATAACAATAATGCCCTTCTATTCTCAAAAAGTCAAATGTTGTTTGCTTCTATCCAATGTCCAAAGATAGCTATTATTCACCATCTCCTTTAGAAAATCCTTTGTTACTCAAATATTTTTCACCGAAGGGATACTATAGAAACTGCATCTATGGTACCCCTTGTAAGTGGATTAACTCCATTATAGAAAGTTTCCAATAAGGACTTCTTTAGTAAGTTGTCGTGGGGACATTTATTTTGCAAATCCTTGTAACATTCCAATGTTTCGTATAGTGACTCCTCACAGTTTTATTGAAAAACTATAATCTCCTTTATCAATCTTGTTGTCATCGTCAAAGGGAAGTACTTGTCGAAGAAGGCACGCACTAACTGCTTCTATTTCTTGATGTTGGTTAGGTTTAGTTCCCAGACCTTGGCCCTATCCTTAAGTATAAAGGGAAAGAGTCTCATCCTAACAACATCTTCTGACATACCATTATATCGAAAGGTATCCTATATTTCTAAGATTTTTTTAGCGTTACGATCTTCATTAGCTAACCCATAAAACTCCATATTGGTCTACAATATATTTAGCAATGCTAGTTCACTTACACTAGTAGACGAGTGATGCCTTATTGTGCAGCATTAAACCTTGGCCTTATGAAATCCATAAGGGTTCTTTGCTAGTCTCTGTGATTGTACTCTTACACCATTGTTGTTTTGATTTCTTATTTATGTCTAGCCCTTGGGATTAATCATTCTAGTCTTTTAATGTCAAATTTTGGAGTTTCTTCGATCTTACTTGAACTTTGAGTAATTCTTGTGTTCATGCAATTGTAAGGAAACAAGTATAGTGAAAATTCCTTAAATCAAAGGAATTCAAATTATCCTAATGATATATCCCTGATAACGACACTAAAAACTTATTGAGCAAGTTTTATATCTAAAAATAAAACTATCAATACATAGTAAGTATATGGATGTTATCTTATCGTATAAGAGATTATCATTCCATTGATTATTATGCGAAAGTTAACAGTTTGAACTTAACTTTTTCTAAGGTACAGAAATTATTTGAATTAAATTTAAATAACATAAATTAGAACAAATAAATAAAACAAAGTAAATAATAAAATAACAAGTGAACTACCAATAAAAACTAGGGTTTGACTAAGATTGAGTACTTAGGAACTATTCTTTCTTTGTTTCGTTTCCTTTACTATTGTTGATTCAATTTCTGTGCTTGATCCTAAATTTCCTAATGTATTAATTATACTCTTTCAAAATCTAATCAATTAAGTCTAATTGAAATCAAAATTTCCATATTCGCAATATTTAGATTCACAAAACTATCCCTATCTTCTTCAATTAGATTTAACGTCATCCAATAGATAATCAATTTCTTAACCTAGATTTCTCTTTGATTAAACATAAATTTGATAATTGTGGATCTATTAAATTTCCAACTCTCATTTTACAATCTTACATTGATTACTTTTGACTTACTCTCTCGATTTGTTGTCAAGTTAATGCATGAACAATTATCACAAACATCAAGAAGTATATTGAATTTAACAATGAATAGAATCACAAAATAAATATAGAATAATAACTAATATGAGTTTGGAACTCTATAAACATGTTTATCATCATATGATTCCAATTACATATCAATCATATTGAAAGAAATAAGGGAAAAAGAATAAAAACTCTGTTGGACCCCGATTTTTCTTCTTAATATATGTTGGGGATTGATTTTATTTTTGTTGCGATTAGGTATAAATCATGATGTTTTTGAGGGATAGAATTTTTTTTAAGATTGAAGTTATTA
>JAOTAY010000189.1:13617292-13646900 GCA_025629805.1 Erythroxylum baracoense
ATAATGAGTTTTCATTTGAGCCAAAGTGAGGATTGAGCCATATGACTCCATTCATAGTCATTCTATTTCTTTGTTGAACGTTACTTCCTTAGGTTACTGCGTTCAGAACTTGCTTTGAATCGGCTTGAGCCTACTGGTTGTATGCTTAATAGAGATGATTTAGGCCCTTTTCCTTGTTTTATTATCCCTTGCTACTCCTGTTGAGCCTTAACCTTTTGATTCTTGAAAATACCTAAGATTTTAAAACTTTAAACCTTATTAACCTACTCATTCATAATCTTAATAGAGTATTAAGTAATACATTAGTTGGGGTTATTGTGAAATTTTTGTTACCGAGATGAGTTGAGTATACTTCTGCTTATGAGTTACATTGTATATAGTATTATTTCGAGTCATAGGTCTTCCATGTATAAAGAAAAAGGAAAAAATGTTGAAAAGAAAAATGAAGGAAAAAAGAACAAGGAAGAAAAATTGAGTAGCATAAATAAGTGCAGAGTATTAGTCTTGTTTGTATATCTCAAAGTAAGTTTTGATTATCGCAATCTTATCCGCTTTTTACTTTACTAATGCTTATGCTTAATCCTTTTTCCCTCTTTACCCACCTTAACCCTTATTACATTACAACCCTAAACAAGTCCTTTTTATCTATTCATGCATGCAATCATTATAAAGGACAATTAGTGCATCAGTAAGCCTATAGTAGTGTAGTTTCTTCTAGGAAGTTTGAGCGAAACACTAAACACTTGAGAGAAATGAGTGAAAACCATGAGGAAAATTCATTTTGAATCTTTACTTATCTTTGAGTGATGGTGAAAATTATTGAGTTTTCTTATATACATCAATGAAAAAGTAGTCATGATATATGTATTGACTTGATATTTGAGTTGATCTAAATTTGAGGGATTGTACGCTTTGATCTTTGTGAAGATGAAATGATATAATTGAGCGGTTGTATTTATTTTGCTTGAGGACAAGCAAAGATTCAAGTATGGGGATGTTGATAGATGTGCATTAGTCTATGTTTTTCTATGTAATTAACATGTGTTTTCTTGCATACTTGTTGATTTTTGTTATCGTTTAGGATTCATTTTGTATAGTTTTGCTTAGTTTGATTTCCATTGTTGTTCTTTTATGTTTGATGTTAATTTAGGGTAAGAATTGACTATTTGTTGAGTAGGAAAAAAGATGGAGCAATTTGAAGATTGAGCTAGAAATCAAAAGGAGAAGAAAAGAGGAGTGCGTCGGTGACCAATTCCCATGATCGTGGGAATCATAATCCAAGATAATATGCAGGGCTTCATTAAATTTAGGATTTTTGGACTATTTAAGCATCATTAGGCCTCCATCTTAGGAGAGGACGAAACCCTTATGTAGAAACACCATCTTTGGAGTGAAGAACACATGTTTGGAGCCTTGGGGAAGGTTTGAAGCCAAGGATCATCATTAAGATTGGGCAAAATAGCACATCAACACAAAAATTTCCAGATTTTGGCAAAGAAGAGAAAGAGTCTTGTTATTTAATTTTCTATCAATTTCACTTCTTCTAATCTTTGTAAAGTGGTTTATTTGAACGTTGATGATGTTATGGAGACCATGTTAGGCTGATTTAGTTTTAGGGATTGATTTTGGACTATTTTTTCAAAACTCCTATTTTGTTGAATTGAATGAAGTTATCTTTGATAATTGTTTATTTAAATTATTATCTTGCAACAAATCGAGAGAGTGAGTAAGATAAATTTCTGTAGCATTATACAATGAGAGTTGACGACCTATGGAATTTCAATTATCACGTTAATTGAATAGTTAGAAGAGAGATCTCTGCTAGTTAATTGATCACTCATAAGATAGTTTAATAACTAGTTGAATAGGTTGAGTCATTGGGTAGGTTGACAGATCATCCAATTGATTCCCTTAAATTCGATTAGGGACAATTAATTACACCTTTAGAGAAGGTAGTTATTACATTCGGAAATCTAGGGTGAGACACAATTCAATCAATAAAATAGGAGGGAGATAAAATAGGGAAAAAAGTATTCTCTTGTCTTTAGATTCTTGAATTCTGATTTTTTTGCACGTGGGTATTGTCTATTATTTTAAGTTAGTCTTTTAATTTTAATTTAATTTTTCAGATTACTTACTTTTGACAATTTCGTTTCTTAAACAAAATTTTATCTAAATTAAGTGATGTCTAGGCATCAATCCCGATATCCAAGCTACAAGTCACGACCCATTCACCTGTAGTTTTTGAGCGTAAAACAAGTAGATAGGTTTTACCTTCAACAGATTGTTAGTTAACTATCCACTACCAAAAAACCTAATGAGCTAGATCTACCTTTGTTGATGGATGAATAAAGAAAATAAAATGAAAAACAAAATCTAAATACTAACTCAAAACAATAATTAAAAATGTACCAAATTATGAATAACTAGATTTAGGTCAGATCCTCATAGGACTTAATTATATTCCCTTTCACCTTTGATTAATGAATTATTCTGTTTTCTTGAACTAGTAAGATTTCCTAACTTAGACTATATTCTCTCTCAAGACATATAATTTTTATTCAGAGTGTAATCAACTGAAATCTCTTTTGAATATAGACAATCTAAGAATGCTATAAAGCATTCTATGAACTATCTTCATAAGTTTTCATAAAAATCCTTGCCATTAACACATTCACACAATTCACATATACGCAACAAAATGTTCACACAATGTCAACCTAATCCAAAAAATAACACAATATGATATGCACAATTCATACACATATGAAATGCCCATGTATAAACATCCTTACATTTAGACGACACATTGTTCCCAATGTAAGAAACCAAACAACAACCATCAAAAATAAAAAAAAATTAACGAAAAATAAAATTTTAGAGAAAAAACTACGTATGGAGATGGGGGCAGTGACAGTGTGAGTACATGAATATGAACACCTTGAGTAGTGAAGTACTTCAAAATCTTCTTTATGCCACATAGTTGTTTTCTTTGTTCTCATGCCATTTCCTTCATTTACTCCCCCATGTTCTTCATGTGCTCCATCATGAGCATGTTGTTTTCACGTACTAAAATGAAGACTTTCTCCCAGCCTGCCTTTTCATCATCCTCAGTTTCTTCACTTGTTAAAATCTCAGTTTGATGTTGCACTAGTGCAAAACTACATCTAGCTTGTCCAGTCTTATATTTCAAACGAGTTTTGGAGCCAATATCTCAAAGGGTCATGTTATGGACGTTCAAGATTTCAACTCACATTAAATGAGTGTGATTAAGCAATTTAGGAAAAATAATAGTTTGTCCCTTAACAAATACACCATAATATATAGCATGATAATAAGATATCCCATGTTAGGATAACCACTTTTCTTTTATAGAGACGTAGCTATGGTATTAAAATTATGAGTTGGAGTACATACCTTGACATTATTGTCCATGCACCACAGTATTAATAAGTCTTTAATAAAATAGTTTATACTTTCATATTTGTTAAACACAATATGGCATAAATTTATATAGTAACAGATGTTCATGATTAATAATAACATTATTATGGGTATTTCTAACAATAAAGTTATCCAACCCTATTAATTGTTTCCAATATTGCTTAGCATGAAAGTCATCATGTTTTTTCAGTTATGTTCGGTATAAGAACTCCATCATTTTCTTCCATAATGTCATAATATAACTTAGAAGGGTGGTCTCTCAATTAAAACAAAAAATTATCCAAATCTTGTGGCTTAAATAATCGAGTAGTATAAAATTCAAGGCTAACTCCTTATACACAACATAGTCAAAATTAATAAATTTTTTCCCATCACATTTTTACACTCATTGTTTGATTCTTAGCACCATCAACAAGTATATACTTATAAAATAAAATAAGAACACAACATAAATACACAAAACACCCAATAAACGTGAATAGAGAAAAGTTCAACCAAATCTTGTAACACCCACTCCAAAGATGTGATTTGTTTGTGTAAATCACTATATTGGTGTAATGGGATGTTTATCTAGGTGAAAGATGAAAGAAGGAAGGGAAAACCTTAATTAAGATGAAGAGAGATGTGAGAAAGTTTGAGAGTAGCTGCTAGGTTTTAGAGAGATAAAGTAGGTATAGAAGAAGAGAAAAGATGAGTTTAAATGCTTGAAAAAGGAGGGGCAAAATAAGGTTTGAAGGTCTTAGGTCACAAGTTGTTCTTTAGCTTCTTGTAAGGCACAACGGGGACCTTAGAGTCACGATCATGACTCTGCCCCTCTGTCATAATCTTGATAACATTCTATGCATGATCACGCTCCTTTGAAGCATGATTGTGATGTGTTGTAAATGTCACACTTTGTCTCGTTTTGTTCCTTTTTCCTTATATAACTGCCAGTCTTAATATAGCACAAACATGAAAATTAACAATCTAAAGTATGCCAAACATATGAAAATAAATACCTAATGACTAGAATTTAAGAAAAAAAACCCTAACTACCTGAAATTGCTAAGTTACGGTCATTAGGATAACCTTTCATCATTTAAAACCCTTTTTTTTAATGAATTGAAAGGAAAGGAATCACTTCCCATTCTTACGAAATGACTCCTTCAAGATACGGTGTACACCTTTTTCCATTCACTTTGTAGGTGTGCTTATTTTAATTTTCCAATTCCAAAGCTCCACAAATATGTGGGTCACTGTAAAAAGCCCACTCATCCTTGACTTGAGCTTTTCGGGATATAACTTCAATCTTGAATTATAAAGTAACACCACATCTCCTACTTGCAACTCTTTCTTCTTAATATGAGAATCATTCTACTTCTTCACTTTTTCCCTATATCGCTTGGCATTCTCATATGCATTTAGGCAAAGCTCGTCGAATTTGTTCAATCGTAGAAGCCTTCACTCACCCACTTGTTTCCATTAAAAATTTAAGGCTTTTGTAGCCCAGCATGCTTTATGCTCTAATTCCTAGGGCAAGTGACAAGCCTTACTACAAACAAACTTAAATGGTTTCATACTGATAAGAGTTTTCAAGGTAGTTCAATAGGTCCATAGGGCATCATCTAGCTTTAATACCCAAGCCTTCCTTGAACTATTTACCATCTTCTCTAAGATTTTGTTAAGCTCGTGGTCCATGACCTCCACTTTTTAACTTGGTTATGGGTGGTATGGAGTGGCTACACGATGGTGAACTCTATATCTCTTTAGAAGAGGATAGAAAGATTTATTACAAAAATGTGCTCCTCCATCACTTATTATAGCTCAGGCCACTTTAAATTGATCGAATAATATTTTAATAAATTATTGCACTACTTTTCCATCATTTGTTGGATTCTCCACAGCTTCAGCCCATCGTGACATATAATCCACACTGAATAAGATATAGTTGTTCCCCACAGAGGATAAGAATGTTTTACAAAGTCCAGTCCCCACTTATTGAACACTTCAAATTCTATAATGTTAGACAATAGCATTTCATCTCGTTTTGAGATGTTTTACACTCTTTGGCATCAATCACAATATGTCACAAACTCTTGAACATCTGACAGTGCGTCATAACATTAGTCAAAATAAAATAACTAGATCTACTACTATAGCATTAGAGAGTCTAGGCCCACAGAGAGTATGTGTAAAGTTGTTAAAATGAAATTAATCGATGTTTAGGTTTAACCAAGGGGGGGGTAGGATTTTCAAACACAAAAATAAAATGAAACTAGACTAATAAAAATAAATTAAAGAAAACATGCGAAAAATGATAAAAGTGGGGAATTCGGTGGGGACTTGGTTTTTTGGTTCAATCTTGACCTACACCCTAATTAAACATATTCCATTGATTTGTTGTTCTCAAACCTCTTCTACCAACTATTAATTGTGGGTTAATAATTAACCTGACTTCTCCCTTAGGTAGTGTTTAATCAAGATACGATCATTAATTAAACCTAACCACCGAATAACCTAGGATATGATCTCTAGATTCAATTGGGTAGTAGCATTACAAATTAGGAAAATCGATAAGGCAACAACCACATACGATGCGTCATTTAACCGAGGTCATTTTATCCCTAATGATTAAGAATCGTTAGTTGCTACACATGAATTTCAACATAACAATTATAGATTATATCAAAATTCTAGCAATGCGTTTGCAAATAAATGATTCAATGAATGCATTAAAGTCATCTTTTCACAATACCTAATTCAATCAACATAAGATAACATAATCAATTCCTAACGAGAGAAAGAAACAACAAAAACATGAAAAACACTTAACCTGGGTTGTCAGCGTCAATTTCTCCTCTGAACCGGTGTCGGGATGTCTAACCCTTCATGGGTCTCTCCAAAATAAATGTTTTAGCCCCTATTAATAACCCCAGCTAAAGACCCCTTCTCTGCTCTCTAGTGCACCTCCCTTCCCTCTGTGCTACCGTGACTATTTTTTGAATTAATATTCGGTCCACTTTACTATTCATGTGTTTAAAACCTACATTACTCTCTCTTAAAAATGTCTAAATTTTGCAGACATTGTCTATGTGAAACACAGACATAAAACATCTGGGTTTTAGCTGCTTTCCTCTCCTACGCTATCGTTTCAATTTGCTATTGCTTCCCATCTGCTCTACGTCGTTTTGGTCATGAGCTGCTTCCTTCCAGCTGCCTTCATCTGCTTCCTATCCAGTGCTGCCATTTTGATCATAGACTATAGCATGCCTTGTGTTTTGTCTCCTGGCCATTTGCTGCGTTTTCTTCACCTTGCTTTGTCGTTTTTGTCTTCATTTAATTCCCAATTGTTAATTCACGTAATTGCATGCATAATCCATGCAACTCACATTCTTTACATTTTATCCTTTTTGTCTTTAAATTTTCTTCTTCTTACTCCATGAAGACAAGTGAAATTTAATCTTTGGAAAATGGCCCAAATATCATGCTTTCGACTCACTTTAACTTCTTTGCTGTCGAATTATGCTTAAAATCACATATGAGTCAAAGTGAGTATCTTAAGCAATTTCATGTTAATAATTAGTAAGTGTTATGGAATAATTTCATAATCAATTAAGCACCTATCGAAATTCCCCCATACTTAGCTTTTGGCCGTCCTCGGGCAAAACGTTAAAATTAAGCTCAAAGGCCTAAAAACATTGACTCATTTCCCATTTGTTCCAAGAATGCATAATCATAACCAAAGATGAATGAATTTTAAAAATCATAGTAAGAACTTAACATTCCAAGCTTTTACTCATGATCAATCAACATTCAATACCTTTAAAAACCAAGCAATCTAATGGTAGACTCGAAAAATGTGTTTAACTAAAATATATCCATGGGTAATCTCAATACCATTCATGATCATGACAATCCACAACTTTGCATATCATGTCATTTCTCCACCACTAAAATTCACATGCAAAATAATGGATCAAAGGACTTTTCAAGGTTGTAATATGCGTAAAGGTAAGGTGAGATGTATTTGGGTTAGGTAGTATGAAAGCTGTTAAAGCTAGTGAAATAAATCAACACTCAATATGACATTAAGTGCAAAAACTAGTATTCACTCACAATTGTGTACATCAACCATGATCAATGTAAAAACAAGTTTCACAACTCAAACCCGAGCTCTCATACACAAACCACATGAATTATATACCAATTTGAAGGGATCACTTATACAATTGATGACAATACATTGAAACCACAAAGAGTGATCCTTCCAAGCCAACATCTACCTCATATTAAACATAATCAAATAACCCATTCAATACAACTTTAAGTGGATTCATTAATTATAAACAGCTTTTCAACACATATGCAAATCCTCCTTGATACATTTACTTAAAAAAAAATTTCTTTCTTTCTTTTTCTTTTCTTTTCTTTTTCTTTTCTCTTTGCTTTCTTTCTTTTCCTTTTATTTTATTTTCTCTTATAAAAAATTAAAATAAACTACATCAACATGGGAATTTCAATGATAAGGTATAAAATAACATCCCAACATTATAACCAACCTACACATATGCATACCTCCACACTTAGAATTTTATACATCCACAAACTCAACAATCACAACTTTTCCACTAGCTTTATGGCTAAGGTATGGCATTTGGTTAGGTTAAAGCATGTAATGTGGCTAATACACAAAGAAAAGGCAAATAAAGCTCAAGGGGGCTTATTAAAGGGAAAATCATATAACGGGTAGGCTATTTGGCTAATATAGTTAGGAAAAGCAAAGACTACCTAATTATATCCATGTTAATGCATATTATATAATATGGTCTCGAGTAGAAATTCAAGGTAAAATCAAGATGTACATGTCATGAAGGTCACATATTATCAAAAGGCAATGAGACTGATATGAATGTGTCACTTAAATAAGGCTAAAAAACTTACCGACTTTGTCTACCACTAGTCATTACTCTTCTAAAGATAATACGCATCGACCAATCACAAGAGGAAAAGTACATACTAAAGTTGCTATGAAATTCTCTAGTCAATTCACACTTTAATCATGACTATAAAATCCTAGAAGTAACAAAAAGCAAGAAAATGTTTGTTTGTTTTATTATTTCTCTCATTTTGATTGAAACTTAAAAAAAGTAAAACAAACAAATTAAAAAACACACATGTATAAAAAAAGTAATTCGAAAATGTAAAGAAAAGAAATTTACTTCCCTTGGTTGCCTCCTAAAAAGCGTCTTTATTTAGGGTCGCTAGCTCGACTCCTTCTTATCCTCACGTGACAAAATTGTGATCTTCAGGTATTACAATTAACGCCACTTCCACGCAAGGTTGTTCCAAATAGGGCCTTAGTTGATCATCATTCCCATTTAGTGTCCTTCCTATCCTTAGACTTTCGATCTCTACTAAGTCTATGCTTTCTTGAAAGATCTTGAATGTCTCTTCACCTTTTTCTTCCTCGTTTAATTCCTCTAACCTGCTAGGTAAAAGTAAAGAGTCATTCTCAACAACAAAATGGAACTCAGTATTTACCTCTGAGCTAAAAGATATAGCTTTTTTTGGTTCGAGCTCCTCCTCAACTTCTTCTTCATATTCAATTCCTTGAGTATTGCTCTCAAAATTCTCAAGCTCCTCATGACTCTATAAGGTTTCTGCACTAATATCCATTGGGTACACCTTGGTTTGGTACGGTTTCCCCTCTTCTCTTTGTAGTTCCAGATGATTGATATCTTCCCATTGAGGCAATACATCTTGCTGGAATTACAGAGTATCCTATTATATTTGCTATACACCTTGCTGAAATAGCTGCTGAATATTTTTTTGGAACTGCTGCATATTCTATTGAATTTGAAGATTGTTAGCAGTTATAATATTAAGAAATTATTCTAAAGATGTACCAGAGTCGTGTTGGCTCTCCGAATCTTGGAAACTAGACTAAGATTTCCTTTCATCATGTCGGAATTGTTAGATATTCTGTTGTGTATGCGATATACTCTCTTGAAGCTACTGCATACCCTATTGAAATTGAAGATGGCCAACATTACAGGTCTTGATATAGTCATTTAAAGACATACTTGAGTTATGACAAGAAGCTTTTGGTCCACATAGGAATTGCTATATGTCCTACAGACTATCATAAAAGTAATTCTGATGATTATCCCATCCATAACCAAAGTTAGGTTGATCAGTCCAACCTTGGTTATAGGATTGAGAATAAAAGTTTTAAAAAATTTACTTCCAGTCATGATTTTTTTCTTTTTTATAAATCACAAACATGAAACAAAATAAAGAAAGGATCACGAAATAATTGAAAAGAAACCAATCATGAACAAATATATATAAAACACCAATTAAGTCACAAACAAAAACTAAAAACACCACACTCTTGATAATTGTGCTAAAATTAACAACGCGTCATAATGCTAGTCAAAATAAAATAACTAGACCTACTACTATAGTAGTAGTGAGTCTATGTTGATGCTATAAAGAGTGTGCGGAAAGTTGTTGAAATGAAATTTCCTTATAAAATGATTGCAATAAGAATTCCTTGGGTAAGTTATGGTGTAGGCAATTCTGTTGCAAATCCTTGTATCGTTCCCACGCTTTATAGATCAATTCCCTGTCACTTTGCTGGAAGTTGGTAATCTCCTTGATAATCTTAATGGTCTTGGTAAGGGGAAAATACTTATCTAAAAAGGCATGAACTAGCTGATCCCAGGTCGTGACATTGACTAGGTTGAGGGAAAGATATCAAGCCTTTGCTCTATCTCTAAGGGTAAAAGGAAAGAGCCTAATTCTTACTGCATCTTTCGACATCTGATAGTATCGAAAGGTATCACAGATTTCAAGGAAGTTCACTATATGTGCGTTAGGATCTTCATTCGTTAGTCCATAGAACTGTATGTTCTATTGAAACATATTTAGGAGGGTTGGTTTGATTCCAAAAGATGCCGCTTATATGAGTGACCTAGCTACTCCTTGGTTAGCCGCATTGAGCCCTGGTCTCATGAAGTCCATAAAGGTTTGTTGTTGACGTCTTTAGTTTGTTTCATGGTCCAAAATCTTGCTGGAATTTCTTGGCTATTGTTTCATTCATGATTTCTTCTTCTTCCTCATGTTGAGTTTTCCTAATAGATCTTCTAATCGAGTGATGTCTAAATCTAAGGTTCAGCTACATGACTCGAACTTCTCATGAATCTTATGTTCATGCAAGATCCTAATTTCAGAAATAGAAAGAAAGAATGAAAAACAAAAAAATAAAAATTAACTAAACTCCTTAAACTATAGAACTCAACTAATGGTCTCCCCGACAACGGTGCCAAAAACTTAAATTAGTTCTTTCGAAGTGTGTAAGTTTTAATTAATTAGCTTCAATAATCTACAAGTGCACGGGTTGTTCACATAGTACCTAAGGTGTCAATCCCATGAGGAGAGATAATCTAATCCTAAAATCTAAGGCTAGAACAATTCACAAAATTCAAAATGTAATGGAATTAAAATGAGAATTCAATTTAATCAAGCAAATCAATTCAAGAATCAATCACGAAAAATATTAACAATTTTTTAGTTGCAACACACACTTAAGAATTAACCTAAGGAAATATCAATTGAGACAAAGGGGATTTTACCTATTTTTAATGTTAACCTAATCGATTATGAATTACTGGATTATTGGTTCTAGATGATTATAGGGTTGACTACTCTCTCTCGAGTTATAACCATTAACCCTAAATTATAAATCCTAATTAGATTGTGGAAGCTGTAATTTCTCAATTAATAGCCTATCCAATGCCCTAATTTGATCTGAAGTCGTCCAATAAACTATCGGAAATCTATGCTAGATCTCTCTTTGCACAATTTACCGATTTGATTTAATTCTTGTTCTATTAAATCACCTAACTCTCGTTAGCCCAATTTAATTATTTTTCACTCAATTAACCCTCTCAGTTTATTATCAAATTATGCACGTCCAGAATTAAACACAATAAATCCAAATAACACATAAAGAATTAAATTTCATTAAATTAAAGATAAAACACCGAAGGTGAGTTTAGAACATCATCAACATCCAAAAATCCTATCATCAACTGTTATTCCAATTCTATACAATAATAAAACTAAAAATAGCAGGAAATACAAAATTGAACGGATGATGGGAGGTAGTGATGTCAGAAAACTCCTGATCCGGGAAGTATGTCGAGTCAGCTTCTCCTCTTCTCTCTTCCTTCTTCTCTTTCTCTATCTCTCAATAATTCTCTCTAGTGCTTCTCTAACAGTGGCTAATGGAAAAGCTTTCCTTACCTTTTCATCTCATTCTTTTTATACCTTTTGTGTTATGAGTAGCCTTAAGGTTTTTTGGGGGGCCAAAAGGTTGGAAAAATCTCTCAATAGTTTACGTTTTTGAGTGTCTGTGCATTTGCAAGACACAGGTCGCGATCATGGGTGACATCTGAGCCTTCTATCACGATTGTGGCTAGCAGGCCACTATCATGGGCCATGTCCTGAGCTTCTATCATGATCATGGCATATGGGCCAAGACCGTAGGCTAACTCCAGTGCTTTTATCACGATCCTGGCCTGTTATGCCACGATCGTGGGCTGTTGTTTCAGCCCAAATGTCCCCAAAACTTCTCTGTTCTTTGATGTTGACCTTGAGACACTAACAAACACATCAAGGTACCTCAAAAATATGATAATTAAGATCAAAGACTTGTACTAACCCATAAAAACACTTAAACACAAATAACTAACATAATTCTAACCTAAACACATACTAAACGATTGAATTAACAATTTAATACATATCAAGCTAAACCCTAAAACATGATACAATTCAAACTTATCATAATTAATGAGAAGTCCTTAATGAAGTGATGATAGAATCTTGCATGTATTACAAATTTTCACATGCCTTTGACATTGACTAGTGGTGGAAGCTTCTCTATGACCTTTGTCTTGGCTCTATCTACTTCGATACCTTAACATGATATTTTACGTCCCAATACTATGCCTTTGTGCACTATAAAGTGACACTTCTCCTAATTTAGAACCAAAAGTGATTCTTCACATCTTTGAAGTATTATATCTAAATTTTGTTAGGCACCGTTGAAAGGAGTTTCCAAAGACTAAAAAATTATCCATAAAAATTTCCATTATGTCCTTTATCATATCTGTGAAGATAGACATCATACACCTTTGAAATGAGCTGTAGCGTTGCATAACCTGAAAGGCATCTACCTATAAGAAAATTTCCATAAAGACATGTGAAGGTGGTCTTTTTCTACTCCTCTAGATAAATAAAAATTTGATTGTAACACAAATATCAATCTAGGAAATAGTAGAATGAATGACGGCCACCCTTTCTATCATTTAATTTACAAATGAAAGACCACCTTCCACTTTGTTGAGCTTGTGATAGTGGATACATACTCTCCAACTTATAATCGTTCATGTAGAAATCATATCACTTTCACTTTCCATTATAGTTATTCCTCCTTTCTTTCGTACGTAATTGTATCGGGTTGACCCATTCACTATCTAATATCAGTATATGATATGCACATCTAGCAACTTTACTACTTCTTTCTTGACCACTTCCTTCATATGAGTATTTAGTCTTCATTGATGTTCCTTCATCACTCTACTTCCTTCTTCGAGGTTAACCCTATGGATAACTATATTAGGGCTTATACCTCGTACGTCAGATATTTTCCATCATATGGCACTCATCTTGTTTCTAATAATTTTCACCGCCTTACTCTCTTGTTCCCTGTAATAGTCGATTTCCAAACCTACTGAGGGATTAAAGAGTTAGATTACTGAATTATATCATATTAGAATGAATTCGGAGCATTTAGAATATGATTTTATGATTTCATTCATATGCATAATATGAGCATACACATACGAATTTTGATTTAGAAAAATTGCACTCAATTGACATATTCTGGGGTATGAAAGTTTCTAAATAATTGAGAAATGATTGTGCATTTCTAATATCTTGTATTTTGATTTCCCAATAAAAAGAATTGATGGATTACAATTATTAATTTGGATTTATTTGTCACAATTGGAAGATTGATGGATTAAAATGTAAATTTAGACTAGGAAAAATTTCAAGTAGCAAGACAATTGACATATGAAAATTTAGGATGACAAAGCCTATAAATTGAGTGATATATGGTAGTAGAATTAAGTGACAAATGACCTAGGAACTAAGTGACATTTGGCAGCCTAGAGAGAGGACATGTATCTAGTCTAGACATTTGACACGTTTCCTTAAACTTATCCTCTACTCATACCACACGACACGCACATGACAAAGTCCCTTCATTTGTTGTTTCAGCTGAAACTCTCTCCTTCTTCTTCCTTTCACTACCGAAATTTGCTTCTCCTTCACATATCTATATTTTGCCTAAATTCTGTTCAATTGCCACACAAAAATCCTTCATAAAGATAGTTATAGAAGAAGAACATTGTTGTATTTATTGTCATTTGCTTGTCTTTGCTGAAACCATCCTACTCCCACCTTGTTCTTGAGATGATCTTGCATGCATGTGAGGAAAAGCAGGCTGGATACATTGAGGTGGCATTTAAGCTAAACAAGCAAGTGAAATACTAAACTATTGTGGCATATGTTAGCAGAAATTATAATGAACGATTAGGGATAGATTGAATGTGGTATTGGTGTTGACATTATGCTGGAAAGTGATGAATAAAAAAGGGTATCTTCTGTTATGTTTTTAGATGCATGACAATAGTGATTTATTGATTGTTATATGGATGATTTAAGTTGGGATTTGAATTATAATTAATGATGAATTCATGACAAAGATAGGTACTAATGAAGTGTTTTCAAATCTGAAAAAGTTAGGACTGCATGTATGATGATATAAAGTGAATGTTAATGAAGCAAATGAGTAGATTTTTGTGGGATTTAATGTAACCAATATGGAAGCTAGACTAGAATGAAATGAAGTAGCTTTATAAGAAATAAATTCTAGAAAAATTCAAGTAGTAGTGATGTCTCTAAGTATGAAATTCGTGGAGAATTGAGGAAGAAAGACTGTGCACTATCGTGACCCTCAGTGCACAATCGTGGCCTAATTACTTGCCTTCTGCCACAATCATGGCAAGGTTCCCCATGATCGTGGGCCTAGTTCTAAATTGATAATTTCTGTTTTGTGTACATGTTGAACCAACTAAGGACAAGTCACTCTAAATTGGTGTATTTGGACTTGATTAAGGCTTGGAATGAACCTAGATTATTGCTTGATCAATTGGTTAAGAACATGATAATTTTAAGTTAATTGATGTCCAAACTTAAAGAATGTACCATTTTGGTATCAATGTAACTAGATTTGGAAATTTTGATGTGATGAAGGAATAATGATATTCTTATGAATGCAAACATGATCTTAAGGATATGAGTAATGGGTGTTAGGCATGAATGAATAAGCATTGAAGAACATAAGGTAATTTTGAATAAGAATTGGGTAATTGTATGAATATATATTGCTAGAAAAGTTTTACGAATGTATGATTGATGAATTTGGAGTAAATCAAGCTATAATATTTGAATGGTCGAGATTTTTGTATAAGAATACACAACCAAAAAGTCAATTAAGCATGCATTGAAACATGACATATATACATATGCATGATTGCATATTCATATCATCAAACAAATTAGTGATTTGTGAACTATGTATGTATTACATGACGATAGTTATGCAAGATGATCGTCAATATCCAGACATTGCCGAAACATCGAGACAATAGCTTTTCTGGAGCGTACTGTGAGTTAACTTAGATATGTAAACTCAATTATATGTGCTTCTCTATAAATTGAATGTTTAATCTGAAATCTGTTTGTAATTGATTAAAAAATGTCGGACTTAGATGATATAAGGCATGAGTATACTGAAATGAAAGCATGGAATATGAAAAGATGCATCTCATCATACTGAAATGCATGATTAGATAAAGGAGTTGTGACCAGAGTGATCAAAGTGGGAAAAGAGCTTTGATCTCAGGATTGTGAAAAAAGAGCCTCAGGTTCAGATGATATGGACTCGATATCTACAATGGATACAGACCAAAAATAATCTCGGTGTCCACAATTAGATACGGGACAGTAAATTGGGTTGATAGGAACTTGGTCACAACAAAACAAAAATGAAAATAGAGACACTTGTGCATTTGCATATACATCTCTACATGAATCAAATGATTGAATTGAAATGTATTATTGAATTGTTTTGAAATAGTGAATTACAGTTAAAGTAAATGGAGGATGTGTTGTGATATGCAATGCTAGCTTATATGATGTACTTGTAAATGTACGATGAAATGTGATATGATATTCAATACTGGAATGGTATGATATACTTATTGAATTAGGTTATAACTAGTTTTTATGATCTGACTTGAGTGAACACATCGATGATGGTTCACCATTCATCAAAATTGCAACGTTGTTTTTTAAGTTTAAGGGAGTTCTAGCTAATAAGGTGATATAGTAGAAGTCTAGTACTTGCATTTTGGGGACAAAAATGGTTCAAAGGTCTGATCAGCTGAATCTAAGAAGTCTAGTTAGAGTGTTATGTATTAGCATCCCGTTTAATGTTATATTTTTGGTACTGAGATTGAACTCAAACAAATGTTGTGTAATATATATGTGGGTTGTAAATTGTAATGAAATGGGAAGAATTGAACATTTAGAATGTTTATGATATATTTGATGCCTTTATGAGATAGTTTAATTGTCCTAATGTACCATTTTCATAGAGTATGTTTTTGAATATCCTCTGGTATGTTCAGGAATATGCTCTATGGGAGTGGTATTCCAAATAGTTGGAAAAAATGATGGGTAGAGTTTGGCCTTTACCTAATGTATGCTTTAGGTGTGTGGGTAAAGGCTTTAACTCTAGAGTTTGTGGCTTTTCAGTGGAAGGTTGTATGGGTGCTTCAATTCTCACTAGTATGTCTCTCCTTCATCCTCCATCTTAGTTTCGCACTATGTCTCAACTTCCTCTTATTTTACTTCTTGAAAGCAACTCTCCTCTTGTTCTTAGATGTATTCACCATTATATCGATCTTCTTATAAGATTTGCTTTCTTTTAGTTTTTTTAAAAATATTTCCATATTTAACTCCACATTATTATCACCAATCTGAAGAATTAGTTTACCTTTATGAACGTCTATCAGTGCTCTCCCAGTGTTCATGAATGGTCGTCCAAGAATTAGTGGACAATTCCTATCCTTCTTGAAATCTAGTATCATGAAGTCAATATGAATAATGAATTTATCCATCTTAATGATAACATCTTCCACCCTATAAAATAATCTCTTGATTGATTGATCATCCAACTAAATGAGCTTTCTTCCCAAGTCAGCTTCTAGGCTTAATGCCTCCATAAAAGATAAGTTAATTTTCAAAGTCTTCAACTTCTCCATAAACTTTGCAAATTGTGAGTCAAAATTTTTCTTCTGTAATCTTTATGGGAATGGAATCTTAGTTGGGTATGGTAGAGGGGTAACGTAGGGAGGGTCCTTATTCTTTCCTTCATCCTTTTTATTTTTTTATTGGTCCTCTACAAGGTGGGTTTTATCTTGTTGTTTCGTTCATTCTTTTAACTTTTTTCCACGCTTAAATGTGATCACCTTGAGTTACTCCTTTGGATTTTCTTCAGTATTGCTTGGGAGAATCCCCATAATTTTTGTAGATAATGCATTTACAAGTTGGCCCATTTGAACCTCTAGGTTGTGAATAGAAAAGGCATGGTTCTTCGCTACTTGCTCGAACTTCCCTTCTATCCTCTTCTGAGCCTAATCCATTCTCATGATCTTGTCTTTACTATTATCCAATTTTGAATCATTGGCACTTGACTTGTCTTGTTGAAATTTAAGTGGACCTTGATTTCTCAATTGAGTTCCCACATTGTTAGACCAAGACATATTTGGGTGGTTCCTTCACCTAGGATTGTATAGGTTGGAATAAGGATTATTCCCTCCTCCTAAACCAAACTGTGCGTCTATATAGTTGATTTGCTCTATATTGATGTTTTGCATTAAGAAGCAATAAACCATAACATGATTTTCTTGCCCGCATAATTTGCATCTATATTGAATTGCTTTAAATAGAGCTAAAGAGGAGGCTTTTGGGCTATTTAATTGCTTTGTTAAGTTATTGATCTCTACCTATAGTGTTGTCACTAAATCATCAATAATCACTCCTTTCTGATTCCGAAAGGTTAACTGTTGTCTGGTTCCATCTGACATCCAAATACAAATATTACTTTGTCACAATCATGAATGGTGTTTGAGTGTTCTTGCAGATCTATCTTATTTTTAAGCACATCTTGTCAAAGTCCACTCCTAGATTGGTTAGTTTCTGAAGGGAATGACTATTGATTGATCATGAGTAAAGGCATTTAATGTTGAGTTTTTGCTATAATTGTGAAAGTTATTCCTCTTTTCTTATAACTACATATTCTTAGGAAATATGGAAAATGAGGAAGTGTTTTGATTTGTGACTTTGATTTAGTTGTTTTGCCATAGGATGGTTAAAAGCTAAATGTGCGAAACTTGATGAGTGCTTAATTGATTATACATTTACTCCATAACACTTAATGATTAATGCTATAAAATGCTTAAGATACTTATTTTGGTTCATATTTGGTTTTAGGTACAAGTTGGAATTGTAAAAACTAAAATGGGCATAAGTACATTCTTCAAGCCATTTTTTAATGTTCAAACTCATTTGTCTTTATGGAATAAGAAGGAGATGGATTAGAGTGAAGATAGGACAATAAAATGCAAGAAAATGAAGAATTCAACATGACTTGGATACATGGTGGTGTATAATTTAGAATGTGGTGTTTTATTGATGAACAGTTGGATACACTGTCGTGCATCCAACAGAAACCTAATTTTTCCTATAAATAGACAATTAAGTTGTCAAAGAAGGAATGAATCATTTTTGGAGCAAGAAAGGAGGCAGAACTCTTACTTCTTTGGGATCTATGGAGGGCTAATCTTCCTTCTTCTAGTTCGTAGATGAAATAGAAGATGAGGATCAAATTTGAGCATCTCTTCATTATGTCTTGTTGATTATCTCTTTAGAAATTGTTTATGTTATTCTTACCTTAATGTTTTAGGTATTCATGTATGAATGATTGATATTCTCATTCTCAATAGATTGTTTATATGTGAACCCATTATTGGAATATGGAATACAATACGTAATAGTTGAACTTTCAATTCATTTATGGTAAACTAATGAATAATTAAGGATAACATAGCATAGGTTAAATGACCCTAGCTTGTATGGTTATTGCTTAGATTAATCTATTTTCTAGTTTTGTTTGAAAGTTAGGTTTAACTAATAAGATTATTTTGATTAAACATGGCCTAAGGGAGGATTGAAGTTAATAGAGCTTGTTGTTAACCTAAGACTAATATTTTCTAAGAAAGGTTTGAGAATAATAAGACGATGAAGTATGTTTAATTGTGTGTAGGCTGAGATTGAACCAAGAACCGGATTCTAAACTCGTTAATCAATCTTATCACTTTTTGGATATTTAATTGAAATTGATTTCATTAGTTTAATTTGACTTTGTTTTGTTTATTGACTCAAAACAAAACCCCCTTATTTCCTAAACATCGATTTTTTTCATTACAAAATCTTTCCTTGTTACAATTATATAGGATGAAAGGAACAACAAAATCTTCCATAAAAAATGCCTTTCTACCGAGCATTTAAATACGTCTCTAATGCAACTGATAAGAACTCATATCAACATCCATATGCATAACAATTTGGACCTGTAATATCTCAACACCAACTGGAGAATGTAAACACATTCTTCTAATTATAGCTCTTATGTGTTTTAATTATGTTTTAGTTGTAAGCATGTAGTTGCTCTTTTTCCCTTGTAATTTGCAAGTTGTTTGTACTGTTACTACTTCTCCTTGAGTACCTTTTATGGCTTATTTTTAATTCAACTTTTCTCAAAAAAATTCAAAATCAAAGAAAATATCCATAAAATAAAGAAACAAAAATATGGCATGAAGGCTTAAATTCCTCATGGGATCACTCAAGTCAAATCAAAGCATACTCTTTCAATAAATTTAGTTTTATAACATTCACAAAGTCAATTTGTACATCATAACCGGTTAATCATATTATGAATCTAATTCTTAACAATCAATTTTAACTTAAAATCATGTATAAACTTATACTATCATCATAAAGTAACTAATAAGTTCCTAAACATACAACTTAAAAATAAAATTCAAACACCAAAACCTTGAAAATTTTGAAAAATTTCATAAATCAAGCTCATTTACATTTTCTCCACTTAAGACAATATTATCCTCAATATTGTGAATCAAGAGTAAAGAAATGTAAGGATCTTGAAAGTCTCCCTAAACAACTGATTAATTGAACTAGAAATCCCCTTTCTGAACATACTCAACTATACCTAAAATTTACAAACATCAATATCAGTGGAGACTCGTCGAGGATGAGGTAAGAGTGTCAAAGCTCTAGCGGATTGTATTGGGGAAGTGATTTTGGATACTAGATTTGTGAGAGAATGAGAGAAAGTGGAGGTGAGAGAAATATATTAGGTGAAAATGGTGACTAGCTCAGCTTTTGGGCTTTTAATTTTTTAAAGACATAATCGTGTTATAGATCATGAATCCTTTTAGAATATTTTGGGTAAGGGTGTTTTATGGGACAAAATAAGGTTATATATTATAGATCCTTTTTGAAATTCTAAATATAAATATAGTTTAAGGCATAAACAGTTCCCAAGATATGGATCTTTTTGTCTTATTTAACTTATAAACAAAGTTTGGAACATAGACATATCCTAATCCATGGATTATTTATAAATTTTTCACGAAATGCATAACTGAGCTTAGATTTATTCATGTATCAGGTTATGTTTATTACAAAGATTCAATGTGTGCCTAATTTAAACACTTTTAATTTGCATTTATCATTAACTTTTCATCTTCATTGCTCTTCTAATTGCCTCCTCATCAATCTACTTGCTTGCCCTTATTTACTAACTATAAAATCAAAACTAATGTCTCTCTATTAGTTAGGGGTAAGGCTACGTACACTAGACCTCCATAGATCCCGCATTTAGCTGGATTTTACTAGGTTTTTTTGTTGTTGTAAAATCAAAACTAAAAAAAATAAATAATAGCCTTAATGAAATAAAAACTATTTAATTTCTAAAAAAACCAAATAGATTACAAAAATAAAAATCTAAATTAATTATCTATAATAAAAATAGCTTTAAATATAAAATTATTAAACAGGTGCTAATCTTTTAACAAGTACTTCTTTGGAAGGTTTTTAGTTAGACTTTCTTGAACTTTTAAATTGTCAGAGCAATGTGTTCACTACTATTGACAGTTTTATATAAAAGCTTTCATATTATAAGTATACAAATCGTAGCTCTTAGTATAAAAGGTAACATTCCCATGAGGATTATTTAATCACCTAACAACTTGAATGCACTTGTTCTAAGGTAATAAAAGATTGAATGAATTGAAGTAGAATAAATTAATTGAAATTAAAATAACAAATAAACTAACACTTTAATAAGAGAAGTTTGCAATAAGAATAAAGTTAATCAATGATGGAAATTTAGGGGTTATTAGATACTTGTTTTGTCTTCCCTTTATCTTGTTGATTCAATTATTCTTTATTCTAGATATCTTAAGGTTTTGATTACCCTCTCTTAAGATCTAATCAAGTAATCCCAATTGAATCCAATAATAATAAAATTGCCTCTCGATTCACAAAACTACTTCTAACTATTCAATTGGATTTGAAGTAATCCTAAGGCTAATTGAATCAAAATAAAGATCTCTCTTCAATTATTTATTAATTTAATATTTGTAGGTCTATTAAGCTACCAAATCTTGTTGCGTACTTTAAACACATATAACTTGATTCAATCTCTTAATTTATTATCAAGTATAAGCATAACAAATATCACAAAGCATCGATATATTTATTGAATTTAACAAGAATAAGGCTAAGCAAAACAGTTCAAGAACAATCCCTAATATGGATATAGAAACCCATAATTATGTTCAGCATCCTACAAATCCAAATCAACATCCAAGGTAATGAAATATAAAAAGAGAAAAGAAAGAAAAACATTTTTGTGTCTTGATTTGGAATTCTGGAAAAACTATAATTATTCTTGATGTCTCCACTTTGATCTCTTTAATTCTTATATGTAACCCCTTTTGGGTGTTTTTCTTTGCCTTAAATAATTCTTGAGGCTTTTAGGTTCTTTCCAAGGTTTCCCCACTTAATTTTCTTCCAAAAATAGCCCTGAAGCATCAATAATACAAAAATTTTGTGCGATCATGAAAAAGCTCATCCCACGTACAAGATGCTTAGACATGATAGTGCAATTTGCATACTCATGTATGTTCCTATTCTTCAAATTCTTCATCTTTTATTCGAACACACCAATTATCATGAATGAGCTACTATCCTTTGGATTCTTAAATACATAATTCATGTTGAATTTCTCTTGATCATCATCAATCCAAAAGATAGAATTCCTTTCATGAACATCTACCTAAGATTTTTTGATGTTCACCTTTGGTATATTAAGAACTGGTGAATAATAGGGAGGGTTGGCATTCTTTTCTTAAATCTCTTTTTTTGTCTTTTGTTCTTGAATAAAGTAAGGTTCAGCATGGTGTTCCACTAGTTCTTTTAGCTCTTCTTATTTTTAAGTGTGATAGCCTCATATTGCTCTCATTGATGTAATTCCATATTTCTCAGAGAGTCTTCCACACTTCTCGTACAAAATTCACGAGAAAGCTGTCTTATTTAAATCTTCAGGTTGTTCAAGAATTTGATTGAATTTCTTTTTCAGTCTATTCTGACTTTCCTCTTGGCTAGAAAACATCCTCTTTTGGTTCTCTTCTTGAGCTGCTAGTTTGGAGCCGAACATCTCCATAAACTTGTCCAACTTACTCTCCATCGCTCCAATTCGATCTTGTTGAAATTTAAATAGGTCTTGATGTCCCATATGAGTACTTACATTATTAGAGCAATAAAAATCTGGTTAGTTTTGCCATCCCGCAGTGTACATGTTCCAATAAGAATTGGTACTTCCCCAACCATACTGTGTCTCATTGTAATTTACATAAGTTCCTTACTCCCTAAAATAATTGTCTTCCATCATTCTTCTTTCTATTTCTTCTTGACATCTATCTCTTCAAATGTCTCATTTCTCATTCTAAGATTTCTTAATGTGTTATGCACTTGCAAATACACAAGGAAAAATATGAAAAACTCTTAAATTAAAGTAATCTAAATTAAACAAGATGCTAAACAATCAATCCCCAGCAATAACACCAAACACTTTTTGAAGGTAAAACCTATCTAATTGTTTTATACTCAAAAACTGCAAGTGAACGGGTCGTACTTCTAGCTTAAAAGAGTGGATATCGATCCCATAGGGATTGACGCCTAGACACCACTTAATTTAGATAAAAATTTGTTTAAGAAAAGAAATTGTCAAAAGTAAATAATTTGAAAAATTAAATTAAAATTAAAAGACTAACTTAAACAATAGACAATAACAATGTGTAGAAAAATTAGAATTAAAAAATCTAAAGACTAGAGATTACTTTTTTCCCTATTTTTTCTCCCTCCTATTTTATTGATTGAATTATGTCTCACCCTAGATTTCTAAATGTAATAACTACCCTCTCTCAAGGTGTAATTAATTGTCCCTAATCAAATTTAAGGGAATCAATTGGACGATCTCTCAACCTACCTAATGACTCAACCTATTCAACTAGTTATTAAACTATCTTATGGGTGATCAATAGACTAGCCGATATCTCTCTTCTAACTATTCAATTAACGTGATAATTGTAAGTCTATAGGTCGCCAACTCTTGCTGTACAATCCTACATAAATTTATCTTACTCACACTCTTAATTTGTTGCAAGGTAACAATTTAAATCAACAATTATCAAAGACAACTTCATTCAATTCAGCAAAAATAGGAGTTTTGACAAAATAGTTCAAAAGCAATCCATAAAACTAAATTATCCTAATATGGTCTCCATAACATCATCAACATTCACATAAACCATTTTCAAAGAATAGAAGAAGTAAAATTGATAGAAAATTGACTAACAAGACTCCTTCTCTTCTTTGCCAAAATCTGGAAATATTTATGTCGATGTACTATTTTGCCCAATCTTGATGATGATCCTTAGCTTCAATCCTTCCTCAAGGCTCCAAACATGTATTCTTCACTCCAAAGATGTTGTTTCTACATAAGGGTTTTGCCCTGTCCCAAGATGGAGGCTTAATGATGCTTAAATAGTCCAAAAACTCTAAGTTTAATAAAACCTTGCATATTGTCTCAGATTATGATTCCTACAATCGTGGGATTGTAATTCTTCCCACGATCGTGGGAATTGGTCACAGATGCACTCCTCTTTTCTTCTCCTTTTGATTTTTAGCTCAATCTCCAAGTTACTCAATCTTTCTTCCTACATAACAAATAGTAAATTCTTACCCTAAATTAACATCAAACATAAAAGAACAATAATGGAAATCAAATTAAGCAAAACTATACAAAATGAATCCTAAAGTATAACAAAAATCAACAAGTATGCAAGAAAACACATGCCAATTACGTAAAAAAATATAGACTAATGCATACCTATCACAATCCTCATGAGATTGGCCCATGTCACCATTGCTAACTATAACTAAATTGTATAATTATAATAAGATAATATAATAGTCATGTATTAAACTGTATGCTTCACATTTTTCCTTAAAAATTTAAATTAAAAATATATTGAAACATGTATGTTTAATTGTATTAGACAAAACCTTTAATGGGAACAGTTAGATGCATTATTTATAGGTGTAGATTATAGTATGTTTTTCTAGGTGTTTAAGTTTGCTTTTAAGTGTTTTCTTAGATGATTATCATATATTTAGGACTTAGAATAGTGTTCTTGTTAATGTTTACATGTGTTTTAACTATTTGATTACTTTAGAGCAAGAATTTGTTCTTAATTTTATGTTTTAAGAGGTGTTTAAGTTGATGGAAATAAGAAATTGAAGAAAAGAGAAGAATTGGAAGCCTGAAAGATCTGACAGACGTGACAAAGAGCAAATTTCAAAATTTCCAACTCGCAAGTATTTTTATACTTTTGATATTTTGGCACTATTTTTGTAACAAAATTAAATGGGGAAACCCTAGAAAGAACCCTAGAAGCCTCAAGAACTACACAAAAAAAGCAACAGCGACGGAGAATTTCATATTTCCAAATTAAGACTCCAACTAGTTCTTCTTTCTTTTCTGTTTATTTCTTTCATTGTCTTGAATGTTTATTTGGATTTCTAATATGTTTAACATGATTATGGGTTTCTAAATCCATATTAGGGATTATCCTTGAATTGTTTTGTTCATCTTTATTCTTGTTGAATTCAATACATCTATGAATGTTTGTGATAATTGTTATGCTTATACATAGTAAGAAGCCATAGAAAAATGATAGTGGATGAAAGAAACCAAGGAGAGTAGCAAAGGACCCTTATGGACCTCATGAGGCCAGGTTTCAATGCTAACCATCAAGGAATTATATGACCACTAGTGCAAGTGAATACCCTAGAAATTAAACTAGAATTGTTGAACATACTGCAAACTAATGTACAATTTCATGGCTTAGCCAATGATGATCCCAATGCTCAATTGGCTAATTTCTTTAAGATTTATGATACAATTTGATATAATAGGTTGTCGTACGATGCATTCAAGATGAGGCTCTTCCCCTTTACACTTAAGGATAGAGCCAAGGCGTGGTTTCATTCACTTAACTCATTGAACATCACAACATAGGAGTAGCTGGTGCAAGCCTTTTTGGCTAAGTACCTCTCTTAAACAAAGACAACTAGACTCATAAAGGAAATTACAAATTTCCAGTAAAATGGAGGGGAGTCATTATATGAAGCATAGAAGTGATTTAAGGAGTTACAAAGAAGTTGTTCTCATCATAACTTGCAAAAAGAGTTCCTCTTACAGATGTTTTACAACGAAGTTAATCCACCTATGCGAGGCACCATTGATGCAGCAGCTAGTGGCTTATTAATGAGGAAAATAGTTGAAGCTGCATATAATCTGTTAGAAGAGGGTGAACAATAGCTATCCTTGAACATTGAAACAAAGTAGAAATTAGTCAACCTCTTGGGATGTAAAAGGAATGATTATTATAGATTTAATGACAGAATTGTAAGCTGAGATCATCAACCTAACTAAGAAATTGAACAGCATGAAAGTCACCTCTTCCTCTCTACCTAAAGCAATTTAGCACGGATGTGAGCTATGTAGATAAGAGAACCATATCATAGCTGATTGCTTCCTAGTGGAAAACAACAACATGCAGCAGATCAACTTTATTGAAGCACAATTTGGTTAAGAAAGTAATAATCCTTTATTGAATACGTATAATCCTAGGTGCCAGAACCACCCAAATTTCACTTGGTCTAACAAAACAGTAACTCAAGTGACAACTTAAAGCCCACCAAGATTTTAGAAAGACAAGTTTGGTTCATTGGAATTAAATATGGATAAGTTAATGGACATGTTGAATTCTAAGTTCATGAGCCAATATGAGACCTACAAGAGAATAAAAGCAAAATTCGATGAAATAGCAAAGAATCATGCCTTTTACATTCACAATCTATAGATTCAAGTGGGATAATTAGCCAATGCATTATCTACAGGAAGTATAGGGAGCCTTCCAAACAATATGGAAGTAAATCCAAGGGAGAAATTTAAGGTTATCACACTTAGGAGTGAGAAAGAACTAGAAGAGCTAGTGGAAAACAACCTAAACCCCACCTTGTAGAATACCAAAATAAGAAAAAAGGAATTGAAGACCTTCCCTACAATTCTCCTTTTCCATACCCACCAAAAATTCCATTCCTATAAAGACCTTAGAAGAAAAAATTGGAAGCATAATTTTCAAAGTTCATGGAAAAGCTAAAAACATTACAAATTAAATTGTCTTTTATATAGGCTTTGGAACACATGCCTAAGAATACAAAATTTCTCAAAGAAATCTTATCAAGCAAGAGGATTTTTTATGACAATCAAACGGTCTTTATGAAGGAAAGTTGCAGCTCCATAATTACCAACTACATACCCTCAAAGTTGAAAGATTTAGGGAGTTTTACTATACCTTGTGTAGTAGGTAACTTAGAATTTTCTTAATATTTATGTGACTTAGGTATAAGTATTAATCTTATGCCTTTGTCAATTTTCAAGAAATAGGGGCTAGGAAATGTTAAGCCAACTTCCATATTATTCAGTTAGTAGATCGATCGATAAAGAAACTTTTTAGCATGATGAAGGATGAGCCTATAAAAGTGGACAAGTTTATCATTCCTGTGGATTTCATCATGCTAGACTTTGAAGAGGATCAAAACTATCTACTAATATTTGGTATACCCTTTTCAAACACTGGAAGAGCTTTGGTAGATGTCAATGAAGGCAACCTCATCCTTTAGATTGGTGATGAATAAGTGGAATTCAATATGAATAAGATATTAAAGAATCCGAAGGAGGGAAGCTCGTCTATAAGAATTGATGTAGTTGAATATTTAAAGGAGCAAGAGGAGGAGCCAATTTTGGAAACTATTAATAAATTATTGGGAGTCATTTTAAGTACAAATAGTTTCTGCCTCCCATAATACAAGCTATTGGATTTAATTGAAAATTCTGTGAGTTTCGTCATTCCCTATGTTATTAATAGTTTTTTATATAATATGGCATTACTAAACTTACTTGGATTTCTTAATTTGATCAACTATTTTCATTTTATTATCTTACAGTATATAGCTTATTTACAAGTTATTAAACCACCATGTGGAGAAACAAGTGGAAGCAAGCCACTCATTATAGACCCAAGTTGAGGGTAGAAGGCAGAGTACGTCAAGCTATTGATGTTAAACAAGCGCTACTTAGGCAGCAACATAAAATTAGGATATATTTTATTTTTTAGTTTATTTTGTTGATACTTGTTATTTTTATTTTTATGTTTATTTTATAGGGAGCGAATTGATGGATTTTTATAGTATAGAGTGTCTCCAAATTGCACTGCCAACACTATCACAACCTCAATGACCATAAGTATTCTTGATCTAACTTTATCTTTATTGTTCTCTATTTTTCTTTATAACTTTTTGTTTCTCACATTGAGGAAAATGTGTTGTTTAAGTATGCAATTGCATATCAATTGTGTGTGAATTTTGCATATGTATTGTGTTAGTTTTTTCGTAGGTTAGCATTGTGTTAACAGTTGTTGTATGATGTGTGCATTGTGTCAATGTGTCAATTGCAAGAATTGAATGGAATTAGTTTAGCTTTGAACATGGTCATTTAAATTGTAAAGGTCTAGTAACTTATGAATTTTGTGTTTTAAGTGTCATTGGGATGAATAATTATGTTAACTAGGATATGACACCTATTCTTTCACTTTATGAAATTTGTTTGTATACATTTATAATTATAGTCAATTAAATTGGTTAGCATCATCAGCACCCTTTCATGAGAGTAATTGTCTAAGAAGAAATAAGGTAGGCTAAAAATTAAATGATAAAAAATGTGTTAAATTCCTATTCTATTTGCTTTTTTTTATAACAAAATTGGGTTAAGAATATGGTCGGTAGCCAATTGAGAGTTATGATATAGCTGAGTAACTGGAGGCATTCACAAAAAAAGTTTGATTTTGCATTAAAATGCTAGAATGACGCTCCAAGCAAACTAAATAAAAAGACGTAACCTAGTTGAGTAATCGAGGGACATTCATGACAAGGTATTTACCTTTGTGTCAACGGACTAAAGAAAATTTTAAAAAAGGTGTTACAATAAATAAAACCTACTAATCTTTTACAAATAATAAGAATTTTCATGAAAAGATAATGATAGTTTGCCTTTTTGATTGATTAATAATAATAAATGCAAGCTTACAAGTGTCAAAGGTGTATGAATAGGGTGTTAATATTTTTATTGATATATATATTCAAATCAATCTACTTAATCATAAAGGGAATAAGTTAGTATGTTGGAATGTTTTGAGTGATTGATATTTAAGGTTAAGTTAATTTTATTAGATTTGATGCCATTGTATCATTATTGAATGTTGCATGATTGTGTGTTTATGTGTTTCGTTTATTTTTATGTTAGTTTTTCTTAAGAACAAACAAAGGTTTAAGTGTGGAGATGTTGATAAGAATAGATTATAATATGTTTTGTAGGTGTTTAGGTGTGTTTTTAAGTGTTTTCTTAAATGATTATCATGCGTTGAGGACTTAGAATAGTGTTATTATTAATGTTTGTATGTTTTTAATTGTTTGAATGGTTTAGACCAAAAATTTTGACCTTAATTTTATATTTCAAAGGGTGTTTAATATGTTTGTGAGTGTATGGAAACAGTAAATTGAAGAAAAGAAAAGAATTGGAAGCTTGAAATAATACAGGTCACAATTGTGACACTAGTCACGATCGCGACAAAAAGCAAATTTCAATACCTTGCAAGTTTTTATACTTTTGATGTTTCAGGACTATTTTTGGAACCGAATTACATGGAGAAAAATTTAGAAAGAACCCTAGATGCCTTTAAAACTATTTAAGAATAAGAAAAACAAAAAAGAAAGGCAACAACCACCAGATCAAAAGAAGATCAAGAGGAGAGAAATCAAGAGAGCTTCACAGATTTCCAGATCTCCAGATTTCCAAATCAAGACTCTAACTAGTTTTTCTTTCTTTTCCCTTTATATCATTCATTGTCTCAAATTTTTATTTGAATTTATAAGATGTTTAACATGATTATTTGTTTCCAAATCCATATTAGGGCTTATTCTTGAATTGTTTTGTTCAACTTTATTCTTGTTGAATTCAATACACCTATGAATATTTGTGATAATTATTATGCTTATATGTGGTAATAAATCGAGAGATTGAATAAAGTCATATGTGTAACACCCCATTTGTAACAGCCCAGACCACCCGTTTGCAGATATTGTCCGCTTTGAGCCTCGGCCTCTCGGGCCTCGCGCTCTCACGGTTTTGTTTTTCCGCAGGACTTCC
>JAOTAY010000189.1:13653024-13676515 GCA_025629805.1 Erythroxylum baracoense
ACCTGAGATTTAAATGAATGAGAGTGGTTGAGAAGGTTGATGGCTGCATTAAATAAGGTAGATGCAAAGGAAAAATAGAGAGGAAGAATATCGTCTATGATGAGGTCATAACACAGAGGCAAGGGAAAATTTAGAAGGAGAAGTATCGTTTGTGCTGACATCAGAACACAGAGGAAAGGACGAGTAAAGAGTAGAAGTATCATCTGTGATGACATCAAAACATAGAGGAAAGGATGAATAAAGAGTAGAAGTATCCTCTGTGCTAACGTCAAAACACAGAGGAAAGGATGAATAGAGAGGAAGAGTATCGTCTGTGATGATGTCAGAACACAGAGGAAAGGATGAATAAAGAGTAGAAGTATCCTTTGTGCTAACGTCAGAACACAGAGAAAAGGATGAATAGAGAGGAGGAGTATCTTCTATGATGACATCATAACAAAGAGGACATGTCATCACTCAGAGGATAGACCACAGATGATACATGGTCAACACAGAAGATAAAAGTCAACTACAGAGGATAGAACACAGAGGATAGATCATAGCCCAAGGATTATAAGTAGGAGTTAAGAAGTTATATTAGTTGAAGAGTATCGTTTATGTTACTGTACACAGATTTGTTTGTGTTACTGTTCACGGACTTCATCTGTATTACTGTTCATAGATTTCGTCTGTGTTACTGTTCACAGACTTCTTCTGTATTTCTGTTCACAGACTTCATCTATGTTACTGTTCACAGACTTAGTCTATGTTATTGTTCACGGACTTCGTCTGTGTTACTGTTCCCAACTTCTTCTGTGTTACTGTTCATGGTCTATCTTCTACCCTATTTTCGACCCTCCAGAAGATACAATTGATCTTTGAGGTCTTCATGAAAGTTATAGCTCTTGAAGGCTTCTTTCAAACTATCTAAAGAAACCCTAAATTAGATGCCTATAGAAAAAGTTATGCTAATAGCCCCGAAGGAGGTATATGTGTAAAATTGGGGACTCACCAACGCTCTTCCTTGAGGTAGAGATGTTCTCCATTAGAAAAAGCTCAAGTATTTTGATTTTTTGTAAGAGTTGGACTTTGGAAATTAGGTCCAATAAGAATGTTTTGAGATATATGAAAAAATTATATTTTTATCAAATTTTTAATTGTGGATATATATATATATATTTATACTTACCATATTGAAACGACTGGCATTATTAGTATCAATCTAATAGCGATTCATACAAGCTAAATCCTCTAGTGGATAGGTGGGCTAAAGAATTTCCAATCCTAGTAGGAAAAGGAGGGAAACGGATACTCAATTTAAAGTGAGTAAACAAAATTCTATACTCGATCTCATCTATACATATAGAATTTTATGGATATTTGTATTCAGTGAAAGTCATATGTATGGCTTGGAGTGAGTTCTTTCATATCATTCGAGATCTACCCTACAAAAAAGCCAAAATAAAGGATTTTGTTAGCCCTTATGAAAGAAAAGGAAAATTGGTTCTTGCTCCCTATAACTAATTAAGCAAATCATCTATCCTTGATAAAGGATACTTGTTCTTCACTGTCACCCAATTCAATTGTCTATAGTCAATACACAATCTCAGAGTTCCATCATTCTCTTTACAAACAAAACTGGACCTCCTCAAGATGACACTCTAATAAAACCCTTATCTAACAATTCCTGAAACTGTGTCTTATGTTCCTTCAATTCTACAGATGTCATTCTATATAGAGGAATTAATATAGGAGCGGTACCTGGAACAAAGTCAATGGTAAACTCCGCTTCCCTTTCTGGGGTAAACTCAGTGATTCTACAAGAAATACATCTAGGAAATCCTTATAATATGAATATCTTGAATGGTTTGTTCATTCCAGGTATCAACTACGTGATCTAGATAAGCATCAATTCTACCTCGGATTAGTCTCAAAGCACTCATTAATGAAATTAATCAGGCTAGCACTGCTTGACTATAGCTTTAGCAGATGATTTTTCCACTTTCATTAGACGATGAAATTCGTGGAGAATAGAGGAAAAATGGATCATGCACGATCATGACACTCATCCCATGATCATGGCCAGTTGCACTAGCTTCTGTCACGAGTGTGGGAAGGTCCACTATGATTGTGGATATGGCTTTGAAGTGATAATTTCAGTTTTGTGTAATTGTTGAACCAACTGATGATAAGTTACTTTACTTTGGTGTATTTAGACTTGATTGAGACTTTAAATGAACCTAGTTTGGTACTTGAATAATTGGTTAAAGTGTTGATATGTTAAGTTTTTAATAAAGGTTATAACTTAAGAATGGATTGATGATATTAATGTAACTACATCTAGAAATTTAGAGATGATTAAAGAATAAAAGTGTTCTTAGAAATGCTAATATGATCCAAAGGAAATAAGTAAGGTGTATTAGGTATGAATGAATGAGAAATTGGATATTGTGTGATTATAAAATGCTAGAAAATGGATTGGTAAATCAATAAATGATGAACTTAGAATAATCAAGTGTTCTTGAGGTATAGCTTAAGTGAAAACTACACATATACAAGTGACAGTGCTTGAATGATCATGACTTATGCTTAAGGATATATACCGAGAATATTCAATTGAGCATGCATTGTACAAGACACACACACACACACACACACATGTGTGTGTGTGTGTGTGTGTGGTTGAACATTATATGATTGAGCAACTTAGTAACGTGTTAGACCCCAAATTTTACCCCGAATCTTTTTCTATTATTTATACAAAATTATTAATTGAAATTGTGGCTGTATTTAAATTTTTTTAGTGATTAATGATTGAGAATGCAATTATGGAGTCGAGGACATGTAGGAAATGAGTTAAAATTTGGAAAAAAGGACTAAATTGAAAAGGTGATAAAAATTATTCGAGTAAAATCGTAATTTATAATGAGCTTAATGGCAATTTGGTAAATTTTGAAATTTATGGTCAAGGATCCAATTGAACTATTTTATAAGTAATTTGCAGTATAATGATTTATTTTATATTCAATTGGGGTAGATTTCAAGTGTGAATAGAAGAGATTAAGTGAATAGTACATTGTAAGGATGTAATTGAAATAAATTAGAAGTTGTATAAATAGTGACCCAATTCATGGAGGGAGTTAATTAAATAACTAAATAAGAGATTGTGGTGTGAAATAGAATAAAGGAAATATGACAGTTAATGGGAGACAAAAATTTTGATATGGACAAATGAAATGGTGAAATGTGGTATTTTAGGTGAGATTGATAAGAAAAAGGAAGAAAGCTATATGCTTTCTTCTCCATTCTTCATTTCAGTCGAGAGAAAGAGGAAAAGAGGGAGAGAGAAAAGCTTGAAGCTTCGATTATAGGAGCTTGAAAGAGAGAGAAAGATTTGCTTGGATTTTTTTATAGTGAGATTTATGAAGTAAATCACATGTTAGTATAGACTTTACGTTCAAGAAGCTAGATACACAAGAAGGGGGGGTTGAATGGTGTATCCTCTTTTTTGAATATAAAATCTCTAAAAGAACTTCTCTTTCTTATTAAAAAAATATCACAACTTATTACGTAGTTAAATCGCAAATTACTTCTATATGATTTTTTAACAACAAAGTAAACTGAAGTAAAGAGTAGAGAATAGGCACTGCGATTTTTATACTGGTTCACCCCAAACCATGGGCTACGTCCAGTTCTCAGAGTTCGTTTGAGTATTTCACTATTCTCCAAACGATTACAAGTATTCTTTCTTCCCTTTCAGAGCCTCTTCAGGTCTCTTACAAAGTATTCTTTCACTATCTTAGCCTCTCCAGGCTATCAGCCTTTTCTTTCTCTCACTAGAAAAAAATGTGAGCTTTTTTATTACAGTAATGTTAGCTCTATTCTAAGTAAGCACAGTAAGACTTTTCTCTCAGATTATCTCGCTTTCTAACTTGTCTCAGTTTTTCTAAGATTGTAGCATCTTCGACTGCGACTAATATTTAGAGCCTTCGTCTCTAACTATTTCTTTGTTCTTAATAATGGCTTCTTGATTCTTGATAATAGCTTTTAGGTAACCACCCTTTAGTTGAGTTCTGTAACTAACTCTGACTAAATAATTGTCTGACGTGCTAGTGTATCTTTGTGGTTTCGTCTATGTCTTCTTTGTGTCTGTGTTGCCTTTGCGTCTGTGTCTGCGTCTGTATCTATATAGTCTTTGCGTCTGCGTCTGCGTCTGCGTCTGCGTCTGCGTCTATATAGCCTTTGCGTCTGCGTCTACGTCTATGTCTATATAGTCTTTTCATCTGTGTCTACGTCTACGTCTACGTCTGCGTCTGTGTCTATATAGTCTTTGCGTCCGTCTGCGTTTGCGTCTGTGTCTATATTGTCTTTTTGTCTGCGTCTACGTCTGCGTCTGCACACTTAACATACTTGTCAAAGACGTTCTTTTGTTTCTAACATTATTATTATTTGATCGTCATCAAAATTGATCATCGTAAAGTCCTTTTGACTTAACAAATTTTAGTGTTTGGTGCGTGTTTAGGATAGAATTGTGTTATTTTATATGTTTAAGTGTTTTTTAAGGGTTAGTGTAAGTCTTTGAGATTAAATGTTATGTTTTTGAGGTACCTTAATGTGTTTGATAGTGTTTCAGGGCCATCAACAAAGAACAGAGGAGTTTCATAGACTTTTGGGCAAAAACTATGGGTTACAATCGTGGCACAATAGGCCACGATCTTGATAGAGACTTGTGAACTAGACCACGATTGTGACAGAAAGACTCCGCCATAGCCTACGAGCATGGCATTTGGACCATGATATTGACAAAAAGGTTAGATACTGGCCACAATCGTGGTAGGGCAGACGTAAAAATAAGTGAAAACGTCAAGTTTCGAGGAACTTTTTGAGCCGTTTTGACCCCGAACAAACCCTAGGGCTGCCAAGGTATTTAAAGAACAAAATGAATACAGAGATTAAGCTTTTTTACATCAACCAAAATTTGAAACCCTAGAGAGCTTATCGAGAGATTTGAGGAAGGAGACGAACGAAGAGAGACACAAAGAAGAAGCTTGACGCGAAGTTCTTCCCGGAACAGGTGGTTTCCCACCATTGCTGCCTCCACTAATCCATTCCAATAGTATTTTTCGATTTTATTTCAATTTTATTGATGTATAGAATTGGGATAGTCATTGAGAATAGATGTTGTTAAATGTTGATATTATCTAAACTCACATTTGAAATTTTTTATCTTTGATATTAATAAAGTTTGATTTATTTTGTTTTTATTGAGTTATTCGTGATTCAAGTTCTGTTTTTAATAATTCGGTAATAAATTGAGCGGGTGAACTAAGTGAATATCATCAAATTAGGCTAACGAGAGTTAGGTAGTTTGGTAGCTAAAAATTGAATCAAATCAGTAAAATTGTGTAACGAGAGATCGAGCATAGGTTTCTAGTAGGTTATTAGACAAATTTAGAACTAATTTAGGTTTTGGGTTAATTGGAAATTGAGATATTACAATTCCATAATTTAAATTAGGGATTATAAATTAGGGTTAAAGATTATAACTCAGGAGAGAGTAATTCACCCCAGGACTGTTTAGACGCGATAATTCGATAATTTCATAATCAATTAGATTTTCATTAAAGTCGGATTAAAAACCCCTTTCTCTTAATTGGTAGTTCCTAGGTTGATTCTTAATTAGGTTATGCAAAATTTCTGTCTTGTCTATAATTTTTTAATTTAATTCTTGCGATTGATTTTTTGATTGATTAATTTCCTACGTTAGTTTGTTACTTTAATTTATTCCAAATTTGAGTCAAGCCTTAGATTTTAGGATTAGATTACTCCTCCTCATGGATTGATACCTTAGGTACTACATTAAACCGTCGATCAAGTTTTTGGCACTGTTATCAAGGAGGTGATTAGTTTAGTTCTTTAGTCTAAAACTTTTCCACTATCTTTTTCTTAAATAAAAAAAAAGTTTGGAGCGTAAAGTAGGGACACATTAAGACATCTGAGAATGAGAAATGAGACATCTGAAGAGTTATATGCCAAGAAGAAATGGAAAGAACAATGATCGAAGATAGATATTATAGGGAGCAAGGAACTTTTGAGAGTGACAATGAAGCGTAATATGGTTGGGGAAATAATAATCCTTATTGGAACATGTACACTCCGAGTGGCAGAACCACCCCGATTTCTATTGGTCCAATAATGTGGAGACTCATTTAGGACATTAAGGCCTATTAGGGCTTCAACGAGATGAGTCCGACTCATAAGATTATAAATTAGACAAGATCCTAGATAAGCTCACAGATATGTAAGAGGGCCAGAAGAGACTAGAAGAGCAAATTGAGCAAGTGACGAAAAATCGTGCCTCCCATTTACAACCTAGAGATTCGTGAGAGACAACTTTCCTGTGAATTTTGTAAGAGAAGTGTGGAAGACTCTCTAAGTACTATAGAAATGCATAAAAGAGAGCAATATAAGGTTATCGCATCTAAGAATAGGGGAGAGCTAGAAGGACCAATAGAAAACCAAACTAAACCCCACCTTATTAAAGATCAAGATATGATGAAAGAATATGACGAAAAGAATGCCAACCCCCCTTTTATTCACCAGTTCTTGTTATACCATGTATGATCATCGAAAAATCTTTGGTGAATGTCCATGAAAAGAATGTTATCCTTCAGATTAATAATGACCAAGTGACATTTAGCATGAATGATGTATTAAAGAATCTGAAGTATAGTAGCTCATATGTGCATTCAATTAATATATTCCAAGGTATAAAAGGTTTAAACTGATCATGATGTGAATTGTGTATTACTTATGTCTTGAATTTTGGTTTGGTGGATTATAATTAGTAAATTTGGAATTAATTGTTACAATTGAAAATTGATAAATTAAAATGTGCATTTAGTTTTGGAAAAATGTCAAATTGCTATATGGAAATTTAAGATGACTAAGCCTATAAAATAAGTTACACATGGTAGTAGAATTGAGTGACATTTGGCATAGGAAATTAAGTGACAAATGGCAGCAATGATTGAGTGACAAATAGCCTAGAATATTGGTGACATTTTTCAGCTTATACATAGGACAAATAGAATGCATGCATAGGTGACAAATGTCATTATGAAATGGTGACACCTAGCACTTAATGAGTTAAGCTACTGCAAGGATAGTTTCTGCTGGGTTCATCCCTCTTCTCCTTTCCTCTCACCACTGAAACACCATACCCTCACATCCCCGTGTTTTGCTTAAGTTTATGTCCAATTGCCAAAAAAAAAATCCATGCTTTCACCCGTCACAAGATAGTTATAGAACCAAAACATTGTTGTTTTTGCTATTGTCTTTTATCCTTACTAAAAACCCATCCAATTCCCATCTTGTATTTGAGATGATCTTCCATGCATATAAGGAAAAGTAGACTAGATGAATTGAGGTTGAATTTGAGCTAAACAAGTTACTAAAGTATTGAGCTTTGTGGCATGTTATAATAAAAAGTTTATGATGATTGAATTGGGATGGACTACATGTGATGTTGATGATGAAGTGTACTGGAAAATGATACACGAATTGGATACTTTTCTATTTTATTTTTGATTCATGAAAACCGTAGGCTATAGATTGTTATATGGATGATTTAGATTGAGATTTGATGTTTAAATGAAGGTGAATTTATGCTCAAGAAAGGTGCTAGTAAAGTGTTCCTAAATTTGGAGAAAAAAAACTAGGACTACATATATGATGAGATTAAGTGAGTGAAAGTTTTTGTTTTGTTTTTGTATGCATGAAAGATAAATAATTTATAAGTTGCCAATTGAATTATTATGAGTTAGAACTAGAGATAAAATTGATGAGGAATTGAAGTATAATTAAGGTATAATTGAGATATAATTAATGGAATAATATAAAGATGTTTTGAATTTGGTATGAAGGTGTTAGAATCTAGAAAATTAAAGGATGGTGTTAGAATCTGGAAAATTAATGGAAATTAGATAGTGAACTTCGGGGCACTCATCCCACGATCGTGGGCATTGCTTTGCAATGAAAATTTTCTATTTTAGGTAATTGTTCAACCACATGAGGATAAGTAGCTTTACATTTTGTGTATTTGGACTTGATTAAGGCTAGAATTGAACTTAGATAGTTGCTTGATTAATTTGTTAAGGGTTTGATAGTTTAGGTTGTTAATTTATGTTATAACTTAAGGAATGGATCGTCTTGATATCAATGTTTTAAATTTGGAAATTATGATTTGTTAAAGGTATAAAGGTGTTCTTATGAATGCAAATATGATCCAAAGATATAAAAGTGTTCTTATAAATGCAAATATGATCTAAAGGATATGAGTAATGTGTATTAGGTATACATGAATGAGAATTGGGAAAGAATTGCATGAATATATTGACTAGAAAAGGGTTAGTAAATGTATGGATGATGAATTTAGAGTAATCAAGTTTACTTAAGGTATAAACCTAATTGCAACTAGTTATATACAAGTTATGATGTTTGAATGGTCAAGATTGGTGAATAAGGATACATACCTAGAAAGTCAATTGAGCATACATTGAACATGACATATATACATATTCATAATTGAATATTCACTCGATTGAACAACTTAGTAATATGTGAACTGTGTGTGTATTGAATGACTTTAGAAGCACAAGTCGATCGACAACATCCAGACATTGTCGGATCATCAAGACAATAACTTATTTGGAGCGTACTGTGAGTTAACCTAGATGTTTCTCACTATAATTGAATTGTTTTTAGTTAACTTTCAGTTATTGAACGGTTACTTATATGATTGCTATGATTCCGGACATTGTTGGTCTGGGGAGTTTGATACTTGGGACTGTATATGGAAGTGTTTTCAAATTGTATATGTAATATGGAATGTATACTCAACTAAATGTTAAATGTTGGACTCAAGTTCGAAGAATGTGATAAATGACATGAACACTTTGAATGAAAAGTATTGATAGCATATTATGTGAATTGATACATTCCATTACATTAATCTGCATGATCTGATAAAGGAGTTGTGACCGGTGTGACCAATATGAAAAAAGACTTTAAGCTTAGGAATTGTGCACAAAAAGCCACAGATTCAATTAATAATGAGCTCGATATCCATAACGGATACGGGACAGTAAATAGGCATTCGATCATAACAAAGTAAAATGAAAATGGAGTCACGTGTGCATTTGCATATATATAACTTTACATATATCATATGAATGATTGAGATGAATTAATGGATTGTTCTGAAATAGTGTTAAGAAATGTTTGTATACATGTTGTACTTGTACCTAATAAAATATGACAAAACGTGATGTGGGATTTGATACTGGATGATGTGTTAAACTTCTTGAAATTGGTTATATACTTGACTTTGTGTTCTGACTGGAGTGAGCACATAGATGATGGTTCCCTCACTGAGTTCGCAAACTCATCAAAATTGCAACGTTGACTTTCAGGTACAAGGGAGTTATAACTTTTAAGGAAACCAAATAGAATTCTAGTACTGTCATTTTGAGAATAAGAATGGCTCAAAGGTCTAATCAGCTAATATCTGAGGAGTCTAGTTAGGATGTGTTTGTTTAGCTTCTTACTTCATATTAACATTTTGTATGGAGTTGTTGACTCTCAAATGTTATGTAATGTAAATACATGGATATGAATTGTAATGGTACAATGTAATTAAGTTTATTTTGTGAATGAAATAAGGAGATTTGATGGAGATTTGATCATTTTGAATACTTGTGTTATGTGTGATGTCATAATAAGTTAATGTGACTGTTCTAACATGCCATTCTCTTAGGGATGTTATCAAATGTCCTCTGGAGGTTCGGGCATATGCTCTATAGAAGTGGTATGTTACAATTTTGGTATCAAAGCATGGTTTGGCATCCTTAGGGACATATATAAGAATTTAAATATGACATCTAGTGAGAGACTTGTATAGTGATCACAACTATTTTTTGTTACAGGTCATCCACTATAGGAGATCGAGTCGCAGAATCAGCTGACCTTGAGTCTATAAGAGCCAATAGAGAGCCCCCAGTACCCTAGTTTGAACAAATGCCTCAGAGAGGTCCTGAGAGGAGTGAAAGGAGGTATGATAAACTTAGAAAGCAAAGGACTGTAGACTTCTATGGAAGTTCAGACCTTGCCGAGGCAGAAGGGTGGCTGGAAAGAATGGAGAGGGTATTTGTTCAGATGGACTGTGAGTTTGATGAAAGGTTTGACTACGTAGTTTCGTTACTTCAAGGTCCAGCTTATTAGTGGTGGAAGATTGTTCTTAGCAGTTCCGCTCAACCTTGTAGACTGACATGGGAAGACTTTTTGAAAGTCTTTAAGGAGAATTATATGTAAAAGATCTATTTGGATAGGAAGATGAAGGAATTCCTAGATCAGCAAGTCCTAGTGTTAGAACTGAGGTGTGGAGTAACCAACCGCAGTCCCAGGCTAGGATCTTTGCTATTACCAGACAAAAGGCACAAAATTCCCCAAATTTTGTTGCAGGTGTGTTACATGTCTTTAATTTTAAGGCATTTGCATTATTAGATTCAGGATTTACACATTCATTCATTACTCCACATCTAGAATCTAAACTACATTGTTAGAGAGAGATGTCGAAATTTGGCTTAGAGGTGAGTACTTCGATAGGTAGTACTACAATGATTGGAGAAGTGTGTAAAGGGTGCATGATTCGGGTTGATCTGGTGGAATTGGAAGCTGATTTTATAGTACTATAGTTGAAAGAGATAAACCTCATCTTAGGTATGGATTGACTTACTGCTCATAGGGTTATAATGAATTGTTATACTAAAAAAGTCATTCTTGAATCTCCTAATCAACCAAGAGTAATATTTCGAGGTGTTAGTCAAGTAGTGCCAGCCAGATTGATTTCATCAATGAGTGCTTTTAGGCTTATTTGAAGTGGATGTGAGGCTTATCTAGCCTATGTGACTGATACCCAAACTGAGCAGATAGTGCAGTATATTCTTGTTGTTAGGAATTTTCTAGATGTGTTTCCCACCAAATTACTAGGATTACCCCCAGATAGGGAAACAAAGTTTACTATCGACCTTGTTCCAGGTACTGCTCCTATATCTATTCCTCTATATAGGATGGTACCTATGGAATTTAAGGAACTTAAGAGTCAATTGCAAGAGTTGTTGGATAAAGGCTTTATCAGGCCCAGTGTGTTACATTGGGGGAGCTCCAGTTTTGTTTGTGAAGAAGAAGGATGAGACTTTGAGATTATGCATAAATTACAGGCAATTGAATCAGGTGACAGTGAAGAATAAATTTCCCTTACCGAGAATAGATGATTTACTTGATCAGTTACAAGGAGCTCAGGTGTTTACTAAATTGGATTTAAGGTCAGGGTACTACTAGTTAAAAATAACAGAAGCTGATATACCAAAAAGTGCATTCAGGACCAGATATAGATACTTTGAGTTTTTGGTGATGCCTTTTTGGCTAACGAATGCTCTGACAGCCTTTATGCCATTGATGAACAAGGTATTTCAGTCTTACTTAGATCACTTTATGATTGTATTCATAAATGATATTCTTGTGTACTCGAAGAGTAGCGAGGAACATTATGAGCACTTGAGGTTAGTCTTACAGATAATAAGAGAGAATTAATTGTACACCAAGTTTAGCAAGTGTGAATTTTGGCTTGATCAAATGGTATTTTTGGGTCATATAGTATCTGGACAGGGCATACAGGTAGACCTAAAGAAAGTTGAGGCAGTGATGAAGTGGGAAGCCTTTAGAAATGTATATGAGATTCGGAGTTTTCTTGGACTAACAAGTTATTACAAAAGGTTTGTCGAGGAGTTTTCATTGATCTCAACCCCTTTGACAAAGCTTTTAAGGAAGAATGTACCTTTCAGATGGACAGACAAATGCCAAAGGAGTTTTGAGGAATTAAAACATCAATTGACTATAACACCGGTATTGGCTATCCCATCCAAATCTGGAGGATATATTGTGTATAGTGATGCTTCACATAAGGGATCAGGATGTGTTCTGATACAATATGGTAGAGTTATTACATATGCATTAAGACAATTAAGGTCTCATGAGTTCAATTATCCAGTTCATGATTTAGAGCTTGTTGTAGTGGTGTTTGCTTTAAAGATTTGGAGACATTATTTATATGGTGAAACATTTCAGATATTTACAGATAATAGAAGTTTGAAATATTTATTATGTCAGAAAGAGCTTAATATGAGACAAAGAAGGTGTATTGAATTACTTAAGGATTATGATTGCACGATTGAATACCATCCAAGTAAGGCTAATGTTGTTCAGTAGGAAATCCAATAGTAGTGTAGCACTAATTCAAACATCAAGATTACTAATCCTAGTTCAACTGAGAGCATTGAATGTTGAGTTAAGTTTGGGACAGAATGAAGCATTGTTAGCTATACTGAAGCTTAGTCTGGTATTGTATAAAAGAATCATAAAAGCTCAAAGCAAGGATCCAGAATTAGTGAAGCTTATTGAGAAGTTAAAGCAAAATTCGAGTTCTGATTTTGAGTTGAGATATTATGGTTAAAGCAGAGATTATGTGTACCTGATGTTGATGATTTGAGGAAAGAAATTTTAGAGAAAGCTCACATGGCAACTTATGCTATGCATCCTCGTACTACCAAGATATACAGTACTCTGAAACAACATTTTTACTGGTCAGGGATGAAGAAGCAAGTGGCTGAGTATATGGCTAAATGTTTGACATGCCAACAAGTTAAGGCATAGCATCAGGCTCTAGTTGGGAAGTTACAATCATTACCTATTATGGAGTAGAAATAGAAGAGGATCAAAATGGATTTCATTATGGGTTTGCCGATGATTTCGAGGAAACATGATGTTATATGGGTCATTGTTGACAAATTGACGAATTAGAAACATTTCTTACCAGTGCAAAAGAATAACACATTAGATCAATTAGCTCGGAGGTATGTTAATGAGAAAGTGAGGTTACATTGAGTACCAGTATCTATTGTATCAAACCGGGATGCTAGATTTACTTCTAGCTTTTGGGGCAGTTTACAAACAATATTGGGCACAAAGTTAAATTTTAGTAGAGCATTTCATCCTCAAACAGACGGACAGAGTAAGAGGACAATTAAGACTGTTGAGGATATGCTTGAAGCTTGTGTTTTGGAGTTTTAAAGAGCATGAGATCAATATCGAACTCTTATTGAATTTACATATAATAATCATTATCACAGTAGTATTAGTATGACCCCATATGAAGCATTATATGGTAAAAAGTGTCGATTGCTTTTCTATTGGGATGAAGAGGGCCTAAGGATTGTTGAAGGTCCATAGTTGATTCAAGATACTATTGATAAGGTAAAATTGATCCATAGTAGGATCAAGGCAGCTCAAGACAGGCAAAAGAGTTAAGTAGATCAGTACCGTAGGGCTATGAATTATCAAGTGGGAGATAAGGTGTTTTTGAGAGTGTCACATTGGCGAGGAGTGTTGAGGTTCGGTAAAAAGGGAAAGTTAAGCCCTAAAAACATTGGTCCTTATGAGATTACTGAGAGAATAGGACCGTTGACTTATAACTTAGCATTACCACCAGAGATGTCTCAGATTCACAATGTGTTCCATGTTAGTATGCTCAGGACTTATAGGTCAGATCCAACATATATATTCCCAGCACAGGAAGTTGAAATTGTAACTAATTTGAGTTATGTAGAGGAACTGGTCAAAATAGTTGATTATCAAACTAAGCAATTGAGAAACTGAGTAATCCTATTGGTTAAAGTCCTTTGGAAGAATCATTCGAAAGAAGAAGCCACATGGGAGAGTTAGGAAAACATAAGGAAACAGTAACTCCATCTATTTGATCAATTAGGTAAAAATTTCAAGGACAAAATTTTTTAATGGGAGAGAACTATAATAGCCTATGTTCTAAACCTTACTGAGGGTTAGAATCTTAGCTCCCTCCTTTGTCTTTTGATTTGACCATTTTATAAGTCGTCCAAACCCTTCTTTTATACCCCCATTGTATAGAAACTTATGTAACTCGAGTCCATGCCATACTCTCATCACAAGATTATGATGAATTGATGACATATGCTCGTGTTCTTGCAAATCATTAATCCTAAGATTAAATTGATTTAAAAAAAGGGTCATGGACAAAGTAGTGGAGTTCACATTGCCATATGATGGTGAACTAGTTACGATGAATTCTTAATTAACTTTGAAAAAGTCAAACAAGTAGTTTTAATAGAACGATTAAATTATGGGAGTTATAGACGAAAATTTAAGGTTATATGAGTTTGAGATTTAAGTTAAATAGTTTTCTTTTAAATGCTATTAAACATTAAAGTTAGGGGTTAAACAATAAAATTAAGTTAATTAGTTATTTATTTAATTATTTTAAGGATAAATTCATATATTATGCCAAATAAAAAGAATAAAGAATGATTGTATACGCTTTCTAGTTCTAATTCTAATGTATCTGCATGAAGCAAAACATCCGATCACAGCTTCGCACCGCCAACCAGAAAAACAAAAGCTGAAAAGTCATCGGTCAAAAACGGCCCAATCTAAATATTCAAATATCGAAGAATGCCCATGTCAACGCGCACTTCCTTTTCCAAAATTCTATATTTTCCTTCACTTTGTAGTTTGGCAGGAAAATCTCTGGATAATATTAGCTTACTGATTTTATTTAATTTTATTTGCTAATATGATGAGCTTACCAAAATTTGGCGCTCTGTTTATACTGATCGCCGTGGTCTGGATTCAATCTGGAGTTGCAGTTGGAACGCAGAGAACGGAGGAAGCGTACGTGACACTGCTGTACGGAGATGAATTCGTGTTGGGAGTTAGGGTTTTGGGGAAATCAATTAGAGATACTGGTTCAAAGAAGGACATGGTGGTTTTGGTCTCCGATGGTGTCTCTGATTGGTCCAAAGCTCTCCTTGAGGTAAGGTTATATTATTACTCTAATAATTATACGTAATTTTCTAACGTTTAGTCTCGTTGTACTCGGAAGTTATTTTAATACGTTTCAAACCAAAAAAGAAAAAAATCTTTAAATTGGGATTTCTGGATGAGTGAGAAATGTATGCTGGTTTGCATGGAATTTAGAAGCTAATGACTTGAAAATGAAAAAAATGGAACTTCTTCCTTTCTGCTTACAGTATCTATTTGAATGCTGTGGAAATCGGGAGGTAGAGTGTTGACACGTGATTTATTTGCTTGGAGACAGAATATCAGTTTAGGGGCAGTTGGATTCTTTCATGCTGATTCTCTTTCTGTTTGCAGCCATTTGGAGTTTTCTGGGTTGAATATTTGAAATGTTACTTGAGAGAAAAGAAAATCGTGTTCAAACACTGTTTTATTTCCTATCATCTTAACCTTCATTTCTATTTTGGCCAGTTCGCTAGTCTGCAATCTTATCTAATTTTGGAATGCCATGCAGGCTGATGGGTGGATATTGGAGAAGATTAGCTTACTGGCAAACCCTAATCAAGTTCGGCCAACGAGGTTCTGGGGTGTTTACACAAAGCTTAAAATCTTCAACATGACAAAATACAAAAAAGGTAATTAAAAGGATAATACTTCCAGATGGTTGCATAGCCTATTATTGGGAAGTTTTATGTTGTTCTGTATATATTCGATGTTCTTCTGAGCTTACCTTTTAGCACAAGAGACTGGGTTTTGATGTCTTAAATTTTAATTGCTTTTTCTGTTTGTTCTTGAATTAATGGAAATACTTTTCCTGTGTGAATATGGTATTTTAAAGATGAGATCTATTTCATTAGAATGAGAACTAAATTTGATGCGAACCCCCATAAGAATAAACGTTAGATCACTCACAAGCAACTTTTGAACCACACCATGAAAGTTAAATAAAATATAATTAGAAAACTATCCTGTTGATTATAAAGAATCAAGAACCAAATCAATTAATTGAATGCGACAAAGAAAGAATCCTTTGATAAGTTTGACATTCAATGAAGAAAAAGACAGGAAGCACTCCATGGTCTCAATAAATAAATGCGTCAAAAAGCTCCTTAAAACTAAATAGGAACAACCCTTTAATACCATAAAACAATTAGGATTCAAGCAAACACAAACTAGGACATGGCTATGTTTTAGGTTGTGTTTACAAAAATTTTATTGCAAGTAAACATGTTATGAGACACTCCCATATTTGAAACCTTGGATCCTTTTCTAATTTTTGTTAAGATAGACTGATGATCTGAGATAAGACCTTGTCTTCACAACTTGCTTTCCCAAGAGTTATATAGGTTGGCAAACAATCATTTAAGTTGTGTTCTTCGTTAGAACTTCAACTCTTGCATCCAAGGAAGGGCAAAGTCTAGGATACACCACTGTGTGAGGGTGTGTCTAGCCGAAAATGAGTGTTTTGCCTCCACATTGTTTGAAACTCCAGCTCTTGTAATTGATTGAAGCCTACATGCAATGAATCCCTTAATTTGTTTAGTCTCGCTCGCATTAAAATTCTTTGCGTATCTTTTGTCATTATTGGTTTCCATCTAATCATTCAACTTTTGTTGATGCTGCCCATTTCTTGATTAACACCTGTTTATTTCTTGTCCAGTTGTATATCTTGATGCAGATACTATAGTGTTGAAAAGCATTGAGGATCTTTTCAAATGTGGAAAGTTCTGTGCTAATCTGAAGCATTCAGAGAGGTTAAATTCTGGAGTTATGGTTGTGGAACCATCTCAAGTTGTTTTCAATGACATGATGAGCAAAGTTAACACATTGCAGTCATATACTGGAGGTGAAGTACTTTCGTTTGTGTGTTGAAGGAGATATCTTTGCTTCTGTTGGTTGGATACGTCACTTTTGAAGACTTTTATTGTCAATCTTTATCTTTTTATCCATTCCATTTCTCAAGATGTTATTTACGCTTTCTTGATTTGTGATCATGTGCATCTAATCTTGTTGTTACCTTGATAAATTAAACTAGTGTTTTTTAAGATGGATAACTTTATTCTTGGTTGATATAAATTTGATAACTCTATATCAAATTCACCTTCCTCTTTCCCTCTATATCTCCTTTCTGAGGCTATGATCTGTCAGCATATAATCTTGCCTCTCTTTGTACTAACAGGAGATCAGGGGTTCCTGAATTCATATTATCCTGACTTCCCAAATGCACATGTGTTTGAACCTAGTCTACCACAGGAATTGCTGCATTCTAGGCCTGTACCTGAAATGGAGCGACTCTCGACCCTTTATAATGCTGATGTTGGTCTTTACATGCTTGCCAACAAGGTAACGTTTTTAACACAGGTGCATGTTTATAATAGGCATATCTAGATAGGTGATTGCTTATATTCATGGGAATGACCTTGAACTGTTATTTGATTAAAGATCCTATAGGTTTCAGAACCAATTTGATTGTTTGTTGATTATTCATACTTCATGAGCAGTCTAATAAGGGTATCAAACAGTGTAAACAAGCTTTCTATTAGAATATTATTAGCACGGCTTAGAATCCTAATTTTTCTGCACCATAGATATGTATTTTTCCCTTACAGCAGATGGTTTCAGAAAGAAAAGGAAAAAGCAGCTGTTGAATTATTTTAACTTGTCACCTTAAGGCAATGCAGAAGTCCCTATACTACCTATAAGACCACTGTTATCATACTTTTTCTGACCTTAGTAACATATTAGGCTTTTAAAATATGATTGTATATGTTCTTATTAATTATTTTTGCTCCAGTTTGATTCCAGTTCGACTGTGGTTGAACTTGGGTTTATTGATCCTTATCCTTGCCCACTTCAGTTTTCTGGTTCAATTTTTAAATTGTTAGTACTATAACTAGAATGGCTTTGATTAGCAGTTTATCAGTTTGCATTACACAATTGCTGGTATGTTATGGTTCTAAGAATGATTCCTACTACTATCTTCAATTGCTTGAAGCTCTGTTCTGTTGATTAAGTGATGAGTTTTAGTAGTTGACTAATGCTCTTTCCTTTGTTCTTATTTTAATTGCAGTGGATGGTAGATGAGAGTGAACTCCGTGTTATCCACTACACACTTGGGCCTCTTAAACCTTGGGATTGGTGGACATCTTGGCTCTTAAAGCCAGTTGACGTCTGGCAGGTATTTTCTATCATTTGGTCTCATTAGCTGCCAAATTTTTTTATCTCATATCTTTTTTGTAATGACCAAATTTTTTATCTCGTATCTTTTTTGTAATTTGTTCTTCTTTTTCTCCTTTTGGGAGTTTATTTAGTTGGACAGGAGTGGGGGAAAGGGGCTTGTGGTTGTGGTTGTGTGGAGAAACATTAGTGTTGGCAATCCTTTTCCTTTCCTGTTCGGGTTATACATAAGAGGATGGTTTTGTCATATTTTAAGTTGATTATTGGCTGTTACATGGGCTTACTTCAACTCACAGGTTGATCATAGGAACTTTCATGTAGTTATGGGCATTTATGTGAGGGAAATTGAAGTTTGTTGTAATCATGCTTTCTGCAGTGGAAAAGTAGGGATAAAAATGTTCTAAGTTTTATAATTTTGCTTGCTAATGATGCAGATGGTTAGGGAACAGCTTGAAGAATCCCTTCCTGGAACTGGTGGTGGCAGAAATCCAAAGGATTATTATCTCATCAAGTTTCTATTCTTCCTGCCATTGTGTACTCTACTGTTTTGTTATTATCATTCTTTTCTTCAGGTAAGAAACTGTTCAATCTTCAATTGTGATAATGGGCTTATGACTGCATACATTCTTCAGATGTTTTTCTTTTGCAGGCACGGACATTTTGTAGAAGTTCATTTCTCGATCTTATTAGGCATATCCACTACAGAATCATATCCTACGGAGCAATTAATTATTCTAGCATTTCTTCATCATCAGCATTTAATTCCCCCCATAAAGTTAGTTTCTCTTCCTTGTAGTCAATTTTGATGGATGTGGTTATTGAGATTGCTTTCGTTTAGTTTTAGCTATTTACTTGCTCTTTGGTTGTTTTACTTATACATGGACTTCTGTTTTGTGTTAAGCAGTTCTCTAACGTTGTACAGGCTAAGGTGCCAACATATTTGGGTGGATTATCCATATTTGCTTGTTTTATGGCTGTTTTGGTGTCACTTGCTTTTAGTATTGCAATTGTGCCTCGTCAAGTGGTGCCATGGACTGGTTTGCTTTTAATGTATGAGTGGACCTTCACAATTTTCTCTCTCTTATTTGGGGGTTTTCTCTATTTTACCCATCTCTGGGGAAGGACGGTGGCAACTCATGCTGCATCACTTTCCCCTGAATCTCTTGATGATGACTCCGGGAAAGGTACTTAACATCTTACTTTCTGACAACTCCATTTTGGTATAAACTTGTGGAATTGATTGGTAGTTTTTGTATCTTTCACAGGTCATCAGCGTCAAGGATCTTTTAGTGATTCTGGTACTTGTCATTATTGGCTGGGGATGGCAATTTTGGCTGTTTTGACCCCTTCTTTACCTTGTATTTTTGGGATTACTGCTCTATTTGCAAGGTAATAATATGCTGACTAGGGCTATTTAAAATTGCAAAGTTTAGATGATCAATTGTTGTTTGATATATAGTTTCTCCGAGGAAAGGAAAATGCAATAATGATATACGACCTCTATACAGGCTAGCTTTGATGGTTGCGGGAGGTCTAATTTTAGCATCGTTCATGACATACGCTGCAGAGCACCTTGCAATAAGATCTTTCTTGAAAGGGTTTGAAGATAGGGATCCCTTTCGATCCTGGAGCGCATGTTTATTATGTTAAAATGCAGCTTAGGAGGAAAAGATGTAGCTGTAATTCAACATGGATTTGTAAACTATTGGCATTCAATTGATTTGTAAGAATCAGATGAGAGATGCATTATTCTAGGAGGTTTGTTGTAAAAACAATTGCATAGATGGGTCGATCATAGTTTTAGCATTGCTACACAATTTTGGGATTCAGTTATGAAGTTAGAAAATGTAAATTACCGACCATTAGAAATTTCTGAGGGTACTTAATGTGAGATATTTTCGGATCAGTTACTTGGATCTAACCTTTTTTGGTGTTTTAGTTCCTAGAGTGGTTAGGTTAAGCCAAATGCAGGCTGTTCTAACTTTTCTTTTAGCACATTATATAAAAATCCTTCTGCCTTTAGCTCAAACACGTGTTTTCTATAATGCAAGTTCGGTTGGCCCTTGGTTTTGAAACTGATTTACAGCTTTGTGGATGCCCGTCAGTCAACTGTCTCTGATTTCCGCTTATTGGATTGATATATATTAGTTTTCTACAGAACTCAAATCAAATTCTGAAATGTCAATGGGGCACATATTGTTGAGGTAGCAAATTGAATTTAGGTGGACGTTAATATCTTTATCGAATGCCTTTAATAAGTGCTTACTAACTCATGGAGGCTAATGGGTTTCGCTGAATTAGACTCACAGTTGATATGACCTAATTTGTTAATTGTGTACTTTGAGCTCGATCTAAAGTTCGATAGGCATTGATTTGTGCTACCTAAATTTTCAATTTGATTTAGGCGATTCGAAATTTGCTTCAAATTTGATGCCAACCTAATTTCAACTTAACTCGATGTGATTTGTATACTCGTTTAAACATCATCGGATCCTCTCTCTTTCACCAGTGACCAAACCAACTATACTGATTTCTGACAAGTCTTGTGGAGCATGCTCTAATTCCATCCATGTCTTCTTTGTTGTCCTCAAAAACTTGGATTTAAAACACAGAGAGAGAGAGAGAGAGAGAGAGAGAGAGGAAAAAAAAAACTTGAACTTTTCCATGTATTTATTCAACCATTTAAGCACCTTATATTGTCTAGTTTTCTACTTCTTAATTTGTTGAAGCAAATATTGTGATTTGATGCACATAATTTGTATATTTACGTTCTTATTTTTGTAGTATACTTTATATGGGTCTTTACGTTCTTTAGGTCTCAAAGAGTTGTATATATTTTGTAACTTGGTTGAAATTATTTTCCAACGATATTCAGTAATATAGTGAATCCTTCTCTTTGTTCTTTTTCATGGTATCAGCGTAGGCTTAAAAAATAGCCTTTCTATCTACCACTAATCTTGATCATCACTATTGTACTAGTTTCATTCATTCATTCAAAATCTCGTTGACCGTTCATCTCTGTAGAAGTCGTATCCGCTCCCTTATTTAATGGCAGAAAGAAGGTGGTTGACATGTCTTCGCCATTTTTCTTGTTTCCTTCCGACAACCCAAGAGCGATGATCACGACGTGCGTGTTGAACTGAGATAATTTTGATATGTGGGAAAAGGCTATGGTGAATGCTTTGAGAGTAAAGAACGGTTTAGAGTTTATTAATGGAACCTTGAATAAACTAGCAATTGATTCAACTGAAGCGAGCAATTGGGAGGCATGCAATTTAATGCCAATTTCATGGATTTTCAATTTGATTGACAGATTTTAAAGGTTAGTGGACTTAAGACATTGTTTGGCAAGTGATATTTGTCACTTACCACATGTCCATTCCTATGCATTTAATTGGTTCTTTCATTTAACTAGTCCCATCAATTTCAATTCCTACTCTAATTGTTCCTCAATTTTCAATGGCACTTGTCAATAAATCCTAAAGTCATATATCAAAATTTCCATTACCATAGGACAGTAATTTCTACCATCGTTTAAAAATTGTTTTGCTACTTGGCAATTTTTCCTAATTCAAAAATGCCCAACAATTTTCAGAAATTTTTCCAAAATTTTCAAAAAAATTCTAAATCAATTTATACACTCCTCAAATCAATTTTCAACGTATAAAAAACCACATTTCCCAATATACTCACATTTATAAATAATTATACCCGAAATGTCAATGAATGCATGTACAGTCATTTTAAATGTGCAACATTTCACTATTCACTTGTTTGCATATGTCATATTATACATGAGCATGAAAAAATACATTTCTAAGCTCTCATTAATTACTCATATTTACTATTCTAACCTCCTAAAGGAAATGAGATGTTACAGATCACCAACCCATGCCGCCGCCGACCACCAGCCTTCTCAAAGATTGCCTCAGGCAATGAGTTTGGCTTAATTAATGTGGGGTGAGAGTTGGTGGAACGTGTCTTCAAGCCAACCTCCACGCCGTCATTGACCATCAACATCTCACACCATCGTCAACAAGGGACCTTCTCCGAGTCCCAGACACAACATTGTTTATAGAACATAAAACGTGAAAAATTCAAGCAATCCAACAGCCACAAACAACCAAAACTTAGACTACAACAATAACCACCGTTGTCTATTGGAATGGTTAGATAATTGATTCAACAATCACTACCAACTCTCATCTTTTATGTTCTGGGTTCTCAAGAAGGGTTAAGTCTAAACAATAAGCGCATAACATGTAAAACCAAAAGCACAAAACCCAGGACCCAAAACACTTTCTTCCTCCTACAAATCCTTGTAGTCGCCAGACATCGCAAAAACAAACAAATACCCAAATACAATCGTCACCACAAAAAACGCAAAACAAAGAGAATCCACATTCAAATGAAAGGGGACTTATTGAATTGGGTTTCATAAATCAAGTGGTTGCAATTTTGTATTTCCAGAAACAAAATGCATATAGGGAGCAAATTCGCAGATTTGTAAAAATCACTCAGGCAAAAAACACAACCAAAGTTCCATATATTCAAATACTCGTTAAGAACTCCAGAACAATTCTAGGGTTCAATGTTTTCTGGGTTTCAATTTCAGAACAAAAGCAAACAGCAGATACGAAAACATGGCTTAAAGGGAGTTTTTAAAAAACGCAATAACCAATCCAACAACTAGTTCTGAACTTTTCAGAAATTAAACAGAATCCAATTCAAGGGTTTCATTGTTTTCTGGGTTTCCATTGTTTAATATATTGTTTAACACTTAAACAATTTCAATTCCAAAATTCATTATCAATAACGATCCAAAATTTTAATCAACTTATAGAATTAAAAACTGGCTCTGGTATCACTGTTGGGAAATCGGGTCAGGATCCGATCTCGATCGCAGCAGAATAATCACGAAACTTTTTCATGACTTTAATTTCCTAAAAACCAAGATCTCTTTAACTCTATAAAATGATTAACATAAATCATTATAAAGCGGAAACTTAATTCGTACTTTATTTCAAAGCTTGATCTTTATCTTGTCGTATCTCTCGAACCGTTCCTGAAACCGATCTGTTTCAATCACCACAGCCGCACAAATGTCCGGCCTCTAGCGGTATCTACAAAATGAGTTTAGAGAACTCTGTAACTCTTACAGAGAGGGTTAAGCACGAAGTGCTAGCTCTATAGAGCTTAAGCCTATTTATAATAAGCTTTGGACGTTTTAGTAATTTAATTGAAATTAAATTCCAATTTCAATTAAACATTAATTAGAATTATAAATAATTCTAATTAAATATCAATTGTGTCCATATAAGATTCAATATCTCATATTGATCCTTATTTATTAAATATCTCATATTTAATTATAAAGTTTCTCAAACTT
>JAOTAY010000189.1:13703077-13743775 GCA_025629805.1 Erythroxylum baracoense
GAAACAAAAGCATGAAATTAATCCTAGAACGACCATACCCATGCTTTTCCTAAGCCATTTGAACCAAAATCCATCAACAATTTCAAAAGATTTAGACAAAATTTACCTTGAAACTCCACCCACGAAATTTGCTTCTTGTGTCTAATGGAAGATTAAACCTTCCTCTTTCTTTTTCCTTCTTGTTAAACTCTCAAAAACACCTTTCTAAAGTAAAGAAAAATGAAACCCTAACCTCTTCTTCTTCTCTTCTTCTCTCAACCGAAACTCTCCCTTTTCTTTTCTTTGTAAAATTCGTTGACTTCTTTCAATCACGACAAAACCATGTTTTTCTTTCTTTCTTCCTTTCACAAGGAGCTAAAATGACCTAAATACCCCTCCTTATAAGCCTTAACCTTTAACAACTTAAGTGATCTTCCCAATTTGTCCTTATAAAATCTTGTTCTTTTAATTTTAACTAACACCATAAAAATCTCTAACTTAATCTTAATTTCTCCTTTTTACTTCCATCAATAAAAATAAATAAATTCCTCCACCCATAGACATTCTAATTTACTCCTAACCAAAACAAATTAAGCAAACTCAAAAATAAACTGAACAAATGCTTATATGAAAAAGAATCAGGGCCTAACAAATATGTAGAGAAACTGGTAGTGTCGGGAAGAGCAAGTCAAGTATCACTCCTCTGCCGGTATCCAAACTCTCGCGAGACTAAACAGCCCCTTCTGATGTGCTAGCACCACTTTCTGAGACCTCTCTCTCCCTCTATTTCTAGCAGAGGACATCTCCTTTAAGGTTTTTGAGCAGATGAGATTCTTCAATCTTCTAGTCATACTATATATCCATCTATATAATGAATCCCTAAAACCCAAAGCCCAAATCTGATTAAGGCCTAATGAATGTTTAGTCTGCTTGGTGTGCTACCCTATAGGCTTATTTAACATTAGTAGGAGGCCTAAACTTCTTTTAGGCCCACAAGTAATAAGTGATCTCTAGCAAGACATAATAACTACTTAATATTAAATAAGGTCGGAATACGACCTACCTAAATCACAACTGATCAATTAGAGTACATTCTATAATTGGTTTAGGGGACATACACCAACAGTTTCATATTTAAATAAGCTACATTGAGCTCTTTAAGATGCTTATAAGCTTCCTTACTTACAAGACCATGAAAATTATACAAAGATTGATCAGGTCAGACTTAAGCTCAAAAGTAACATACTTAAAAAAACTAAGGAAAGTAATGTATAGAGGTCTTTAGTTTGAGTCTAGAGTAGCCAACTCCCTTAGAGTTCTTGGATTAGCCTTAGCTTTTTCTTAATCAATTCCCTACTTAATTCCTTGAATCATTTTATTCTGCCTATGCAATTTATGTTTTAATCTTTGGATTGAATTGTAGAGCATCATGATAAGGAGATCTAGTCACTGTCATCTATAAGCACTAACAAGCATAAAAAAATATAAAAATATTAAACCACTTATAAACAATTATATAAAACACCAATTAATATCAAATAGAAAAATTAAATCAATAACATACCACGACAACAATGCCAAAATTTTGACACATGACCACACTCACCAAAAATTAAAACCTAACTCTATATGACCAAGCTTATATTAGTGGTGAGAAAGTGTTGTCTCCATAAATAGTATGTCACTAAGTTTTGTATTGAACTCATCAATGTAATGAAATGGGGGTTTGGATGAATTTAGTTAACGAAATTAAATTAAATTAAATTGTGAAAGACAAATTAAATTAAACAATTGAAATTCGTAAAGAGTAATTAATGAATTTAAGCCCAGTTCTTAGTTCAGTCTCATCCTTTACATGATTATCCATAATCAAAAGTAACATTGTTCTCATAACTCTCTGTAAAGCTATTAACTATGGATTGATAATAAGCGTTATTAATCCTAATTTTTCCTTAGATCATAATCAATTAAAATAAATTCTTTAATTCGATGTAACTATCAGACTACCTAGAACATACTCCTTAGATTTAATGTGAAAGCATCGTCAAGAATTAGGAAAATGGGTTAATCTAAGAAATAATCATACAAGATCAGATTATTTAACTTATGATATGTTATTCCTTATGGTGCACGATCATTAGTTTACCATAATTGAATTATGTTAACAATAGTTATGATTGTTATCATAATTCTGGTAATAAATCCATACATAAATGATCACAGGCTCTATCTTATTTGTTCATATATAAGTTGTAAGCTCTCAGCACAAAATAACATAATCAATTCCAGAAGAGATATAGGAACGATGTTATTGATATTGATCAATGCATAAATAAGCTACTAGGCCCCGATGTACCCTTTGAACTAGAAAGAAGAGAATTAATAGCTTATAGTTCTTCAAAACACTGGTCTAATACTTCCCTTGGTATCTCTATTGTATATCCCCTTTTTATTGCCCTCTTAATTTCATTTTGTACTTCATAACCAAGGTTTCATGATTATATATGGTCAACCACATGGCCATGTAAGTTACCATGTACAATTATTCTCCAAAAGTTATAAAGATACATATTTTCAGTGAGTTATATGGGAAAGGGGCACAATCATATAACTCATTTACAATGGCATGTATGCTTCCACATGGTTGAAACAACATATTCGAGTTTCTACATATTTATAATGAATTACGTGGTCTCTTACATGACCATATAAGTCACATGTATGGGCGTATAGCTCCATAACGAGTCTGATTCTGCAATTCTTTATCCTAACTCATCTCTTTTTGTTCCATAAAGACAAATAAGACCAAATATTAGTATAATTGCACCAAGGATGTGAATTTAGCTTGTTTTGGTTCTTTGTCCTCCAATTTATACCTAAGCTAAAATATATACCAAAATAAGTATCTTAAACGCAACATAACACATTAATCATTAAGCATTAGGGAATAAATAAATAATCAATTAAGCACTTATTAACAACGTAGGAAAATTCTCTTTCATTTTAAAACTTATTTGACAAAGGATGAAGGATTCAATAATTTTGTCAAAAATGGAATGAGACACAAATTTCATGGTTTCAAATCCTTTATTTACATCATAAAACTACATATTGTCAAGGAAGAGTTGAATACGCTTAATCTCAAGAGATATGGTGAAACATATTAAGTAGTATCTACTATTGAAGCTTCCTTATCCAAATCTCATCATTTTTTACATCTGGTGGATACCTTAAATTCCTAAAAATAAGAGATGAGTAGATAACTCTTTCTATTTACATAAGAGCTCTAGAAGTAAACTATTCAATCCTCAAACAAAGGTCAGGGATTCATTAGTTAACTAAGGATGATAGGAATACTACATTTTTTTTATAATACTATCCTAAAAATTCTAATAGAATTGTCTCATTTTAAAATCATAGGGCATCCTAGTTCAATCTCAGAAGGATTTATTAGGAGTAACTTATGATTACTTCTTTAATTACTTAATAACACTTCATCTTCTTCTTCTTCTTTTTTTTTTGCTCTTCTTCTCTCTATATCATTAGGTCTCTTATTTTTATAAGTATCTTTGACTTTGATGCTAATAACATGCTTTTTCCTTTTAATGAATCAAATGTGAAGAAATCACTCTTTGATCTTAATCATAATAAGGCACTTGGTCTTGATGACTGCAATTCTTTCTTCTTCAATAATCAATGAGGTTTACTAAGTAATTTATAACTAATCCATTCCTTGAGTTTTTCAATAAAGGTAAAATTCTTAATGAGCTTTATAAGACTTTAACCTAAGTCTCCTAATCTAACTTCTTTGAAGGAACTCAGATTAATCTCTTGCTGTAATAAGATGTATAAGATTATTGCCAAGCTCATAGACTCTAGATTCAAAGATATTCTAAATACCCTTGTTCATCCATCTCAAAGGGATTTTATAATAGGGAGAAAATTGGGAATAATATCTTATTAGGATAGGAACTCTTTAAGCACTACACCAAAAGAAATTCATTGAAGAGTTATGTAATTAACGTGGACTTCCACAAGGATTTTGATGCCATCAATTGGAAATTCATATTAAATACTCTAAAGGAATTTGATTTTCTAAAAAACAATTCATCAATTAGATAGATTTGTGCATCAGCTTTGCTACCGTATCTTGGTAAATAAAGAACCTGCAAATCTTATCAAAGGTACAAAATATTAGAGATGAGGGGATCTAATTTCTTCATACATATTCACCTTAGGCATTGAGGTCTTTAATAGACTTACTGTAATAATCATTGCTCAATAAAGAAACTTCAAATGTCATAATAAATAAATGAAGTTGAAGATTCATTGTTTGTCTTTTATAGATGATCTAATCCTCCTTTCAAGAGTTGCTCTTAATTCCATCAATGCATTAATGACTTCATTGAAAACCTTTAAGGAATTGTCTAATCTCTCTGTGAATATCAATAAGATTTATGTAGTACTCTAATCAGGTATATCTCACCTTGCAAACTGGATAACTCAGTTGGTAAGGTTCAAGATAAAGGAACTTCCTTTCACTTACCTAGATAATCCTATCTACTATTAAAGGCCAACTTATATAAACTTTATTCTTTTGATAGAAAAGATTCAAAGAAGAGTTGGAAACTAGTGCAATAAAGGCCTTTCATTTACTGATAAAGTTCAAATTATTAACTCCAACCTCAATTATTTGTATATTTATTGGACCTGGAACATTTTTCTACCTAAAAGTTTGATCAAATCTATAAAGAAGATATTCAGATCCTTTCTATGGTCAAGTAATGCTATAAGGAAATCATTTTCCAAAGTTAAATTGAATAGGTTTGTTCTCCTAAAGAAGAAAGTGGGTTGGTAATATGTCAATTAAATCTCACATATAAAGCCCTTATGATTAAGAGAATTTGGAGATTATTAATAGATAAAGAAGCTTTATGGTGCAAAATCTTCTTAAATGTGAGGCAAAAAACTAATACCTCATATACTATGATACACATTCTAAAGTTATGAGATCAGGTGAGATTGCAATTCAAACATAAGCTAAAATGATAGAGCTAATATTAGATTCTGGTATGATAATTAGAACAATATTGGTCCTTGATACATCATTAGGGAATTCTCAAGTCTCAATGGCATAAGACGTGATCATCTATTATCAAGGAAGCCTTAAGTGACAATATGCAGGTGCTCAGTTATTTTTCTTTATCTACTCTGTTAGCTCTAGCTTTAGGATTAAATTTCAATTCCCAGTAGAGTTGAATACATATATTGGTTAAAGAACTCATGGTATTTTCTTTGGCAAATCTTTTAAACTATCTTTGACCTAATTATGTAAGGTGCTATGGTATAGATTAGTTTGGTTTCAATAGGCAACCCTAAATATGTCCTTCATCTTATGGCTTGCAATAAGAGGGAGAATTTCTACCCTTGATAGACTTTATGGTTTTCCCAATATCATCAATTGTTTCACCGTTTGCAGACAAGTTATCACTACTCTTCCAATGTCATTTCTCATCTTACTTATGGGAGCAAATACAAAAGGCATGTAACTTATCTTATTTGTGTATTCATTAATCCAATTGGATAAGCAAAATTTAAAGGATATGCAAAGGAGAATACCTTTATAGCTAAAATATCTTTTGGTAGTTTGGTTTATGCCATTTGGAAGGAAAGAAATACCAAAATCTTCAAAAGGTATTGACTGTCAATCATCACAAGTACTAATCAATGAGACACTTTAGTCTTTTTTCTATAAGTGAATTGATTAAGCAAGTTGGCTGTTATTACTAGTTAAAATGCTAGTCAATGCTTCATTGTATGTTAATTAATTGTAAAGCTGTACTTTCTCTTTTTCTTTGTAGCATTTATAGTTAGTGGTCTTACTTATTAAATTGTAACCCTGTTGGGAACTCTCATATTTAGTATATTCCTTTAATTTCTTTAGAAAAAGATTACTTTGTAATTTGAAAGAAAACAACTTTAGTGCTTAAAAATCTTGTGCTCAAGGAAAATTATATATGAAACTATTTACTAAGAACTAGAAAACATAATAGCTTCTAGAAGTAATTGATTCTTTTTTTTTTTGGGTCTAATGAACGTAAATGCATATAAAGCCATTTAATGTTATATTACTTTCATAATGATTATTCTAGATTTTGTTTTGTATATACGATTTTTCAAAAATCTTAAGCTTTTGAAAAATTAAAGGAGTTCAAGGAAATAGTTTAAACACAACTAGGAAGACCTATTTAAGGTTTTACATATTACGGGTGATGAATATGGGTTGTAGGAGTTTGGTAAATTTTGTAAAGAAAATAGCATAGGACATTTGAATACAATGTCATGTACACAAGATCAAAATAGAATTTCTGAAAGGAGAAATATAATTGTAAGACCCTAAAAATGTTGAGGTTCTAATATTAATGATTTGATGGAGATTTAACACATTAACAATATTTTTTAATTGAATTTGAGATCAATATTGTATGCTTAAAAGGTAAGATTGATTAATTATAACGATAGTACTTAAGAAAGAGAGAAAATATTAGATGAAAAGAATGCTAGTTTAGTTAAATGTCACCATATAGCATTTGTTAACATATGCAGAGATAAACCATATATATAATTCATAAGAAGACATCATAAGCTAATATTGAATCCAAATAGGCGAAGTAAGTAAACTTATGGATTTCTGTTTTGAAACCATTGAACATGATTTTATATATGGTGGGAATGTCAAGAGGAAGAGGATATTAGAAATAAAAGAGACTTTCTATAGTTCTTAAGAAGACACTGAGAGCTTGTATTAAGTAGCCAAACCTTTACTATCATCAGATAGGCGTGAATTTTTTTTTAAATTAGTATATGACTAACTAGATCAACTGATAGGTTAGAGAACGATTTTTAACTCAAATAGTTGAGAATTTCGAAAATGCGGAGGAGAGGGGAAAGGTGACGTGAGGAGCTATTTTAATTTAAAAGAGAATACAACAATCTAAATTGATTTATTCACATTTTTAAAAGTATCCAGACAATCGTTTGCTTTTGAAAGAGTTTTATAGTACGAAAGATGGTATTATTATTATTATTATTATTATATGACAATTAGAAATTTCCAAGCTAATTTTTTTTATTTATGCATATTTAATATTTAGTTGGGAGTTAATTAATTAAATGTGAGTTAAAATTGCAAAATCATGTGGTAGATCTGAAGTTTAGTTAATATTTATTGACTGCAAAATTGTGTGGTCATACGTTTTTATTGTCGAGAAGATAATATTAGTGATTTAGGTGTTGTGCGTAAAGTTGACAAGTTCTTTCCCGAACCGACATTGTTCTCGGGCCTGTAAACCAAGGAATGCGCCTTTTTCTTTTGCTTGGGAGTCTACATTACATTCTGGTAGGTTAGACGATTTTAATAAGACAAGGTTGGTTTTGACTAAAATTGCCTTAAGATTACTTGTCTGGTGAATCGTCAAATCCAGTCTATGAGACATTTGTGGTCCACCAACGAGTAACCAGTGAAATGCCACATGATTCATTTGACGGCCCATAAGAAGGTATGCTTACAATCAATTTATGTCATGAGTGAACACACAAATTTTCACGTACTAAATGAAACTAAGTAAATGTTCTAGAGTAATTTAATTATATTAAGGTATACATTCTTTCTTATCATTAATTAAAACCATATATGTGTCAAAATTCCGCGACTGATCAAGGGCATTGTGGGCTGTTTCCAGGACCCCCATAGTAGAAGTGTGTACCCCATTCGTTGTTGTACGAGCTCTTGATATTGTAACAGTTGGTGTTTTCGGCCAAGGTTGAGATACCCAGAACCGAACTGAGACTATTATCCGAGTCCACGATCTCTAAATTGCGAAAATAGCTGGCCTTACCAAATCCGTCTTCAGCGAAATGGCCTGAGCCCATTTGGGTTGAGGTGTGCCTTCCATTGGCCCTTGAGTTCACCACTTCACCTCCCCACTCCACCATTGTTGCATGGTCTGCTAGATGTGTGAACAGTTCAGCTGGCCAGTACCCTACTAATGTATTATCACCAAACCCCATCCACCAATTCCCCAGTTTTGGATCCTAATCATGACAGCAAATTAAATGGTTCCCCAAGCACAAACTCACCACCTGATGCTTATTAATTGTACAATTAGTGAGATTGTTTACCTTCCAAACGAGAATGGTGATGTCATATTGGTTGCCTGAATAGGACGATACAGGAGAAATGGCAGCTCCAATGGCTATTCTGCTGTTGGTTTGCACAAATCCAGAGCATAGAAGATTGTAGCATCCTGTTGCTTGGTATGAATCACTCTATAACGGCAATTGACGATTATACAAAAGTTAGATTCGAATTATGTTTAGCTTCAAGGCATTGTTGGATTTGTAGGATATTCATGCCCACCAACATTTCTGTTTTCTTGGTACAACTGTTCCTTAAAGTGCATATAAATGCAACTAATTTTGCAAGCAAGGAATAGAGACATAATAATACAATATCTACCTACCACATTTATTAAGTCCACTCACTTAAGCACCTTGTTTTTGTCGTTCTAGCTGCTAAAGAAAAAGAGATAATCAAGCCCGTATCCAAAATTGTCATCTTTGCTTCATTTTGGCACTAAAAACGTTCCCGAACGACAATACATTAGTGCATGTTTCTAATTACTACAGGAATGATTTGTTAAAACCAGCATAATTTCATATGAATGAATGATTGCAGAGACAACAAACAGTTGGGGACAATGTCAAATCAACAAAAGGGTTAGGATGTCTGCTTTCATTACTAAAATTTTGCTCAATTGAGATAAGAAAAAGTCAACGGAAAAACTTTCAATCAATTCCAAAAATAAAATGTTAGAAAGGATAAGAAGAGATCTTACTGTCCAGTATGTAAACAACCTGGGACTGCTGTCTCCATAAAGCTCCGGACTGACCTGACTAGTAGAATTATCTTGACTTTAGAAATTTATGATCCCTAGAAGAAGAAAATGATAGGAGGAGTACCTGCCACCCAGCTTCTATGCTGTTGAGATCTGAGCCGTCGAAAGATCCCGAAAGAAGCCAGATTTGTGAGAGACTGAACTCGTTGACCACCTGGACAGATGGGTCCCATACGTTTATAGTTGCTTTCGCTCCATATACATCTTCTTGCGTTGTTCCAGTGAATGCGATCGCATGCTAAGCACAAACTTCTTATTTAATAACCAACTATTATTAAGTGAAGAAGTGAAGGATTAGTTTATGACTTTATGTATGTAAATGTAAATATACACCTCATGACCATTTCCACTAACAACGTCCGGTGCGTCGGAGGAGCGTCTTGAAGGACGTTTCTTGCCAAAGTCAAACAAAGAATTAGCCCTCAACACATCATGCACTGTGCTCCGTCGTATGGGAATCGTATGCTTTGGACATCTACTCCCGTTTCTATGCCACATTTGCATAGCTATACTTTCTGTTTCTCCTCCAATACTAGTACTACTAGTTGTCACCTTCCTCAATATTTTTGGCATTTCTGGTGCTTCTCTCTATATCATCATCATTAACAATGAATACTGAAGTTAACTTAATATGCCTACTTTGCTTTCAAGTAATTAACAAAAGATGTAGAGACAAAGACACCCTTTTCCATGATTTATCCAATCCCATACAGAAAAAGAAAAGCAATGGTGTATAGTTTCTATATTGTATGCAACAGAAACTGGGGGTTAAAAATTCAAGTACCTGAATCTTGTGATGCTTCAAAAGAGGGTGATCTAAAGCTGGTTGTTTTCTTTTGTGAACACAATCTATCAGATCTCCATCTGGGCTCTATAATGATCACATCCCAGAATAAGAAAAAATGAATTCCACATCAGACAAAGTAATTGAACAACATATGCAACTATACCTCTATGGTCATCACAGCGGGCTTGTTAATCTTTCCCAAGTGCCTTCTAATCCTTTCAAGTCTCAAGCTACTAACTTGTCTATAATTAGTGTAATTTAGAGCAGAAACAACGGCTAATCTTCCAGGGAAGAAAAGGGCTATGAGAAGTAGAAGAATAAGGACTAGAAGCCTTCTTTTTCTTACTAAAAACCCCATATCTCTTGCAGTGCCGAAAAAGAAGGAAACTACTGAATGAACTAGCACACCATAACTAGCAAAAAATAGAACAAATCTGACTTCTTAATTAATTTAATTTTTTTAATATCACCAGCAACAAACACTCACACAAACAAGAAAATGACTTCCCTCTCTCTGTCTCTCTCTATCTCTCTCTCTCTCGTTTTAAATATGGTGGGAAGGAAGGTGGGTGAAGAGGGTTAATTAAACCTGCAAAAGAGGCCCGCCTACAGCACATTCACCATCAAGATCATCATTAGCTGCATTGGATTCATGTATTGGTGAAGAGAAAAAGAGTACCTGTGTTTAATATTCTTGTTTCTGTGAAATTGCACCCAAAGAGAGAAAGAGAGAGAACAGAAACACAGACCTACCCATCTATACCAAAGAACCACCTTTTATTGCACTCCATCAATGTGTACATCTGCCACCATACAACTCTACCATTAATATTTTGGATTTTCTTTTCTTTCTTTTTAGCTGGGGCTGGGGTTTTCTTTCCTTCTCAGTCTCTTATGTTTTTTCTTTCTTTTACCTTATTTTCAACTCCAAGTAGCACTCAATTAGCATGTTTTTCTATGTTTTGGTGCGGACACATGTCATATCTTTCACATATCCTCCCCACCTAAATGTAGGTATTTACCTGAATATGAATACGATGTATTACCCTTTTCCTCATAATACACATGTATGCAGAAATAAATTCTCGGAAAATGTTTCATCTCTTACCCCCAATGTTTATGTGCAGTTAACGTGTTAGATGTAATGTAGTTAGCTTGCATATTGTGTTCCCAGAGCACAAAGTTATGGCTTTCTTGCCTATTCATTGAGAGTTTTATGTATATATAATAAGAAAAAGAGTAAAAGAAGTGTGAATGAGTTGCCTTCAAGTCGAGTTCACTGAGTCTGCTTTCCTTCGTATCGTATAAGACTGTTTTTCATGACTTTTATTGCAAGCTAAGTGAACAAGGAGGTAGTCGGTACATAAGACTAGCAAACTCTCTCTCTCTATATGTGTATATATAGGTTCGGTAATCGTCACGACCAGCTCTGAAGTTAGCTATAATCATGGTTATTTTAGTATTTACAACACTGTCACGTAAGACCTGTTACTTATAATAATTTACGTGATAGGGAATGAAGTTAAAAGGACATGGGAAAGAAATTTAGGACGGTGTCAAATGTGCTTTATCTCAAGTCCATGTCCAAGTGTGCAACCCGATTTCAATAGCAATTTGTGGAGATGAGGCAATCATTAATATATATCTATATATAAGAACTTTTGGAACTTTGAGGCTGAATATTGGAGAGTGTTTAGTGCTGAAATTTCAAAGTGTCTGGGAAGGCTTATGGTGGCAATAATACATCTTTTTACATTGCTGTAATATATATATTCTGTTTTGTGTTGTGTTTGTGTTTGTGTATTCGGTTTGAAGCAAACTCCTTCAAGCATGCATATATAGAAATAAATATGGTTGCATGAGCTATGAATTGAAACAATGACACAATAACTGAAAACATTTATGAAAGGAATTGTCATTTCATTTCATCTCCATGATTGTTTATATACAGTTAGACAATGTATTTGAATCATACGATAATAACATAAATAAATCAACGGTTGTGATGAATTATGTTAAAACAAAAAGTGAGACAACTCATATTAGGTGTGTTGGATGTTGGCAATCAGTTGAGATGAATTATTCGCTAGCTGTAGGTGTCTCCTTGTATTTCCTTAATCATCAACCAAAAGTTTGAATCTTGTTGAAGTGGGAGGCTTCGTGAGAATATCAGCAAGCTGCTTTATAATACTCACATACTTGATTTCCAGAGATCCATTTTTCTACCTTATCCCTGATGAAATGCACATCTTGTAAGGTTAGTCATGATTGTATGCATCACATGCATGTGAATGCAGTGAAAGTATTGGAGTCAAGATTCCGACACGATGACAACCCGAAAACTACAAGATCATACATGCATGCAAGGATATGTAAAAAACATGAAATATAAAAACATTTTTACTTTTGTTTCTCCTCCTTTCTTATTTCTTTTCCTTGTTTGGGTTGTTGCAAATACCAAACCCTTCCTTGATTACCCAGGAACACACAAAGAAGGAAGATGAAACAATGTGTAAGGGTTTTAGAACACCAAACTTAATGAATTCAAGTAGATGATCAAAATGGGTGATAGTTTAAGGTTATCTTGCATGCATGTCGATTTATACATCAAAAACTCTTCTCACTCTCTTTAGAACTCTTCCAGAACCCTTTCTCTATCACTTGAGTGTGTTAGAAGTGAAAAAAGCTCATGTAAATAAGTGAAGAACTCACTTATATATCATTTCGTGGCCTTGTTGGCTATGATCGTGGCATATCTCACCTTTGGCCACAATCGTGCCAATAGGTCATACACACTTGTATTTTTTCTGATCTTTTATGCGTGTAACCCTTAAATTTTCGGTTACTTTAGGCACTTGAATTAACTCTTTATTCAATCAAATCATAAAGGGTTTCATGATGCCAATTTGTCGAAATATAAGTGGATTAATATACGAATTCTTCGATGGTTAATTACCAACTTATGAACCTTTCCATAGACAATTATCATGCAATTCGTCCTTTTACCATACTATACCCCACTTGCACCAGAGTATGGGCTATATGTCAACTCCCATTAGACCGACTATACACATCTAGTCCAAATGATACTAGTTCTTGTCCTAGGTTCTCATTACTCTTATGTGTCATTGAAGACTCTCTTTATGACATATAGTTGCTCTGGCCAGATACTCCTGAGTAATGACCCTGACAAGAGGTCGTAGGAGTAATGACCCTGACAAGAGGTCGTAGGCATTATCTCCTTCTATCAGGAGTGGTGAATCCTTTATTGGCTACCAATTACCTTCGAATACTAATAGCTGTACCCAATCACCACCCTAAGAGCGACCTCATCTTGAGGTAACAAGGAATAATGTCAAAACACAGGATTAGTATCTAAGATATCCTTGAGTGCTTCAAGTCCAAGGATATTTACACCATTGATATGATGAGATTAATCATTGGCATTCGATAGATCATCCATATGATAATCTCATAGCGGGTCATCTGTAGTACTTACTACCCTTAGTAAGCATCCACATATTAACTCTAAACATCTCATGCTTACAGTTTATGAGATCCACTGCTTGATCAAATACTAGATTTGTTCATAAGTGAAATACTAGATTTTGAGTTAGTAATCGAGCTCCATTATTGTCGCACCACAGAGTCGATTTTTTAGGAAGAGAAAACCCCAACTCAGAGAGTAATAATGTGAGCTACAAAAATTCAATAGACACTTATAAAAAAGCTCGGTATTCAGCTTCGATACTTGATCGAGCTACTAAGGATTGCTTCTTAGAAGTCCAGAAGACAAGGTTCCCCCCAGGAAGACACAACCACTAGTGGTAGACTTCCTGTCATCTAAAGAGCTAGCCTAATCGGAATCAATGTAGGCTTCAAGGTCAAGAAGTGTAGATGAAGGGCGAAGATGCCTTTCAAGTAACGTAGTACTCGTTTACAAGAAATCCAATTAGTATTGAGAGGATTTGCTAAGAACTAGCTTAGTTTGTTTACAATGAAACTTACGTCTGGTCTGGTGTTGCACAGGTACTGAAGTACTCCTACAATGCTGCGATAGAGAGTTGGATGCTCAAAAGTTATGCCATCATAAAGTGATAGCTTGATTGCTCTGGTCACTGGAGTGGAGCAAGGCTTGTATGAGGACATGTTAGCTCTACTAAGTAGATCTTGGATATAGTGGCTTTGTGAAAGGTATAAGCCATTGCTATTTTGGTAAGCCTTAAAACCAAGAAAATGATTTATGCTTCCAAATGTTTTTAATGCAAATTGAGAATGTAATTGATTGTTAACTTTGTGAATATTGCTTGAGATGAGTTTCCTGTGATTAATATATCATCCATATAGATCAGTAGTATTGTAATGACTTCTAATTGTGTGAATAGAACATGTCGAACCTAGAATTGAGAAAGCCCCACTGATGCAATGCATGTTTAAGTTTATGGAACTAAGTCCTAGGGGCTTGTTTTAAACCATAAAGGGCCTTAGCTAACTTGCAGATATGATGTGGCTATGTTTTTCTTTCAAACCTTTGTGGTTGACTAATATATACAGTTTCCTACAGATTACCATTCAAAAAAAGAAGTATGAAACAATCTTTCCATTTCAAACCGGGAAAGGATAAAATTCCTAGGCAACAAAGCATCCTAAGAGATAGTTGTACTTTTTAATGAATTTGTGAATAGACTAACCTTAAAATTATTGAAGTTTTCATAATTGGCTAACACCCCGCATTAAATGGTGAATTTAGAAATATGCTTAATAGTTAATTATCCTCTTATCCATAAAACAAGTTGAATTTGGGAATTTTATAACCTTAAGTATATGGATTCTAATGGTCAATATTCTCTACATAATGTTTATAGAATTCCAGGCAGTCAAGATGTATTAAACTAGGCTCATATAGTTCCTGGACAACTTCTCTGACAAGTTCCATATCAAAATGTAATCTCATTTGTGGTGGGGGAATAAAATAATTTTAGTTTATAGTTGCAATATGTTACCCCTTAAATACAATCCATTAGCTCTAGCCTCCCCACCAAATCCCTAGCTGCTAAGAATTTACGATTTAATTGCCTGTCGACTATTTCAAAGATTAAAACATGGAGGCACCACATGAACATCCTCTCCTTAAGTAGGGACATGTCTTTCATCTGCAAAGCATGCAAATGGAAGTAATTGCACTCCCCATCTTTCATTACATTAGAAGCAGGACGCCCCCTAGTCCTTTAAAGATTTGCCTTACTAAAGTAGGAGAATTTTGCATGGCAAACTGTATCAGAGTGGTAGATAGTTTGTTTACCTTCTTTATTAATATCTTGATAGCCTATGTTAGAATTCAACTATGGAATTTTGTTTGTGCAAATAATGTCATTTCATTACAATGATTTCGGATTCTCATTAATAGGAAAGTTGGCTAAAGGTGAGATTACCTTCTTAAGATTTTCTACCATCCAGGATACAAAGCCTTCATTCCCTACTGCAATAGGAACTTCTTCTAAAAGGATAGGAGGCTCAACAATTTCTTTTCCATTACTTATTCGTGGCATTAAATCCCACCAGGTATGTTAAATTATTAGTTTTAATTTGGAATTAAAGCATATCATGAAAGAATTCTCCAAGAATTTATACCTGACTTCTTATAAACAATACAGGTGAGTTTTGAAAAACTTAGAGAACAGAATTCTAAGATACCAAATAATATTGAAATTTTTTGGAAAAAGAAATGGTTTGATTTAGGCAAAAGTAAAAATTCAAGCTATGAAGGGAACTTGAGGTAATAAAAATGAATACACAATATAAAGAAAATTGGAAAAAATAATAATAGTGTTTTTGTAGTTGTTTGTCTCTCTAGAGATGATCTTGAGGTTGTATTATGATTGAATGTCTCTATATATTGTCTGGTAAATTTATGGTCCTCTCATTCTTAAGTAGTTTTTTGTAACTACCCACTCCCACATTCTAACTAACTACCTACCATTATTTCCTTAACTTTCATGTTATAGACTTCTTGTACTTGCTCAACTTCTAAGCCACTTAGCCTTTTTCCTATTGACTGTCTTCCATCATTTTCTCAAATTCCACGAATTCAGCATATTTTTTCCCACATTCCTAGATTTTTTTATTACCCATAAATTCTCTAGCTAATATTTACTAGACTTTCATTTCTGGGCTTCTCTCTCTTGTGGATTGAGTTTATTATTTGGTCATTAACAAATGCACAAATATTTTTTAAAATCTATTGTTTAACATATATTAGCGTGAGCAAATAATGGAGCTTTTAAGTTATATATGATTGTGATAGTGTAGCAATTAAGAAAATTACCTCAAATATACATTTTGAGGGTTCCTCTTGACTTTAGATAAGATTTGTAAAGGATTACTCTTCACTTATAACGAAATTAAGTGATTGTAGAAGTTACACTTTATCCATAATAATGAAAACATTATATGAAAGATTTTTTTTCATCAATTGAATAAAGAAATAGTAGATACTCAAGCATGACATAAAAATGGATGGGCATTAAAAGTTGTTTAATTGAAACTATTATAAATCAATTTTATCTCTTTTTTACTTTATTTAATTATCATTATAAAATAACAACAACAACAAAAATAATAATAACAAAATCTTAACAAAAAATCCGCTTAGATGCAGGGTATAGGGAGGTCCAGTAGTATTTTTGTATATATTTTCGGTGATAATGGAGATTAGAACGTAACCCTTAAAATAGTATTTGTTAAACACATTGAAAAATAATAGAAGACATGGAGAGAGAGAAAGAATCACAAGAGAAGGATTGAAAAGAGAGTAACTGCATTCTGCTTGGCATGTTGATATAGCCATTGGTATTTGGTTATATAAACGTAACATTATATGGATACAATTTATGTAGGTGTATGATTACATATGTGGAGTTTTATTTATGCGTTGCATAACAAAACATGTCGTGTGCTACTGTTTTAGTTGTCATGTTTGTTGTTTCCCGTGTCAGAACCATCTTGTTTGTTTATTTATGTAATAATCCCATTCCCTTTAATATCTTTGTCCACCAAATTAATATCTAGAAGCTATTTTTGCAAATCAAAAAGATATTCCCACGTTGCATTAGAGTGTTCCCCATCCAACCATTGGATTAGTACCTGAGTAACATAAAGATTATTTCTTTTTGCCATTCTTTGTAAAACCCTGAATCTTTCCTTTCACTAAACAAAAAATTTTTATTTTCTTTGAATAATATTTTTAGATGAATAGTAAATTTGTGTTTGATCAACCCCAAAATATTGAAAATATCATAAATAAGTATTATAGTTTAATAATACTGAAACGGATTGAAAATAAGTCCGATCGGATGAAATTCATGAGTTTCGAAAGTTTAGAGTTAAAATGCTCGTTTTGGAAAAATAATGGGTATTGAAGATCTTAAACTCATTCGAGATTTTTTTTAAAGAATCCAATCAATAACTATTGACAGTAATTAGTGTATATCATGGTCAATTTGGTAACAACTCAGTTACGGAATGTTTTCAAAATGTAATTAGGTTAGTTGGTTAATTAAGCTCATTAAAGGCAATTTGGTCTTTCTGTATAAAATTGTGTGAGTGGATTAGTGAGTCATACCTAATGACCAATTAGAATTTCTTTTAAGGGTTAAGCATCATTAATTAAATGGTAATGAGTCATTACCATTAAGAAGGTGACATATAATTCATTAAATGAGTATAAAAGAAACATTTTGATTCATTTTGGTGAGAACCATGAGAGTGAATGGTGTAGCCGTGAGTGACCCAAAAATAAAAGGAAAGAAGAGAGAAGCAACGTGAAGTTCAACCAAGGAGAAAGAAAAGAAGAGTGCAGCCGTTGTTGATGGTTTTTGGCTGAGATTTGGAGAAACCTTGATCAAATATAAGTGTTCATCATTTACCCAAAAGATTGGAGAAGGAAAAAGTGATAAGTTTTTTTAGCTTAAATTTCTAATTTTTATAGAATTGTTGAGTGGGATGGATGTATTTAAGATCAATGATTTCTTGGTGTTACTTTCATGTTTCTTTGCATGTAATTGGTTGAATATAACAAGAGAGGAACCTATAGTAGAACTCTGTCTTAGGTTAGTTTGAACCAATCCCATTCTTTTGGCTATAAATCAACCTACAGACCTCCAAATTGGTTGATTCTAACTGAAAATGAAACCTAAGATATAGTTCCAAATATCTCTAGAAGAAACCTTGACCTAATTCTAGCTGAATGATATTAAAATTTGAGGTTGAATATGGTAACCTGATACTGCCATTGTGTTAAAGCAATTTGTGATATTTGGTAAAATTTTCATGACTTAGATGATGAAATGGAATTATTTTTGATAGTATGGAAACTAGATACATAAGGGAACAAATTTCTAGTAGATCTCAAAAACTAACTTGAACTTTTTCTATGTGAAAATTAAGGAACAAGTGGAGGTATGAATTATGGACATGGGTCGTAATTGTAACTCATCATGTACGATCGTAATATGGTGAATTAAATTGGGTGAGATAGTGTTTTAAAAAATTAGTAAGTTAGAATGGGTAAAATATGGTATTTAAGTGACCTTTGAAGTTAGATTTGGGAACAAAGAACAATGGGTTAGCTTATGAAAGTAAGCGGAAATACGATTAGCATACGTGTTACTCGGTTATCTACTAATCTCGAATTCGGTTAAACCGAATTTATAGTTTTAATGTCATATTTTTTAATTTAGAAATAAATGCTTAAGCAAAATGCGTTTTGTGTAGGTAAAGGAGAGGCACCAAACACGTGAGCGTGCTTAGCGATAAGTTTGCAAAATAGTGAGTCTATTTTAATTGTTTTATATGCAAAAGATTTGATGATATGTGAGTGCTCTTTAAATTGATTTTATGCAAATGATTTTCATGAAAAGAAAATTTATGTTGAATTTTATGTGAATGAGATATTACAAATAAATATTGCTCGTATAAATGTATGCTTTAGCAATATATGAGTTTTAATTGGAAAGTTAAATTTCGTATGATTGGAAGCTACACTGAAATTATGCATTAAATTGAATGATTATTGATCCTCCAATAATTGATTTCAAAAATAAGTTAAATTGGAAAAGTATGAGTTGTTTTTGCCTATGGTACATTATTAGGTTTTATACATGTTATTATAATGGATTATAGTAATTAATCTATTACGGGTAAGCAATATAGAACCAACTCCATAACTAATGGTTAGCCAGTAATGGGTAAGTGATGTAGAGCTAGCTCCATGACTTGTTACGGGTAAGTGATCCAGAACCAGCTTCATAACTACCAATATGTAGTGGTTAACCTGTTGCATGTAAGCGATATAGAACCAACTCTGTAATTAGTGGTTAACTAGTCACGGGTAAGCAATGCAAAATCAACTCTGTGACTTTATGCCTAGTGTATCGTATGATAAAGGAACTAGTGGTGGGCTGTGTTAAGTAAGAAAATTCATGAAAGGAATAATGCTGCCACTATTTATTTTAAAAGTGAATTGAGGGGTATTGTATGGTACTAATTCTAATAGATGGTTTATTTTCAGTATAAAAGTTTCCAGAAAATTTATTGTCATTACTATTTATTGTTTAAGAGCAAAAGAAAAATGAAAACTTGTATATTATGAGTTTAATGTTGAAAAACATTTCGAAATAGTATTTTAGAAATTGAAATTGTGTTTTTACAAAATGTTATATTATTACCAGATTTGATGATGCACAAATGAATTGTTATGACAAATATTTTTACCATGAGCTTTATTATTGTATAAGACTATTTCAGTTATGTGGTTATGAAAAGTTTAACTTTTAGTAAATTGATTACACTCACTAAGCACATTTGGCTCACCATTATTTTTATAATTTTAAGCAAATCATCCAAGTATATGTACAGATGTTGCAGTAATTGAGACTCCGCCGCAGGATTAGTTGTATCATCAAGTGCTGTTGTGTTTGTCTTATCTTTCTTATGTATGTGTTTGCTTGAAATTTGCTTAGTTGCTTGTTTATATGTTGTAAAGTATTTTTTTGGAAAGGGTTTAAAAGTGTGATCATGTAAACATCTTTGTGATTGTAAATCTCTTTTTCTTAATGAACTACGAGGGCTTTGATCATCAACGATGTTTTCAAAATGTTGAGAATTGTATGTTTGTGATTGCTTGTGATGTGGACATGGGGTCTCATTTTAAAAGTTGAGATGATATATGAAATATTAGAAGTGTTTTAAAATGTGTTATGCAAGTTTTTGAAAATTTTGGAAAATTCAAAATATAGCCATTGTGCTGACGAAATTTTTAGTAAAATGATTGAAAAAATCCCACTATTTTCCATACTTTTAAAATATTAAAGTATAAAAAGCAGTTAAACGGCTTGGCTTTACGAGAACCCTGCAGTTGAGTTAGATATCGATTGAAAGGCTACCATGGAGTCGTCGGGAGGGTTTCACTCAGGTTTCGGAAGGGGAACTACGGGATGAGTCCCTTCATTCTTGTTCCTAAAATTGCTACTAGGATGCGTTTAACAAGAGAGAGAAAATCTGGTAATTAATAAGAAATAGTTGGTATATATTTGTATATATCTTCAATGTTTATCTTCACAGATACTTCAGTATTCATGTATATCCTTATAGATACTCTAGTATTTAGTTTGTTACAACAAACACTTGTACTTCTTCTATATATTTTACATACATCTCGTAATACAAGTACAACCTTTCATCAGGCAATTCTGTATCCTTTTATGTTATCAGAGCTACTAGCTTAACGACAATTCTGTATCCTTTTATGGTATCAGAGCTACTAGCCTAACGGCATTTTTTTTTCTTTCTCTATAGCCACTTCTTCTCAACAATGTCTCAAGATAATGAATCTGCTGCTACAGCTGCAATTGCTGTTAATACTGAAGCTGCTCTACCATAAAGTCTGATTATGTTCAACACTAGTTTCTCATCTGATTCAAAACTAAATGGTGCAAACTTTCCTGCCTGGAGAGTACAGGTTAGTGCACTACTCGTCGGATATAATGTTAAAGGTTATGTTGATGGAACAATTCCTCGTCCAGTCACAACAAGACCGGAACTGGATATATGGATTCGACAAGATCAGTTTGTCCTTCATGCCTTGATGACCACTTTTGCTCCAAATATTGCAACACTTCTTGGTTCTGTTCATTCTTCCAAAGAGGCATGGGAGCTTCTTGCCAAAACATAAGCAGGAACGTCACGATCAAGACTCATGTCTCTAAAAGAAAATTTGATTTGTATTCGGAAGGGAAGCAGAAACATCTCCGAATATTTAAAGGAAATTAAAGGCATTGCAGATGAAATTGCAATTGTCAGCTCACCGATAGATGATACGGATTTGGTAATCCATACTTTGAATGGTTTGTCCGATGACTCAAAGATGTTAGTGCTGCGATTCATGCTCAAGAGACTCCGATCTGCTTTGATGATCTACATGAAAAACTTGTTGACTTTGAGCATTTCCTGGAACGGCAGACAAGGCTGGAAGAAACTGTTCAAGTGCCATCTGTGCATGTCTCATGCAAACAACGATCAGGCTTCTAGAAATGCTATAGTCGTCACAGTCCGTCATCAAGCCAACCAACAGTAACTAAGGCTAACCCTGTGAGCTCGTTTGTCACGCCCGGCATGTCCGAGCAACAAGAAATCATCTGCCAATACTGTGACAAATCGCGTCACACAGCCAAGACCTATTGGCTGCTACATGGGAAGCCTACCAAGCATGAAACCAGGTCTATGCAGTCTGCCAAGCGTACAAACCACGTTTTGGGTGCCTATAATGTTTACACAACATAATCATCACCAAAAGGGCAGTAGATTCTTGATTCTGGTGCAACTCATCACGTCACAAATGACTTGAGTAATCTGTCAATTCATTCACCTTACAGAGGGGATGATAATTTGCAGGTTGGAGATGGATATGAAGTTTCCATTGACAATAGTGGTAGTTTCTATCTTCCCACTAAATCCAAATCAATCATCTTTGACAAAGTTTTACATGTGCCAAAAATCAATAAAAATCTTCTCTCTGTTAAACGGTTGTGCACAAGAAATAACATCTCCATTGAATTCTTTCCCAACTGATTTCAGGTGAAGGATCTGCGGATGCAAACCGTACTTCTTATAGGTTTATGCCACAATGACCTATATGATCTTCGTCTTCCAATGAACAAACCAACTGTTTTTCATACCCGTCTCCCAAGTTCACCAGTCCTCCACCACATATTAGGTCACCCATCCAATAAAGTGTTTAACTTTCTTCAGTTGAATCATAAGCTAGCATCACGACAAGTATCGTTTGATTCTTGTGTTTCTTGTCAGTGTGCAAAGAGTTATAGACTTCCATTCTCAAGTCTTCGATTGCAAAGTTCTAAACCTTTAGAAATAATATTCTCTGATGTTTGGGCCCTTGCTCCAATGGTTTTGGTTGATGGTTTTTGTTATTACGTAATTTTTGTTGATCATTTCACTAAATATACATGGGTTTACTTGTTGAAAAACAAATCTAATGTTTTGTCCACATTTGCAAACTTCCAAAAGATTGTCAAAAAACAGTTCGAAACACCCATAAAAACCTTGTACTATGATAATGGAGGAGAGTTTATCAAATTAAAACCATTTCTAGCCAACAATGGTATTACTCACCTTACAACCCCACCTCATACTCCAGAACAAAATGGAATGTCTGAACGACATCATCGACATATAATTGAAACTACCAAAGCTCTTCTCCATCATAGCAAACTTCCATCAGCTTTTTGGTCTTATGCTACACGCACAGCTGTTTATCTAATAAATCGCCTACCAACTCCCACATATAAAATGAAAACACCGATTGAAAATTTGTTTCATCAGACACCTAGTTACAAGCATTTACACTCTTTTGGATGTCTATGTTTTCTTTGGCTTCGTCCTTACACCATGCATAAATTACAACCAAGGTCTACTCCGTGTGTCTTTGTTGGATACTCTTCTACTCAGTTTGCATATTTATGTCTTGACCTAAGCACAAACAAAGTTTATGTATCAAGACATGTTGTGTTCCTCGATGATCACTATCCTTATGAGTCACTCAACAAAACGTCTATCTCATCCACATCAAAAACATTATCCTCTCAACCTATGTCTCACCAAATCATTCCCATTGTGGCATCACCTGTACGTACAACACTGTCTGCGCCTACGGATAATTCACCTTCACAACATCAACAATCCAATTCATCTTCTGATCCTATCTCATCATCACCACCACCACAACACCAATCAACTAATATTCATCCTATGATAACTCAATCCAAAAACAATATTCGTAAACCAAAAACATTCTCTATTTCCCGTCACCCTCTACCACATATTGAGGAATTACGTACCATTACCCAAGCTTTAGAACTACCACATTGGCACAACTCAGCCATTTTGGAATATGATGCTCTGTTACGCAATGGAACATAGACACTAGTCCCTGTTACAAAAGCTCAGAATGTGATTGGTTGTCTGTGGATTTTTTGCACAAAAAGGAATCCAGATGGAACGGTGGCTCGATATAAGTCCCGACTTATAGCAAAAGGATACAGCCAGTGTCCAGGGATTGACTACAATGAAACCTTTTCTCCTGTAGTAAAACATCAGACAATCAAAATAATCTTATCTCTGGCTTTGGGAAAGTCTTGGGCCTTACATCAAATGAACGTCAATAATGCATTTCTACAAGGTCATCTCAGTGAAACTATATACATGCAACAACCACTGGGTTTTGTTAACATGGAGCACCCAACTTATGTTTGTAAACTCCATAAAGCCATCTACAGACTTAAACAAGCTCCACAAGCCTGGTACCAAGAACTTTGTCTCTTTCTACTTCAGTATGGCTTTACCTGCAGCACTTGTGATTCTTCTCTATTTATATACAAAAGTAAAGGTGTAATCATGTACTTCTTGGTATATGTGGATGATTTACTACTAACTGGCAACTCAACATCCAAGCTTCAAAGATTTATTGCAGATATTTCTGGGACATTCTCACTGAAAAACATGGGGACTCCTTATTTTCTCGGCATCGAACTAATACCAAATGCTGATGGTATATTTCTTTCTCAGCAACGCTACATTCATGATTTGCTCATCAAATTTAACATGGCAGATTGCAATCCGTGTACCACTCCTATTTGTACCTCAGCCACCCTGAAACTTGATGATGGATCAGCAACAACAGATGGGTCTCTCTATCGCAGCATCTTAGGAGCTCTATAATATGTACACTTGACAAAACCAGATCTCAGCTTTTCCGTAAACAAATTGTCACAGTATATGCATAAACCAACTGAACTTCACTTTCAACAGTTGAAACGTACTCTTCGTTATCTCAAACATACACATGACTATGGTCTTCAACTGAATCGACTGAAACATTTCAGGCTTCAAGCATTTAGTGATGCTGATTAGGGTGGAGATGCTGACACCAAAACATCTATATCTGCATATGTTATTTATTTTGATGACAATCCTGTTTCTTGGAGCTCGAAACACCAATGTACTGTAGCTAGATCTTCTACAGAAGCAGAATATCGTGCAGTAGCCAACACTGCTGCAGAAGTGATGTGGCTTCATAATCTACTACGGTAACTATATGTTTACTCACAGGATGCGCCAAAGATTTATTGTGATAACTTGGGGGCTACGTACGTGTGCTCTAATCCGGTTTCCCATTCCTAAATGAAACATCTTGCTTTAGACTATCACTTTGTTAGAGAGTAGGTACAATAGAAACATCTACTTGTCTCTCACATATTGACACAGGATCAGACTGCAGATGCCGACCAAACCATTGTCTCGAGACAAGTTTGAAATTTTTCGGAACAAGATGAATGTCACATCTCACGACTTCATCTTGCGGGGGCGTAATAGGAAATAGTTAGTATATATCTGTATATATCTTCAATGTTTATCTTCACAGATACTTCAGTATTCATGTATATCCTTATAGATACTCTAGTATTCAGTTTGTTACAACAAACACTTGTAATTCTTCTATATATTTTACGTACATCTCGTAATACAAACACAACCTTTCGTCAGGCAATTCTGTATCCTTTTAGTAATGACCCCGTAATTCTTTCTTGACTTAAGTAAGCTTTCTTTAGTTGGGACACATGGAATACATGGCATATTGCAAATTCTTAAGAAAGCTCTAACTTCCATGCAGCCTTCCCCACTCGTTGTATGATCTTAAATGGACCACAATAAAGTGGAGATAGTTTCTGATTACCTCTTCTTTGGAGCAAATGTTGTTCGTATGGTTGAAACCATTTCATCTACCTCAAACTCCCCCTCTGATCTTTTTGTATAAACATATTGCTTCACCGGATTCTGTGTTCTCTATAAATAAACTCTAGGTTCTGGCCATTATACAATTGTCTTCACCTTCCTAGAATTAGTCACTCTGGCCTTTGAAACAGAGTAACCTAAGTATTCAATTTTCTAAATACGCATTTATTCCCCTATAGAACTAGTTGATTGTCCTTCAAAATCTGCATGGCTATGGTGATATGCTCAACATGTAATTGTAAAGATTGGCTGTAGATTAAGATATCACAAAAAATACCAAAATAAAATGCCACATATGTGGTTTGAATAGCTCATTCATCAGTTGTTGAAACGTTGATGAGGCATTTGTTAAACTAAACGGCATGACCAAAAACGCGTAGTGGCCGTCGTGCATTTTGAATGCCCCTTTTTGTATGTCCTCCAGTTGCATCCAAATATGGTGATACACCGATTGTAAATCTAGTTTAGTGAACTAGCTAGTTCCATGTAACTCATCTAATAATTCTTTAATTGGTGGTATTGGAAACTTATCTTTAATAGTGTGTTTATTTAATTTACAATAATCCACACACATGTGCCATAAATTATCCTTCTTCTTAACGAGAACAACTAAAGAGGCATAGAGACTGTAGTTGTGTCGATTAAATCCTTGCTTTATGAGTTCTTTCACATATTATTCAATAACATCCTTCTGAGTCCTTGAATAGCGATATGGCTGAATATTAATGATGTCAATGCCTTGCTTCAGAAGAATCTGATGGTTGTGTCTACGATCAGGTGGAAGACAACTCGATTCTTGGAAGATCGGTGTGTATTCGGACAAAACTACATTGATTTTGTCGAACGCACTCCATTGTTCATCATTCATTCTCATCTATTGTAGCTAAAACTCATTGGGGACTATTAATTGCATCATGAGTAATTGCCAACTTTTTGAACGCTGTAGAGTTCTTTGGAAATCCTTACATGACACAACCCGTGACTTCCGAGTAATTTTTCCATTCAAAATCACCAATTGACTGTCCCAATTAAACGCCATTGTCCGTTCTTTGAAATTGCATAAAACATTGTTTAAGCTTTCTGACTATTGCACCCCCAAATATAACATCACATCCTCTTAATGATAAGATCAATGTGTTAATGGTGATCTGTACCCCTTGCATGGTCCATACAAAATTTTTGTAATTTTGCCACTTCAGTTGTGATCCCCCACAAATCGTTATAGAGATGGGTGTGATTTCCCAGACGTCATAGCTCCCTTTTCTTACTACTGATGTATCCACAAAATTGTGAGTACTACCAATGTCAGTCAAAATGTGAATAAGTTTTCTTCAATGTATTCCTACTTGCCTCATCTATTTAAACTCCATGTCTTCTGATAATCCCAACATAGCTTACATTGAAACATTTGAACGAACATCATTTCTTGATATCTCCTCAAATTCTTCCTCGTCTCCTTTGAGAACTGTCTTCCCGCTATCTTCATAAAACTGTACATATCTTCTCTTGCACTTCTAACCTGGGCTATATTTATATTTACAATAAAACAAATCCCTCTAGCTCTCTTATCATCAAATTCCTTACTATTAATATATTTAGAGGGTTTAAAGGATCTTATTGATGGTGAGCGCAACATCGAAGTAGGTGTTGGTAATATTCCATCAGGAGTTAAGCTCTTGTGTGTGTTTGTTGTATGTTGTAGTCTTAGCATTGCATTAGGATTTCCACTATTGCTCATGTTCTTCAGTAAGTTACCTCGACTTAACATGGTGCTCCCATTAGACATCACTATAGCTTGTTGTTTGTGAGCTAACATGTATGCTTGATGCACGAATAAGATTCATGCAGTTTCATAATTACATCAATCTCCAGTTTGAGTCCCTTAACAAAGAAGTCAATCAAATACTCTTCTGGAAGTGATAATCATTTCGAGTGATGGTTGAAATGAGCACAGCAATCCAATACCGTTCCCTTTCGTTTTAATTTTTTGAAGGCTCCTACTAGGTCATCAAAAAGTTCTACATCAAATCTCTGCTTGAGGGCCTTGGTAAACTCCCCCCAGTTGACCATTTTTGCCTTATTACGATTCTTGATATATAGTTGATAACATTCTTGCGGTCTTTCATCCATATGCAAAATTGACAAATCCTAATCAATATATAACAACATAACAAATCCTTATCCTAATGGATATATGACAACATAACAAAATCTTATAGGTTCAATCCTTTATTAGTAACTAACATAGCGGAAGTAGTTACGTAGAGAACTTAGGTTAATTTCTAAACCAAATCTAAGCATAAAACTTAGGATTTAATTAAGGATGTCAATGGGCCGGGCTGGGTTAAGCCGAAGGCTCAATCACGACGAGCCGCAAGCCGACATGTGGCCAGCACGGGTCAGGATGGGCCGACCCTTGGCCCAACCCGCCGACGGGTTGGACGGCCTGTGGTCGGCCCATCTATATTTTTTTAACTAAAAATACAAAACAGCGTCATTTTGGACAAAACGATGCCGTTTTATAGAGCCGCGGATCAACCCGTAGCCCGCCCATGGCCCACCAAACCCGAGCTAGGCCGGGCCAAAATTGCCATGTCTAGATTTAACCAACAAGAGAAAGACACTCTCTTAGGAAATTTTCCTACAAAAGCTTTATTAAAGTAATATTTTTGGGTTCCTAAAATATCTGTTAACCCTCCCTTTTATATCCCTAGCGTAATACACGAGTCCTAATTCTAGAGCGAAAAGAATTGATTAAAATCATTTTCTAAAGCTAGCTTATTTCTTTTCTTGCTGGACAAGAAGACCTTCCTAATTAGGAAACTTAAAATAAAATAAAACAAAACAAAAATAAATCCTAACAGATATATGACAAACATAACAAATCCTTATCTTATTGGGTATATGACACACATAACAAATCCTTATAGATTCAATCCTTTATTACCACACACCTTATTGCGTAAAGCAATTAAATGGAAGCTTCCAAACGTGAACAAAGAATGGTCAGCCTGAGAACCGAATATTAGTCCGGGGCACGTCACCAGCCACCGCTCGAGTGCAACAAGCTGGTTTTCAGTTTCAGGGTCTGCCCTCTAGAACAAGTATCATACCAACCACATTGCAAAACCGAAAGAAGAATAGATTGTCCGCAAGCTCCGATATGGATGAAGTTTGGGACAGAATGCCAAACAAGGGAAAAACATCTCTTGGCTGATTACTTTCTGAAGGATTTAGACGAAAATTTTCACTATAAGATGAAATCCTTCTGGAACATCATCGTCTACAACTTTCGCTTCGAGCACTTCAGAAATTCTCCAAATCCGACACCAGATCATTAGCCATATTTACATCCAAAAACCTATTGTAGAAATTAGGAACGGGAGCCACCAAAACCAAAACAAGCCAATGAGCCCAGGCAGGAAAAAAAAAAAAAAACCCTCTGAAACACATCAAAGGACTGAAATATAGCAATGGAGGAGAGAATAACTTTATAGCCAAAGGTGGCCTGTGGAGATGAGAGAAAAAAGAGAATCCCACCATGAGTGCCAGTAGCAACTAATAACCATAACACTCAATATAACAGTCATGCCAGAGATGGATGTAAGTTAAAAATATGCTTCCCATAAGCAAGAATCTCTGTATTGCAGAATAAATATTGTAGTAATTTTGGGTTGACAACTGCAGTACCGCCAAAAGGTAAGCCATAGGCTTGTCCTCTATCTACATACGAGACATTAAAGCTTTCATCAACTTGGAAGTATAAACTATACCCAAGCAACAAAAATTTGGGTATCAAATCTCTGATCTTCCGCTGTATACGTATGTATAAAAGCTAAACAAACCTGTTGACAAATGAAGATGCTTATAAGGGATATAAAGTCAATTTATCGCCTGGTATGACAACTCTACCCTTAAACCACTTAAAAGATGAAAATGATCAAGCAACCCAATTTCAGCCACTTGTCGAGTCATCCTCGCTGTCTTCACTGTCATCACTGCATGGTCATAAATATATAAATGAATCATGGGATGTATACATGCATTGCTATTTGCAACAACAAATACAATCAAATATAACCAACATAAACCATACAGTGATATCACAGCAGAGCAAAGGGAAGAGGCTAAAATCATAAAAATTACCTTTGTTCAGGAAATTTGGAAAGTCGTCTGGCATCCAAGCCTGTGATATATTTTTGAGCAGCTAATACATTTTCTGGACCTGAAAATAAATTGTCATTAAATTAGCAAAGCACATAATGTTCTTGCTCAAACAAGAGTAACTTTGGGAAAGTAAAATTACAGAACAAAATGGCCCATTAGAATAGTAGAACAAATAAAAATCCAGTCCACATAGGTCATATTAAAAATATCCAAGAAAGCATTTAAGTCGAAGAGATTGCATTCAGGAAAGGAAAATACCTTTTGTCAAATGGAAAGTGTGCAAAGCACATCTTTCTGCAGCAAGTCTCACTGGATTACTACTGTCCTTAATACATTCAGCAAGTGCAGGCCCAATAATGGCAATATGGACCACAATGTATGACGGATTTGCCTGCAATAGAATGTACCATACTTAAGTTTCTAAACCTTCATCACAATTGGCTGATCAAATCCAAGAATTTAGAATAACAATCGCCCTAACATACTTTTGCAACTGCTTTAAGAGCTGACAATGCCCTTCTTCTGACTTCACTAGAATCATCATGCATACCAGAGACTATGGAACATATAATATCCACATTCAAGGCAGATTTAGAAGCATCATTTTGAATTTGATGAAGTAGAAGCCTTCCCAAAGCCTTAATTGAAGTGTCACGGAGTGGGAACTGATTTGCAGAAGGCAGTTAGAATTCAGTAATTGACAATATGAAAGTAAAACTAGGAGGGTTTAAACGGTATTACCTGTTCATCTTTCAAGGCAGCTTTAAGGGAGTCTATGATACATGGAAACTCTGGAGATATAATAACTGAAGAAGGATTGTGTCTGAGCAAGGATGAGATGGTGAGTACTGAGCCATGCCTAGAAAGCCAGCTTGTTGAAGAGGCCAAATCAGAAAGGTTCTGTAGCAGCTCACAAAGTTGACTATCGTCCATGTACTGTAATAAAATACTTGAGGTAAGCAGAAACACTTCTTTCACAGGAAGAAGATAAAAAATCAGGGTAGGAAGACTTTGATTTATTTGAATATAGACATCTCATGCCATACAACCAACAAAGTGAAGAATATATTGTTCCTATCAAAACTTCCACCTCCCAATGCCACAGAAGAAAACTTTCTTTTTAAACGATAAGTGAAAAAACATTTTGCTCTACGTTAGAACTCAAAAACAGGCAACTACAACTGGATAAAGATAGGACAGAATAGATTCCCATGCGAAGTGTGAGCAATAAAACCCCTTTAAATTGTTGATTGAGTTAAAGCTTAGTTACGTAGAGGATATAACTAGTATTTACAAAACCTATGATACATGAATCAGACCTGTGACATAATTCCCAATATGCTGGAAGCGGATATTCTAACTTGGTCATCATCATGATTAATGTAATTTTTCAGCTGACTATATACACGTGTTCTAACAGCACTGCTCAAACTCTTTCCAGCATGCTTTATGACTCCTTTCAAAGCTGTGAGGATTGCCTCACGGACACCAGCATCTGATGCCTGAAATATCATGCCAACATCAGCAAATCTTTATGAAGATCAGTGGTAATCAAAAAGCAAAACAGTACGTACCACCTGCAAACTAGATAGGAGGTCAGTGACTAGAGGATCAACCCTTGCACTGAGAGCACTGAGTTTCCCAAGTGCAAGCGCAGCACTTGTACGAACAGTCCTGCATAAGACAAAATACAGGATGAAAAAATAACAAAGACGGGTTTTGTAACATAATTATGCAAAGAAAACATATTTTGGCTAAATAACGAGCAAGTTTCAGAAATAAAATCATCACCATACTATCTACGAAACAGAACAAGCATATACTAGAGCTTTCATTTAGAAAGGGAAATTTTCAGGACAAACTAAAAATTATAAGAGTTTAGTTTTTACCAATATAAATAGTAGGTTTCAGATAGGGATCAAAACACAAATTATCCAAACAAACCTTATACTGTCTTGCAGACACTTGATAAATGTTGTTTGAAGCTGAGGAAGAAAGGGCCTGAGTGCTATGCCACCCTTTCTTATAATGATGCTTAAGGTGGATAAAATGGCACTCTTCACTTGCCAAGGAAACCGATCACCTATAATCCTTATAAGAGGCCTGTATACATAAAATATGTAAAATCAAAATTAATTAAGAATAGTTCAGTGAGAAAAGGTGTGAAACAATTTGCTTGAAATTTACCAGAGAAACTTACAATGACTATAATTTAAAAATGAGAAATACAGTCACACATGAGCCCAAAAGCACATTTTAATACAGTTAAACATCATGAAGACTACTGTTGAAACAAACTGTCCAGTTGGAAGTGCAAGATTTCTTTCCTTTGCATGCAAGATGCTCAATAGTCAGAGCATGAACTCAATGGTACAAGTCTTACCTAGACAGCCAAGCCACACTAAAACTTTCTGAAGGAATCAGCTATTAAGAAACAAGTTAGAACCATAAATTCCAGGGTATCTACTGACGCTAATAAGACTCAAAAAGTACTTTCTGAATGCAGTTTATAGCACTAAAAATAAAGGAGTAGATAGTTCTGGATTTTCAACAGAGCACCACTGATGACAAAGCATGCATAAAGCCATTCTAAAACAAGAAAAATTTGTAGCATCATCCCCCAAATTCCCATATCGTCAAACAATATATTTATACGCACAAAGCAAGAAGTCCAGAGCTGCACTTTCAAAAAAAAAAATTAGCAGTCACAATTCAAAAATAGCAAGTATTCTTAGAAGCCTGTTGTACATACCCAGTGATAGGGATGACAAACTCCTTCAATGCATGTTCACTAGTTACTTCAATAAGCTCCCCAAGACCCAGTGCTGCCTGCTCTCTAAGTTCTGCAGACCCACTTATTAGACCCTGAAGACATACACTATAGCATCAAACATTTCCTTATTAAACAATGATAAAGGAGTAGTGACAAAAGACAGTAACCTGATTTACTTTAATCTCTTCTAATAAAGTAAAGACATGAAATGACAGATAGAAGCAAACAAGAGCATAAAGCCAAAAACAGTGCCAAAAGGATTTTAAAAACAGGTATATTTGTCGTATAATCGAATCCTAGTACAGAATCTATCCAAATTTCAGTCTCCTTTGTGCTTATTCCAGTAAAATGATACTGCAATGATCAAATATCTTTGGCTTAATTTACTGGAGTAAATGCTCTGATATTTCAAGTTCTAATCTATGGAAATAAAGATTAAATATTCCATAGGGAAAGCAAAACAGAAGTCTGCATTTTCTCACATTTTTCTGTTTCATTTTAAATAGGGATTGTTTTACAAAAATTCAAAGGGTGTCAAAATTCAAACCAAAACCAAAAACTCTACATCTAGCGTATCAACTCGATGAAACAAATGCTGCCATTACCGTTGGAATTTACATCATATACCTAGAAGTGAAGAAGAAAATTCAGATGGAGCATATTGTGTGATCATAAAAGCAGATATAATATTTAACCAAAGATGGAAAGAAAGAAAAGAAGGTTTAAAATCTTACTTCATGTGAGCTTCAATTCCACATTTGAAAGGAAGAACAAACTAACTAGTTTCAAATAAGACATGGTATCTGAGCCTATAGTAAATAACTTCTATGGATAAAAGGAATGCTTTTGACAAATTCTGGTGGACTTTATGTTCTCGAAAAAGTTCTTACACAACATGTTCTGCTCTTTGCAAATAATGACTACTTCGCACGATTTGATAAGTATCACTCTAACAGACTCATATTTTGACTTGGTATAAATTTGAAGATGTTGAACAACAATGAGTAAAAATTAAATAAAACATGTTATACCAAGAGATCACACTTGCTCCATCACATGCATAATAACCAAAAAAAAAGAATTTGCTCAACTATTAGTCTTCTGACAGTTGTATGGGCTGATATAAATTTCTGCATACTTAGTTCACCAAAGAAAGTCTCAAACAATATCAGATGCATTGTATTAGCAGCTAATTTTCACTAAACATTTGGGACTGTGTACAGGGAAGACGCGACTTCAGACAGTATCCAAAGAGTTTTCATTCTCATGGTTAAATCCAAGAAGGTAAGTGTGATTGTCAAAATCAATATGAAAAATAATCTAAAGAAGCTAAGAAATTCTTTAATTCCATTTTTGGTAAATCAAAGAAAATAACTTAAACAATCCATTGAATAGAAACATACTTGGAGAAATACTGGTAGCAATGGCTGAAGAGCTTTTGGGAGACAGAAACCAGGAATGAGAACTGGCCCTCCCTGCAGATAAATGTATTTCTAATCAATGTTTCACAAATAACAGATGGAATGGAAAAATGAAACAAAGGGACATATGACAGATTTTTGGCAAACAATTTATAGTTACTGTATGATGATCTATTTTTTCACACTATGATGGCAGACCTTTTTCTTTCTTCGCTCTTTATCTCTTGATGTAGAAACAGCATCACGCACTAGTTTTATATATGAGGGTACTACCTCCTTCGGAACTGAACCAACAACCCTCGACAAAGCTTCCCAAGCAACCTATTGAACAAGATATTATATGCAGAAGACAACAGAATGATAGAAAAAGCAACGTACAGAAAAGCACTACCGCAATCGTCACAGAATCCGGGTCACTTAGCAATATAATCAGTGCAGTTATCATGTTTGGAGCCTCATCAGCTAAATATAGCTTGCTGTTTTTGAAGAAAAAACCTATCAAATATGATGAATTTCTTCGAATTGAAGCCTGAAATTATTGAGATGTAATTGCAGTGAGAGAGAGAGAGAGAGAGAGAGAGAGAGAGAGAGAGATTAAATCTCAACAGCATAAATAACAGCATACCACACTATCTCCAACACCTTTAACAAGTTCGGCTATCAGATACTCAACACCTTCCTCATCAATCACCAAGACCACTGTTTCTGCAGCCTCTTTAGCCAAGGCTTGTACATCCTACAAATAGAAAAGCTTCTGTAATTACGAGTTATTGTAAGATAGGAAAAGAGATAGAGGTGGCTTTACCATTTTCTACATACCTTGTCCTCAGAACCCATTGCGGAAAGTAAAGCAGGAAGAACGGTACCAAGATGAAGGTTGAGACCGGGTCCTGCAACTTCTGCCAAAGCTCCAAGAGCATGTGCGTTGAAGGCACTGAATGTGGTTCAAGATATTAGTAACAGAACAGAAAATGAGTCAGAAAACAAGTAGAGTTGGTTGAAAATCAGGGAAAGCTAGCCATACGAAAGAGGAAGATGGACCAGTTTTGGCAAAATGTGTGGTAACACAGCAGTAGTCCTGACACTGAAATTATAGAAAATATAAAAGAATGAAGGAGCAATGGTCAACACAAGAAACAGAGTAATAGAGGAGATTAAACAACAAATCTGTGCTGCATAATTTATACCTTAAAATCTGTTTGAGACCATCAAGAGCATTATCAGACGTTTCCTCGTCCTCTAAAGCATGCAGCAGTGTTGGAACAATTTCATCAATCGCTTGCATTCCAGCACTCTGAACAATGATAATAATATGACAAAATAGGTAATCTCACTGAAACTAAATAGTTTTAAAAATAAATTTCAGATAAAAACAAAGACCAGGAAATAAACCTTGTAAAGTGTACTGAATGCTAAGCCAGCAGACTCTCGAACCTCAGGGATGCTGTGAATACATACAGTGTTTGTTTTAGCAGAATGTCCTCTATAAGACATGTCAAAAATTACAACGAACCTGTCACAAAGCGCAGTCCTAATAGTAGGGATTAGATTGTCCATGAAACTCAATAACTGACTCTTCCCAGCACTTGCCATTACTTCACTCAGACCAATGCATACACCCTGTCATTTCAGATCATATTAGAATCACAGGAAGCAAGTATATATATGAAAGTTCTTATCCATTCCAGACTAAACTACCAACTCCTGTGCTCATTCATTTTGATAGACAAAAAGGAAAAGAAAAAGATCTATAAGTGTGGAAGTCCCATGCATGCAACGCTGCCATTCCAATGGTTAACTACTAATAACAGAGGCCATTTCCTCCAAAGGTGGCACTACTAGATAAGAGCAATCAAGAGAACAAGTAAAGACAAAGTATTAAAGACCTATTAAAGACCAATCTCAGTGACAAACTATCTTTCCTGGTGATATATGATTCTGGAGACCAAGAGAAATGGAAAATTTTCCTCAACCAGAGCATAAGAAATTATAAGACTCCAGAATGTATGAATTGAGATTAGAGTTGCAGTTCCAGATGATTCAGAGCAAAATTTGAATACTGAATACTGTCGCTGCAAACAAGCTTACTTGTCTTCTGCTAGAATCCGGATCTTTCAGTCCACGGGATAAGATTGGGATTATCAAAGGAAGTACTCTTTCACCGAGCTTCCTAACAAGTTCACCCAGTGCTCGTCCAGCAACCTAAAGTTGAAATCACTTTATTGATATGAACATTTTACAATCCAATGAGAAAACTCAAATGGTTCAGAATAGAAAAGTAAACCTGTCGCCTCTCAGAGGAGGAGAATGCAAGAGAAGATATCAAAGTGTTCATCAAAACTGGCATAATTTCCTTCAGCGTCTTTGGAGTATTTGCCACTATAGTTTTCCAGACATGCAAGGCAGCCTGCCAATAGAGAAACAAATTTGCAGGTTTTGTAACATGCAACAGTAACAGATACAAGAGAAGTGCACAAGAAAGGCAAGAAAAACAAATTTTCAGTTACATTACCTGACGTACAGATATGCTGACATCAGTACGAACCATGTATAATGCAGCAAGGACTTCATTGCGCTTTTCCCTGCCTAATACCTCAATGATAGCCCGACCATGTGCTTCAGTACTAGCACCTTCATCATCACTACCACCCTCAAGTAAAGCTTTGCCAGATGTTCCAGCAACCTTTTTTTAATTAAAACAATTCAGAAAATTGCGACCGAAAGAGCTGGCTCTAAAGAGTTCCACAAACCAGTATCCAGAGGTCAAGGAATAAATACCTTAAACAAGAGATCTCCTAACAATTCAACAGAACTTTGGCGAATACGCCAACTATCATTGAAAATACCATCCTCAACAGCTGGAAGGAGAAGAGGTAATGACCTGAAAATGAACAAAAGAAATGTAACAACAGCAATAAAAGATGTTAGAAGAGATACAACATGATGCATCTGTCACTTTTCAACAACTAAAAAGCTTTCGCCGCAAAAACAATGCAGAACAGACAAAATCCTAAAGTTCATGTGAGTAAATAAAAAAGGAAAATAAGACCAAGCACATGCATACGTTGTGGCATAGTGCTCCACCAGGACATGCCCAGCACCTAATGCAGCATCACGTACAGACTCATTCTCATCAGCGAGACCTGGAGAAGTATAAGCACAGTTAGTATCTTAAAAGAATCACCAATTAAACTGGACAGAGGACCCAAAAATTTTAAAAAGCTCGCCATTTCACAATAAAAAAGAAAAATTACCATCTAAGATTGCAGGCAGCACCTGCTGCAGATAGTTCTGAAATTGAACACCTAAAGACCTAGGAAGATACTGCAAAAGAATCAAAAAAATTAGACAAGGTTCGTATAAGTAAAAGCTCCCAAAAATTTAAGAATTATTGCATATTCAATATGCTCACCTTGAAAAGTGTTAAGTATCCATCACGCACAGATGCCTTTTGATGAGAACAATTTCTGATAATATCAGGAAGTACATGTTCAAAGTATTCTGTTCCAAGTGCTGCCAAAACCTGCATGATAACCATAGAGTAGAGTTTTCTTCAGAAAGGACAGGCTTGATAATTATGACGTACCAGCAACTCATATAAGTGTCTTTGTTTAGACATAGAAAAAGATTCCTTATTAAATCAACTAATGAATTCAATTGGGGGTTAAAAATTATAGATTTGTCTGCGTACTCTTAGCTTGACGGTATAATTATGAAATATTTTTACGAAGTTTAGTAGTACCCTTAAGTATTCGAGAATAAAAGTTGAATTCTTATGATTTTTACCTCACTCAAACCTTGAGCAGCTCCCGAGCGCTCAACATTACTGTTATCAGATTTAAGAGTATCAAACAGCCAAGGAACAAGATCTGGGAAGTTTTCTTCTCCCATGCCTCTTATAAGGGATCCGATGGCCCTTGCCGCAACAGACCTGACTTCAGGAATTGGGTCCACAAGGACCTATTTGCATATTTTACGGATAACATTAGAGCCAATCCATACACCGATAACACAAGTCGACAAGAGGTACCTTTTTAACTTCGGGAAGAAGCAACCCTATGTAAGGAATCATATCTTTTGGTTCGGTAACTAATGAACACATGTTTCCAACGATTTGTGAAGCTTTCTTTTTAGTTTCAGCACTCCTCTCTCTTAAACCTCTATGAACTATTGGCACTAACAGAGCAAGTGAAGGGGCATCAATGGAATTAACAAAAGTAGTCTGCAACAAATAGATGAGCACTTAGAACCATGAGTTTGTCAAATGAAACTAGAAAAAATGGATTCAAATTTTCCATCAAATCGTACCTGGAGAAGAATATCAAGGGAATATTTGGTATAGTCATTGGGATCTGTAAGTCCCATGAGAAGTGTAGGGACAAGGGATGATATCTCTGGATTCTTTATAACACTCCCAACCTAAGAAAGGCACCAGCAAAGACAGGTTAGGGGAACAATGGTGGAAAACCAGGAGAGAAACAATAAATAAAACTCCAACCTGCTGGAGTGCTGTTTGTCCTGCTGACTGGACTTTCGGATGTGTGTCAGTTAATACCTGGGAACAGCAATATCAAGAGTTAGAGTTTGGTTTACAAAAGGAAAAGCTATCGGGTTGGATTTAGACTAAGATAAACCTCGGTCAGTTTTGGAACAATCTTAGGAAGGCATTGGGAGAGTTGCTGAGGAGCACAGTAAGCCATAGCACCAAGTAGTTGCACACTGCTTTGCTTTGTCCTCCATGCTTTATCTTCAAGACCCTGAATGTTTAGGCAATAAAAGACAATGGACAATCAAGCAATATTGGATGACCACAACAGTAAGAATTTTGAATGGAAAAGACCATAGTACTCATGCCAACAACGAAGTGTCAAACTTTGTGATAAATATGAAACTTTATCTGTACATTGAAAATATATATATTAGAAAACCACAGATATACATATAATGGAACCCATAAATGAACATGTATTATATATAGGTAATCCTCTGTCAACATCTTCATTACATTCAGATACTTGGGTTGAAAAGGCAATGAAATAGTATATCAAAATCATTATTTTCCATTCTCAAATCAAAACATTAAATCCACCTTAAGATTCAACCATGTCAGTAAGCGTCACAGAAAATCACAGTATCAAAGTACTATCAAAAGAACCTTTGCTGGGATGTACAAAATGGTACAACGAGACGACATGCATCTTCACCAGTAAAGCGGTATGATGTATCACCAAATCAAACTATCTGATAAGTACTAGATGCATGAATCCAAAATATATACCTTTAAAAGGGATGGAAGCACAAGCTTAACGCCCTGTGCACTAAGTTGAGACATCATTGCTCGAGCAGCAAACTCAGCAGCTTCACGAACCGCAACAACTTGATCAGAGAATGAAACCAAAAGCAATGGCAACATTTGAATCACATACCTGGATCCCAACAATGAAAAAGAAGTTATCATGTGCTGAAAAAGAACACTTGAAGGTCATTTCACTTGCTCGGAGAAAGAGTTTAAATTCTTACGGTTCAAACAACTTTCCAAGTTTTTCACATAAGCACTCAAAAGCTAGTAAAGCTCCTTCACGACATTTTGCAGAATTCCTGACATTCAAAGAAACCAAGAAGCACATCACATACCATAACCATTCAATTTACACGTTCAAGTCCATAATTGATCTGTAGAGCTGAAAGAACATGTGCAACACCATCTAAGAGAAGAAGTTAAACAAAATTTAGATTGCTAAAAATAGAAACAGAGCAAATAGGATGCAGACTCAACTTTGCCACGAGAGGAACAGAAAACACATTCACAGTCACTAAAGGAACTTAGAAAGTGAAATGGGTTAAAATATGAACCAAGGATACAACTTCAACCTAATTTTATTAGCAAGAAATAATTTACCTATCTAAAAGACCTTCCCTTAATGCAGAAATCACTCCATACTTCTTTAAGCAAGATATTCCAAATCCTTGAACAACCCCAGCAAGTCCAAAAGCAGCTCCTCGGCGCTCACCATATTTGTCACTTTTCAACAGTTGATCCAACAATCTGGATACAAGAACAGGTGCTTCACCCTGCAAGAATGAAGCTCAACATGAGTTCAAGTTGATGGCTAACAAGGAGGTTACAAACTTTCAGATACATTATTGTATGTAAAAATATCAGAATATGATCAAAAGCTGAGAAGGTGCCAATAACAGATGCACACAATTATGATACACAGATAACCCGGTTAAAGTAAACAATTATTATTACTCGCTTAGACTGCATCAAAGGAGATAGACATGTAGACACTGCCCGTTGAACAGCTTCAGATGGAGTGTTCAGCACATCCAACAACTTCTCCACAACAATATGGACTTTAGGATCATCCTGACCATAAAAAAGGAAGAGGAACAGAACTTCCATAATTATAAAGAATAACTAATTTTTACCAAAGTAAATACAGTATAATCAGATACAAATCTTATATACCCAAAAAAAAAATGCAAACCTTTTCTAAATGTTTAGCCAATGCACCAGTAAAAATAACTACACCTTCACGAACCAAGTCATATTTCTCCTCATCCGTGGCCTAAAGAAGGGCAGAGGTTAAATTCATATTATGAGACTTCTTAAGGAATAAAGAACAAGATTCATCAACAATGGATAAAGAAAAACTGTTTCAACATCTATAACAGCAAAAGTTAGATCAGAATAAGATAATGGATCCTTAACTATACCCTTAATTGGAACCGCATTTCTATTTTTTTTTTCCTAAATGGTCTAGAAAAAGCAATCTCACTTATGGGATCTCATATAATACTCATGAGATCAATAAGACAGATATTCAACAATCTTTTGTCAATCCGGGGCAAAATCAAGCAAGTTATGGATGCAAACATTTGTAACCGAAAAATCAAAACTAACCTTTTTGTTTAAATAGTTCTCAAAGATTGGAAATAACAGGGAAACATTCTCTTTCCCATGCTTATCAATAATGATGATGCCAGCATTTATCATTCTTCCACGAACATCTGCATTAGGGTCAGCCTACAATATCAAAAGCACAAATGTTTTAGCTGTAATTGTATCATGTCAGGGGTGTTATCATGCATGTGTACATGCACCATATTTGCTCAACCCCTAATAGCCATCAAGACACAGGTTCTAGTCTCACCCAATATTTCTTACTGTTGAGAATATTTTTAGTTATGTTGTACAGCTGTTAAGTGTAGTTATTACTTGTTAAATATGCTGTTAGTTCCTAG
>JAOTAY010000189.1:13743875-13764693 GCA_025629805.1 Erythroxylum baracoense
TCTCTATATAATAACACATTAAGGTGCTGTTTATTTACACACCTCTTTCCCTACAATACCTTTGTCTTATCTGACACTTACCAAATGAAACATCAAAAGCCACTGGCAGCATAACTGCTACTTCAAGATAATCAAATCATGACCACATAATCGGCAATATTGTTGATATTGGCAAATAATAAAATCAATTAAAATCTTCATTTGACAATTAATTGTCCCCATCTCCTTTTCTTTCAATTTTGGCGGAGTGGTTTGCCCTCAAATATTGACAGCACACCGCTGTAGAACATACTCATCACAAAATAATATATGGTTGATAAAAAACAAGTAAAAATCAAAATCAAACATGATAATTTTCCATTTTGTCTCTAGAAAAAATAAAACATATATAACAAAATTGGGAACAAATCGACTTGTCAACAAAATACCACTCTATAGGAAACACTCAAGCCTGGCAGGAGGCGGAAGTGATTTGACTCCATAATCATAACTAATAGGGAGAAAAGAAGCATTCGTACTTGAATATTTGACTTCAAAGCTGAGAAGGAAAAACATTAGTCAATTCAGGGAGGAACAGCTTACCAATGCTCGTGATATAAGGAATGTCATAACAACAGGAAGGTCCTTTGTTCTCAGAACATCAGCAGCAGAATGTAAGGCCAATGCAACTCCTTGTCTGCCTAGCCAACCAGCATCAGTCTTGTCCTCACCAAAACCAATGTCACGGATATACAAAGAAAATAAATTTGAAAGTGATTCCTGACAAGAATAGCAGACATTTAGAAAACATAATGACTAAAGCAAACATCAGAATTTGATAGAAACCAAACCTGCATAGAATCAGGGTTTTCATCCAAAGCAGCAGCCAACCCCTCAGCAGCTGCCAAGCGGACATTGTAATTTAGGTGACAAAGTGCCTTATACAGTCCAGAATAATCAGTCCCAAAGTCATGGCCATAGCGGTCCCATATATCCTCAGCAGCTTCAGCAATTGACTGCAAATATAAGTCGTCAAGAAAGCAATTCGCTTCCAAGATGATGCAATAAAAACATATTTAATCAGAAGAAAAAAGCAAAATAAATCATGAACAACACTGAGATTCTTGTTACAGGAAGGATTAGTCATTAAAGAAAAAGGTGGAAAATAAACAAAGTATGCACCAGAACTGAGCAGAGCACCAAGCTTGGCAAGAATAATGCATAAGAATTTCAATAAAAATAAATCTCTAACAATCAATAATGTGGAAGAAACTGATTATAAAATATATTTTTAAGAGATAAATAAACCACTGTAACAAGTATGGGGAGCAAACCAAAGTATTATGCTAACTTTCATCTTGATTACAAAGTTATGCAAGAAAGAAAAGCTCAGAGGACCATAATCCTATCAAAGATTCAGTGCATTTACAAGCGCCTGAAGGCAAGCATCCACTTCTAAACCAGTAGCTTGTTTCTTTTAATTTATTCAGAATAGCACCAGATAATGTGGTATGCTCTCTAGACTCCCAGAACCTTAAAGAATACTAATTAATAATGCTTTGTTGATGCCTTTTGCATTTGATTACTATGAAAAAACAAATGAGATTTAACCACTGGTAGATCTAAACAAAGTTCTATTTGCCAAATTAAGTGCTACATTAATTTACAAAGCTATTTTTGTATTTGAGGAATGGAAGAAAAGGAGAAGGCATCAAATTATCCAAATCAAGTAATGAATTCTACACCAAGGAGTAAGGTCTAATCCTCTCTATTCAGGGCTAGGTAAGATCAGATTAACCAGATCTAGCGAAAGGATCTGGACAAGCACTTGACAAGCTAGAATATACAGGAACCCAAATTCACTATTAAGTGAATGCTAAGGACTACATAATGTTTCATATATGTTGGTCAAACCAAACTTCATGTAACAACTTCTGGATCACATGGTCATCTGACATGATGCTTACAATCTAATCAGCATTTAGTAAAATTTGCACACACAATTATGGCTATTATAACGAGTCTCAGCATTCCTTTTCAAAAAAAAAATCTCAGCATTCCTTACAAGGGCAAACAAGACCATGGTCAACAACCTACATAAACATATTTATTGTCAGAAACCATAGGGATATATCAATAACAAAGTGAAAATGACAAAAAATACAAGATGAATTAAGAACTTATCAAACTACCAAAATAACAATAAATTTTGAATAGTGATCCATCACCTCTAGTGGAAGATAAAATCACACGTGTAAAGGTTTAGAATTATTTGTCCATGGCATGCATGCTTGATTTGAATCAAGAGTTCAGATAATTTCAATGCAATTTTAAGTTGGAGACGAATCAGGTTTACAACTAAACCTTTTCTGGATCATGTAGAGCTATCCACAGGCTTGTTGCAATCTCAAGGTTCAGAGGAACAGAACGGCTAGAGACAGCTGGTACGCATCTTATAGCATTCAAGCATGACATTCTTACATGGACATCTTTTGCATACACTCCATAGAGAGCCTGTAAAACAGAAATTATGAGAATTAATCAGCGTTTGGATGAATTGCTCAGTTAGTTCAAGTAAACAACCAAGCGTGGAATGCATACAGGTCCTATTTCTTGTGGTTGTAGACCAAGGCACAACTCATTCAGGGCTGGTCCAACAGATCCTTGGTATGATGGAGCCACACCTAGGACATGATAAAGAGCCTGCAAGGTAGAATGAAAAAATATTTTTGTGACAAAAAAGACAATCATGCAAAGATAACTCAATATAGAATGTATTGCATATGTATATTATGATGTAATTGATCATAACTGATATCATCCGGAGCCTAGGAAGTGGTAACATGGGATCCATGTGCAAGTACATAATCTGAAGAACGTCATCATGAAGTCCAGTCTTCTTAGAATATAGAAGAATCCTCTCCATTATCTGATCAACAATGATTTCGAGTCAATAATACATTAGATTGCATAACTCATCAAGCTACAAGAAATTTGTAACTTACAGGAAATACAAAAGCAAATGAATCCACAGGAAGAGGACCAGATTTACATGACACATGTAGGCCATGAATTATTCTCTCAAAAAGACCAGGGGCTGGTTTTCCATTGGTTTCCCCCTTACCAGCTGGCGGAACAAGATCCAATAGAATACTACCTTCTTCAATTTCAATGATACGTAAAGCAGTGGCTATGTCAAGAGCCCAATTACAAAGAGGAGGAGCAGTACATCTTGATAGCTTCACCAAGGTTTCATAAGCCACATCATTTACTATACGTGACCGAAGCAAAGGCTCAACAAATTTGACCTGAAAACCACAAATAAAGAACTAGAACCTTACTGGACTATGAAATAAATGGGATGGGAAGAAATTCAAAGAACAGATTCACAAACACTAAAGAGAACACACAAGTTACATTTAAAACAAGTAGCAGTAATAGACATTACATGTGAACGACCACCAGCTAATTTCAGCAACAAGCTAACATTAGAAATTACGTGTAATTTTCCTTAGTAGTCATAGATGCAAGAAGCACTGCAAGATCAACAAAAATTAATGTATAGGAGACAAACCAGTGTAGGTAATTGACTGTGAGCAAATATGGGATTGGACACAGCCATTTCACCAAGAGCCCTAAGCGCCAAACTCAGGTTTTTTTGTATAGCCTGGACCTTGTCACGAATGGAGGCCTCCTCCTTCAGCAATAATTCACGTGCCTCTTCTTTTGCAGTCTTTCCCTTTTCTTGAAAAACCAAAAACAACAACATAGAAAGTATGTTAGAACAACGAATTCCAAGTGGAAGGGAATTATTAACCAATATGCAGATTGCAGAAACATGCCAGCTTTCTTCATTGATTTCCCTGTATCCTTTTTAACCATGCCACCAATATCTTTCACAGCTGAATCTTTCCTCATAGAATGGTTAGAATTGATGTTATCCTGGGTTCCATGCAAATTCAGTAAAAATCCAAAGGTCCAATGTGAATGAAATAAGGATTGGTAGATAAAAGAGCTACTAAAAAGTTACAATAGACAATAATACCATGCCATCTTGGTCTTCATAGACACGAAAACGGCCTTTTGCTTGTTTAGAGTTCTTAGCAGCAACAGGTTCTGCAACATAAACACCTTGCTCACTGGAAAGCATTCCTTCTGGAGTACGAAAAATCTGAAAGGGCATAAAAGAAAATGTGGTCAAACGAAAAACAAACAAGCATGCAAACCATGAATTAGTCAGATTGGATAAATGAAAAACAACATAATCACATCCATTACTGCATGACGATCATGACCTTGAGAAAGAAGCAAGTTTATAGGCATGACCAAAGTTGTAAAAAGTGGAAAAGAAAATTTCAGAACTATGAGATAGGCAGTAAAGAAGATTGCAAGACAGAGGAACAACTACAAGCAAAGAGGGATAGAATAATTGCATTTATTTGTGCAAGGCTTTTAACTTGCAGTATGACCCTATATATAAAGGTTTGCAATCATACACGGTAACCCATTCACTAATACTCTCATCAAAATTGACATAAACAAAATCCTTAAAACTTTTTTCCAGCATAACTCAAAAGAGTATCACTGTTGTAAGTTATTGCTCCTTGCTCTCCTGTACACTTCTGTAATAGTTCACGGTTTCTCTTTCAAGACATAAACTACACAACTATATCTTTTTATCAAGAAAAACAGGTGAACCGTCTATTCAGCAAATTTAATGTCAGCAATGGCATCATGTGAGGATAGAGCAGAAGAAAACCAACAAGACATATAACTCAACACACAAGAAAAGATAAATGAACTAAACATCTCCCCAAGCCCCAACCAAGCCATTTTTCACTTTGCTAGTCAACTGGTAGCTTTAATCTTCAACCATCCACCATAACCATAAAAACAAAAAGAAAGCAAAAACTAAATGAAAACACCATGTAAAAATATCCTATCAATGTCAAAAAGAGAGAACATGTAAAGCAGCAAGATAACATGGTATTGCTGGAATTGCAATAGAAATGTATCTTCTGGAAATAAAGATTTGCAGTCCCACAAAATAACCACAAGCTAATCAACTTATCCTGAAAGAACAGTATACACACCTATCTACAAATTCATGCCATTTAACAGAAAAGAAAGGATCTAACATTGCAGAGAGAGAAGTTCAATAACAATAATTACACCCTCTTTCCAACAAAATAAGGAATATGATAACTGAATTTACATTATAACCTGATAATTGTACGAGGATATACTTACTAGGATTCTTGAGGCTATAGATTTTCATAAGCAAGGATATCAATGTCATTTTTCCACTCAATAGACTGAACACCATGCATGTGGAAAAGTATTGGCAGGTCAATATAAATCTCAACTTGAAGTTTACCAGTGGGAAGCTCTATATTAGCCTGTAGCTTTTGTTCTATTTATAACATTTATGGTCTAGATGTATCCAGTTTGTTTGATGTAGGGTAACCAGAGATATGCTTAAACAAAATTTTGATCAATACATGCACACCGCTAACTTCAGACAAGTTGAACCTAAAAATCACTTCAGGATTTTATGAATCACTCTTAAGGGAGATAGGTTCACACTTCTGGGTCTGAAGATATAGGAATTCCGTAATAACCAACAATATAAAGAAAACTGTTAATATAGAACAGATATTCTGACATCCTATTCTAATCTGAACATAACTTTACTTTTGACTACTTAGAAACTAAACTCTAACTCCATAGATATTAACTTAAGCATATTGATTAGTGAATACCATATTGATAAACATAATTTTAAAAAAACTAAGTGAAAATTGCATATATTGCATTGACAGTAGACATCTATCGGCAAACCTGTATCTCCCTAAGTAAACGATAGTTGACCTTAAAATTAAAAGCATTCTCAACCACCGTTGACCAATCCTTCACTTAAGTTTTCTCCTGATAAGTCTCCAATTTCAGGTTCACACTTATATTCATTATAAGTTTTCTCCTGATAAGTCTCCAATTTCAGGTTTACACTTATATTCATTAAAATATTATGCATTTCATTCCTTGGCCACATTGTATGTTTATTTGCATCAAAGGCAATTATTTCCATTACTTCCCTGTCTAGTTTGGATTGTCTTGAGTTGAGATCAAAGTTCACAATAGATAGCTTATGAGCATTAGCAATTCCATTACTCTATGTGATGACCCCAAATACTGCTCCACTTGTAAAGCCAATTGATAAACACGTCTTTGCATTATGAGTTCTTTGAAATCTCTACCCTAAATCTACTTCTATAATCAGATATTGAGTCTGTTTCCATTCCTCCACATATAATAGAAAGCGCATCAAATTTCTCCATGTAATTGATAAAAGAAATCACTCCTTGCCCAAGTGTTGTTATTCTTGGAGGCCATGTTGATACAGAAATAGCAGGTATTTTTCTTTTAAATTTAGCTTCATCTCCTCCCAATCAACGATTAGTGGTTGTCCAGTTCTATGCAGTCTATCTTCTATTGCTCTCCACCAAATCTTAACATGTCTTAACAATTTTCCTCCATTTTAAATCAAAGTTTTTCCGACATGAACCAGTCAAAATAGCTTCCATGGCATTGCCCATGAAGGTCTAACATGTTCTTCATGAAGATATCCTAAGAAGTCTTAAGGGAATACACAGCCTATTGGGGACAAAGCACTGGAAATCTACAAAACAGCCCCCAAAAACTGACAATCAGAAATATAGATATTGGGGAAAAAGTACTGGAAATCTACAAAATAGTCCCCAAAAAGTCATAATCAGAAATAGAGATGGAAATGTGGAGAAATCTTTCAACCCAAATACCTGCAATGATGGGTGAGCCTAACACAACCCTCACACCAAATATAGACAAATCACAAGTCCACTAGAAAATGAGAGTAGCTCAACTTTAACAAGCACTGATGGTCATAAAAGATCAATTAAACCTTTTCATTTAATGGTTTTATGGCACGGAGACTCCAATTTTCCCAAAACCAAGGCTAACCTATCATAGTGATTGTAGACTTGTTACATGTAAAAGAAAAGATCTTGCCACATAATTGTAAAGTCAAAAACAATACCTGCTTTCATGCACCGTGTATTGATTAAGCACATAAAACACCAATAGAAAAAAGAACAAAAATATCTCTCCTCCTTCATTTTTAAAGTTCCCTAAAAGAGAAGAATTTAAAACAAAATTTAAAGCATGCTTTGCCCCAGTTATTTGGTATAGAATAATTTATTCTTGAATTCAACTGAATTGATAAAAGAACTGGATTCTCATACTTGCATAATTCTATACATGCAGAAAAAAAGAATTTGATCAGACTGAATGGAAGTCAAACGATTTTACAAATATTTGTGATTTTGCATTACAAGTGGCATTAAACATGATTAGGGATATGGACATTGTTGAGTGCTCATATTGTCTCTGCTATAACGTTATAAATAATTTCTATTAGCAATCGCAGTTAGTATCAAAAGAAATGCCAACTCTGTAACATCTTAAATTTCAAAGGTAGTATAATTCACTTCACCAGACTTAACTGAATGCATCACATATTAAAACAAAAGGGAATTCCTTAATTCCCCATACAACCAAACTCTAAAAGTAGTTAGAATGGGGCAAACCAATAACAAAGACATAAGAGATAAAACTATCCAAAAAGAATTAATATAACTATTATTGTTGATATATACATCAGCAAATCTAGATTCAGTGAGCTACATGAGCGTATGAAATGTACCTGGATGTCAATTTCTGGTAACATATCATGTAAACTTCGATCTTGAAGACCTTTCAAGTGCTGGTGAGATCAAAGAAAGATTTAGTAAGCTCTCACAACAGATCATGACAGCAGTAAAAGACAAGCAGACCTGAAAAAAAAAAAACCTTTTCAAACACCATATATGTGTCTTTAGGTAAGATACACATCAAAGTTGATAAAGAATTTATTGCTGCATCTTGTTCAAGAGGATTTGAACTCATCAATCCAGTTGTTCCTAGCAAATCCTGTAAAAAGAAACATTGAAGGTTAGTGGCTAAACTGTAGAATGTACAATTCTAGTTTATACATATACAACTGTAAACATAGTGGTTCAACTGTAGAATGTACAATTCTAGTTTATACATATACAACTGTAAACATAGTAGTTCAGCAAATGACTAGGAAAGGATACAACCAAGCAACCAGCAAGCACATATAACCTTCATAGAAATATAACAAACAACAAATGAAAGGTTAAGAGCTTACCTTGCAGACAGTCTCGATATTAGCAGAAACAACACCCACAACATCCAATCCAAGTCTTAGCAAACACTTAGAGAGCCTCTGAAAAATGGATGAAAAGGAACTAAACCAAATGAGTCAATAAAAAGAGCTTATATAACATTGACGCCAATGAGGCTGCAATTTATTGGTAGGGAAGGTTAAAAACCTCCTCCTTCCCCAGCTTTCAAATTCTCGTGCAACTTTTAGACTCTATTATTTGTGCAAAAGGAAAAACATAAATTATAGTTATTATCTATATTGACATGACCATGACCCATGCAATCCATTACAGAAAAAAACTTGATATGTGTGATCCAGCAGTTAAAACTTATTTATTTGTTTGGCTCAACGTTCACCATCATACTGTTATTCATCATCATACTGTTACACTGAACATTTCCACCAAATCTGTATGCTTCCATTAACTTTTATTTTGGTATATTGGAACAATTAAACTTGCACACTTGGCATTACGCGTGGATAATTTGCATCTTGTGCACTGAGTTTGTCTATTGCATCTTGAAAGTGTTCCCAGATAACAATGTTTTTACATTGCTACATGGGAGAAGACATGCCATATGTCTTTGACAACAGAAAATTTTCTTATCAAGTAAAGATGGACTTAGTCAAATGAGTACAGGTGGCATCTGTATTTGTAAGAATACAGTGTATCAGATATGCTTCGGCATCTTCAAAGAACATTCTCTGATAACAGGTTTATATAATGCTTTAGAAGCTTTTGGACAAGAAGCATATGCACCCACAACCACACAGACAAGTTAGTTTCCAATTTTCTGATTGTAAGTGAATATTACATAGACATATGTATACATATATAATACAGAGAGAGACAATGAATGAGAGAGGAAGAAAGAGGGGGTTTTACCCTCCAAACAGCATCTCTTTTAGCGGTGCCAACTAGGCACGAATGATGGCAGCAGAATATGATGTGGGTAGATACATTTGGAGAGTGAGTAAGAGTTGCAGATGATATGACAGTTAAAGCCTTCACTATTACTTCAACAGATGGAAGCAGAGGAACCTGGTTGTCCAAGGAATTATCTGCATCACTACAAACATATTACTTCAGATTCATCTTTGAGACAAGTGGAATCTAGATATAATAATTCAGTAACAGGGTGAAAGCTAGATATATACAGTTAGTGATCCATTAACATCTAAACTAAAATCCAGAAATACATAGGAAAAGAATTACATGTGAGCTAGAGTATCTGCAGAAATCAATTAACTAGATCCACATCCAAGCACTTCAATCAATCCTAGATAATTCATCACTTTGGGCTACCAACAATTAACCAAATTAAGGAATCTTACCTCATCTTCAGTGTACGTGTTTTCTCTACAACCACACAAAGGAAATTTCTGAACTCACATAACAGAGTTTCAGATAATTGTGGAATGGCAGTAACTATCTTTCTAGTGGCATTATGGGACGCTTTGCGAACATTCCAACTTGGATGGCACAAGAAGTAGAGTAACAACTGCACCACTTAAGAGTAGTTAATATTGCATAAATATAGTATAAGGAAATTTTTTGAGCATGAAAATTGGTACCTGCAACACTAATTCAACTGAAAAGGCTTCCAATACACTGCATAATTAAGAAAACCACCGAGGGATTTAATCCAGATGCCACAATAAATATTTGACAGCAGACTTTTGCAGTACTATGAAGGTCAACCTGTGGGAATGTTCCACTAGTAGCACCTCAAGAAGATCAACAATAGCCATGCAGTCCTCAATTGACAGCTTTGTCGCCTGCTATTCAAATGAAGTCAGAAAAATGATACGATGTTACCAAAAACCAAGAAGTCATTGGATAGGTACCATTGAGATTTGTACAATAGATGGCTCATTTTGAGAAACCAAAGACCAGATCTTTTCTTTGACCAGAGTCTCCTCTGCCAAAAAAGAAAAAGAAAAAGAAGAAGGCAAAATATCAGCACTAGAAACATAAGTCAAATGTCAAAGCACTAGGAATGCGGGAACAGAAAGAAGATTTTCCATTCTTGAGCCCACGGTTAAAGCTTTCAACTAATAATTAAAAGAGTGAGGCTGCTGGTTCAGTCTCCCAATCCCAATCGAAGGGCAGGCACATGAACACAAGAACAATGACAAGGAAACAAGTAGAGAACATTAAACCTGCTTTAATATCAGTAGATGCAATCTTCCCAATGAGAAGCAATGCATATATACCGTCCAGACGCTGTGCACTTTTGGTGAAGCCAGTTTTAACAAGTTGAATAAGGAGCCCAAGCAAAGAGGATAACTGAAGCATACAACTCATAGATCTCATTAAACTTGTACGAAATGAGCTGATAATCAAATCAACTGTGAACACTCAAAATGGATGAGATTTTACTTCAGCAAAGTCACCTGTAAAACAGCATCTGCATTTCTGGATATAATCCGCAGGCAACGAAGATGTCCCCTTCTTAAAATCTCCTTCTCCTTTAGGCCAGAAGCAAAAAAGGAAACCATCTCCTGTTGAACAGCATTAGCAGATCTCACTACCCAACACGCAAGAGCTGACACAATTGCAAGTTTAACCTCTTCATTTCCTAGAATTCAATACACACATGTTGATCAACCCCATCATTAGTAAATAAAAATAAAAAGACAATAGGTAATCACAAGAGATGATCGCTATTATTATCATGAGTAACCAGAAATAGCATCATAATCAACAACAATAAGGGGATCATCAATAAAAAAATTACCCTCATCCTTGTAGCATGTTAACAGAAAATCACAAACTGTACGGCATAAACTCTGTATATACTTTCCTTCTGGAGCATGTGACAACTCTTGTAAAGTATTAAACATGCCAATTCTCTGGTAAGGAAATTGAAGTCTTCCTTCTGAACCTGATCAACCACATGTTTGTTAATCAAAAATCAAACACTATAAATAGCAAGATAAACCACCGTAAGGAAAGTATGGGAAGCAACCACAGACCTCCAATTAGGGCTTTCACAGCCTTGAACATTGCTTCAAAAGCATCAGGATTACTAGTTTTCTTGCTTAAGCACTGTACTATAGCCAATGCCCCATTTCTTCTACCTTCATCCGCATGTCGAACCTGAGATGATACAAGTGAAAGAAATTCGATTGCATACCTGCTCAAATCAACATTGACAGACTTCAAAAGAATTCCAACTGTTTCCAATGAAATCTCAGGGTTGCGCTTTAGCATTTTCACTGAAGAGGGAACTACAACATTGTGAAAATCATCATACAGCATAGTCTTGAACAACGGATGAAATGATTCACTAAGCTCCTTTGAAGGTTTTTCTCGAGTATTTAGCACAGATTTAACATAGATGTCTAGGAATACTTGCTGCACAATGCAAAGAATGGTGTCAATGCCCAGGCAGAAAGATGTAAAATGCATTATCGTCAAAGAGAAATCAAATACGGTATCCTAGTCCATATATCATACAACAAATATCTTTATTAAGGCAAAAAAACTTATAGAGCTTTTAACCTTGCATTGCTCAAAAGAAGGTGATCCACTTGAAAACTCCAACAACAGCTGCATCAACTCTGGGCAATCTTTATATGGAATCCGCGCATCCTTTAATTCCTCTATGTAGATATAGTAAATGTTTGATGACTGAGGAGATAGCAACCCACTTAGTTTATCAAATTGAAAAAGCATAATAACACTGGCTTTAAGAAGAACTTAACACTTCATAAATTCCAAACCTGTGAAAACAAGTGAAAAAATAAGCGTTTGCAGGTTCTTTGCTCACATAAAGATCTTTTCATAACAGCATGAAGCATATATGCCTGAGCTGCAGCTACTCTACATACTGCATTCTTTGAAACTGAAGCAAATTGACTATTACTTAAAAGAAGACACGACCACTCCAACAGTCTATAACAGCCCACATGAGAATGCAATTTCAACTGCTTTTCCATGGTCTGTACAAGGGCTGCTGCAAAACTTTTCATGAATGTCACCTCTCGTAAAAATTTTATAATCACATCGTCAACAGCTTTCCTTGACCCATGATCATCATATATATTCAATGTTTTGAAAACCATATCTACCAACAATGATGCCATATCAGCAACCATCTCTGCAACGTTCAAATTCTGAGATACTTTAGAAAAAAAAAAGATTGTGCGGATGAGCTGTATCAAAAATATAAAACCAATACAAGAAATAGAGTTGCTCAGCTTTGATTTACATTGTCACCTACATATCAAGAGGGCAATCATTCAACAAAAACGTAAGCAAAGCTAGATGAAAACATTCTAGTGCACCTATAAAAAGATAGTTTGGACCAGTTTTTACAAATTAGACCATGCTAAAAGACTAGATGATGCAATTTTCATGATGATTTATCATATGGTTTTAGAGAGATAAAGTTGCAGGTCTAATTCTTCCTTGGCCCAAATTACATGTTTCTCCGAGTCACTGTCTTGTCAATCTCTTAATTTCCCGTCACAAATTTCTGCATCATACTTGTTCAGATCAGAGAGTTGCCCTCTTTTAAAGAAGTTCAAGAAATATTAGAAAGAAAAGAAAATACGAATAAGCCTTCGCACGAGTATAAAAAAGAAAGAAATGGAAAAGAAAGGAGGAGCAAAATTTTACTTTCCAAGTCACACTTCAAAACTGCTCGAAGATGGTAAGAAAGGTAAGAAAATATGAGATTTGTGTATTACAATATTATATGCCAAGAATTTCAATGACTAAGTCATCTTAGTTCTAATAATTTTTTGTTTCTCAGTAACTCTTTGACTTCCCAAACAAAATAAAGCTAGTTTCTTCTATTTAACAATCATAGGGAAGTTGTTTTCTTTATTCTATATTTCTTACACACAATGTTCTTCCCATTCATTTTCCATTTGTCTCCAAACAAAGTGCAAATGGTACGCCTCAACTGCGTGGCCTTTTTCTTAGGGCTGGAAATGTTTAATTGACCAATGAAATTTTTTAAATAATGGGACCAGCAAATCGGTAGTTCTGAATATTTCCAACTAAATGTAACTTAAGCATGATGGACATGCAAACATGGTGAAGGCAGAAGTCCGGTGAAGAAGGTACCAGTAGTAGGGTATATGATCAAAATTGGCGGTGACCATATATACCTCCATGTTGATGTTTGCAAACTAAAGTGTTTGAGCTTGATATCAATGTGGATGAATATGGTATTATTAGCTATATTTCAAAGCAAGGTACAACTCCTTGGGGACAAGACAACTAAATGGGCTCAACCATTAGTATTACAAGTATGCAAGATCAATATATGAAAATTCAAAACTTCTCGTTTTATACGAAACCCTGGGACAAAGAATGCCCAAATGATAACGGGAACTTCATAACCACACTACAAATTCAGTATAAAATCACTTATTGGACTTCTTTTGTGCCGTCACACAGATAGAGTATACAAATCACACAATTATAGAAAATACAAAAGCATACAATATACCCAAGCAAAGTTATGGAATTAAAATTTTGAAGATCAGAATTAAGTGAGAAGTGATGACAGGCCTGAATTGGAGAGAATAGAAGGGATGTCATGGCGGAAGATGCGGCGGCGAATCTTGGTGGACGGCGTAGAGACAGAGGTCGAAATGGAAATGAGAGAATCCAGAAAAGATGAATCTGCCATGGGGGGTGGATCAGGAACAGTCAGGCTCCGCTGGCGGAGGTGGAGTGCATGGGGCATATAAATATAAACAAAGAAGAAAGGGTTCGGCTTTGGTTTAGGGTTTTGGAAATTGACTGACCTAGTTGCGAAACTGTGGAAGAAAATAGTGTGTGCTACTCTTGTCTGTTAATTTAACCGTTTAAAAGAAATCAAAAAATGGATGGAGGTGAAACGAGGCTTCATTTTTTAAAAGTTAAAGAATATTAGTATTGGGCAATGTTACGAATACCGGATTTAGTAATAAATTGGAATTTTTTTTACATACTTAGGTTGACCGTCACGTGATCAAATTACGAAAAGGCCCCTGAATGAGGGCTTATCCATGGATCAAAAGTCAAACAATCGTCGAATTCCTCTTGTTTTTCCCGTCTTCTAACTTCGTGAACTTTGTTGGAGAATGTGGTGCTCAGATCAAAACTTGTCAATGAATCCTGGATAGTATTAGCTTGTTGTTAATGGTGAGATGGGAGATGCTAAATTTCCCCGCCGCAATCGGAATCATTTGGGGGAGAATAATTAGCGAAAGGCTGGTTGTTGGATTCCAATTACAGTGTAGGGATCAACTATGGCAGCGGCCGATGGAACACCACCATGTCGAAATGTGAGTTTCCCTTGGAGATCTTGGCCAAACGATCAGTGGCTTCATTGAAATTTCTGGTAATATGACGAATCGAACAGATCCAGTTTCTCCTCAACATTTCTCTAATCCTGGATACAATTGTGTAAAGGTTCGTCCTTTCCTCCTCCGTATCTTCGATTATTTGGATTGCTTGGTTGCTATCTATTAAAATTCGGATCTTCCTTAACCCCCTTTGCCATGCATGTTCCAAGCCAAGAAGTAAGGCCCATAATTCTGCCTTGATGACAGAGCAGTTGCCTAATTTTTTTCCAAAACCCGCGACCCAGTTTCCGTTGTGGTCTCTAAGCAGACCTCTTGCGGTTGCAGCTTCGGTGTGTGTGTCGATTGCTGCGTCTGTACTCAAGGTATACATTCTTGGCTCTTTCTCCCAATGTAGAGCATTTGCGATTGAATGGTCCTAGCATTTGTTGTTCTATTTTTTTGTATTCTTCGTAATTGCCTGTTAAGTGTGATACCTGAACGTTGTTTTTGCTTATGCCGTGATTTTACAGTACAACTCTGTTGTGGTGAAACATCTGTCTTCATAGACTTCTTGATTTCTTGTGAGCCATAGCTGATGGCATGTGATTGTATAACAAATGTTCCATGTGTAATGGTCCTGCATAGATAAGCATTGTAGATTAGTAATAATCCAATCATGTAAGTTGTTCTAAAACCAGAAATCTATGGAAAGGTTAGGGCTGCGCATCGTCCATAGAGTTCTTGCTCTCTGACAGTCTCTGAGCACATGGAGAATGTACTTGTTCTGGTGGCAAACATGGCAGCTGGTGTCATTGGAAATGTGCCTTCTTTGTTTTTCCATGTTTTTCCATAAAGCTTTCTTTGTGGTTTTCCAAAGGTGTAGCTTGCAGTTTTCCTAGACTGGAGTACGCCGGATCAATTTCCAAATTGTTGCTTCTTCATTCTATTTCTCAGAACAGATAGAGTGGAATGCAGTGGATGAGGAGAACTCCCCATTTGCTGACCAATTCCACCGGGGTTTATCTGACCCAAAATGTGTTGCTAGTGGATGCACAGCTTGTATTTCTTCCATTGCCTATGGTGGTAGGCAGGAAGCTATCTTGTTCCAATTCCATGATCCTGTACTATCAACAAAACTGTTAGTAGTTAGGAGCAAATCCTCAGGAGGGATAGTAGTTGTTGCCTGATGTATTAAAGGTGTATTTGTGTAAGTCCAAGCATCAATCCAAAACAAAGCTTTATCTCCTCCTCTTATCTCCTAAGATATACCTGCACACATTAACTTCCAAACTTTCCTCAAGTTATTCCACATATATGATGCTTTCGTTGTAGGAAAATTTGCCCTAATTTTAGCTTGAGTGGTATTGTACTTTGCTAGGCAAACTGTTTTCCATAGCTTGGGTGAGTCAGAAAAGAGTTCCCATGCTAACTTCATAACTAGAGAAAGGTTTGAGTCATTTGTTTTGCGTAACCCTAGTCCCCCTCTTCCTTTAGGCTGACAGATTTGATCCCAGCTAACTAGATTTCCTTTCCTTTCATTTCCCGCCACTCCCCAGAGAAGGTTTCTTGTTATCTAATCAATATCCTTACAAGTGCCTTTAGGAAAAACAGTAGATTGCATTAAGTAAATTGGTAGGGAAGACAACACAGAATGACATAAGGTTAGACGGTCAGCTAGGGATATCTTCTTAGCTTTCCATGCAGAGGATCTGTTTTTAACCTGAGAAACAGTATCCTTGTATAGACGTGAGGTTAATCTTCCCATAATCAAGGGGGCACCAAGATAAGACCCTAGATTGTTGACTAGGGGAATATTTAATGCTCTTCCAGTTTCAAGTGCATTTTCCTTTGAGATGTTAGGTGAGACATACAACAGTGATTTCTCTCTGTTGATTGTCTGCCCTGAATAAAGGGAAAAAGTTGATAGAACTTCCATAATCATAGATGCTTGTGAAGTAGAGGCTTCTAAAAAAAGGATGAGATCATCCGCAAATAATAAGTGGGATAATTGAAACTTGTTTTTCCTAAAAGGGGGTGGTTTCCACTTCTTTGCTCTCACCATTATGATAATTGATTGAGACAATATATCCATACATAACACAAAGAGATGGGGTGATAGAGGATCCCCCTGTCTCACCCCCTAGAGGGACTGAAAAGCTCACCAACCATTCCTTCCTATTGTATTTGGGTAGTACCTGTTTCCAAAAGGCTCACAATGACATTTGACAAGTAGGTTGGTATTGAAGCTTTTGAAAGTGTCTCTTTAATGAAGTCCCAACTGAGCTTGTCAAAAGCTTTTGCAAGATTTATTTTAACAGCCATCCAACCTTTCTTTCTCTTTTGCTTTCTCATAGAATGAATTGCCTCTTGAGTTAGGATTATGTTTTCAACAATGCTTCACCCTTTAATGAAGCTGGATTGGTTAGGGCATATTAGTGTAGGCATCACAGAATTCAAACTGTTGGCTATGACTTTAGAAATTATCTTAGCACTATTGATTAGACTGATGGGACGAAATTGTGAAAAGAATTTAGGCTTGGCTACCTTAGGAAGTAAGGAGACGATTCCTCTATTAAGATTTCAGATCCACCTTCCCAATTTGAAAGGTTAGGTAAACCATTTGGCAGACAGATTCAGCCACCAAATCCCAGTTATGCTGGAAAAAACCAGCTGGTAATCCATCAGGGCTAGTGTCGTGAAGGGATCCATCTCAAAGATGGCATTTTTGATTTCTTGTTCATGAACTTGAAGAGAAAGCATTTTGAGAACATTTTCAAAGAGAGTATGGAAATGCCCATGGAAGGGGTAAGTGTTCTGATCAATGTGATTGGGAGAAATGATTAGAGGACAATATAAATTTTTTTAAAAATTTAAAACTTCAGCACATAGAATTGTTTTTTCTGAGCACCAATCCCCCGAGTCTAATCGTAAACTGTTAATTCTTTTCTTCCTTTTGGGAGCTCTGTGTTTTAAATGGAATGCTTTAATGTTTTTGTCTCCTTCCATTATCCAAATAGTCCTTCGATTATGATGTTTCAAGCATTCCTCTTGTAAGATTGTTTCTTCTAGTTCATTCATTACTTTGAGTTCTAGATTCTGAAGGTTCCTTGATCCTCTAAAGGGAATGACTCTTTGCAACCCTGCTAGTCTGGCTAGAGCTTTTTTCTTCTTCTTGTTTAAATCTCCAAAAACAGTATATTTCTAGTCATGAATTGAGTCATGTAATGTATGGATTGCGAAGGAAAGGGGACTATCTAAGGGCCAAACTGTTTTTAACCATGTTTGCCAAAACTCATGTTTTTCCCAAGCATACAGGTATCTAAAATGGCTTTGTTTTATGTCATTCTCACCTTGTAAGGATAGAGAGATTAGGAAGGGTGAATGGTCAGAGCTTACTCTAGGAAGATGTTTCACCTCAATGGTTCCAAAAGTATTTATGAGAGCATCATTTCCAAACGCATAATCAATACGTTCATTACAAAGCCCATTGGTCCAAGTAAACATGTTTCCTATGTAGCCTAAGTCGTGCACTGTCGTGTTTTTGATCCATGATTGAAAAGGTCTACTTCCACTTGATTTATTCCCTCCTACTTTATCCGTTGCTGTTATATGAGCATTGAAGTCTCCCACCATAAGCCAAGGACCAAAGAGGTTATCATGTAGGAGTTCTAGTTTTTGCCATAAAGTTTTCCTAATCTTAGACCTAGGACTTCCATAAATGGTTGTGTAAGCAAACGAGACCCCTGACTGGTTTGTGATGTTAAAGTGGATGAATTGCCAATCATTACAAAGGGGGTTAATTCTTAAGGGATAGTCCCACAACAACCATATCCCACCTGAAAAGTTATCAACCTTAACCTTATAGTAGTTTGGTAAACCTATATCCTTATTGTTCGTAGTGCTTTAGGACCACTAGATTTAGGTTCTAGAAGAATCACGAACTGCACTTTATACAGATCAATAAGGTGTTTAAGTGCAGCCACAGTTTTCTTGTTTGCTATGCCTCTACAATTCCAAGAAATTATTCTTGTCATCATTTTAAAGAAAAGGGTTGGTGTACGTACCTCAATCTATCCTATCATCTCATCATCTGCCGTTTGGGGGAGATGTTGAGAGGGGATATGAGAGGGTAAGTGTTGCTCTTCACTTTGTACTAGATCTTCCTCCAGGTAACTTCCACCTGCATTCATGTTATGTATTATAGTGTTGAATGCAACTTTAAAGTTACCTCCGACCTGAAAGCATTTTAAATCTTGTGGTTGTGAATGCTTGAAATCATGACCAAACTTTATTCCTTGATCTTTCGGGTTGTACAGAAATGTTGGGGCAGGGTGGGGAATATGAATTGTGCTCTATGTGGTTTCAGATTGGCAAGCTTGTTTGGTGGCGATGGTGTTGGCAGCAGGAGTTACAGTGGTGTTGGCTTGAAGGTGAGTCATATGCATGGTGATTGTTGCGTTTTTTGGGTTTTCTGGCAGCTGGTCACATGACATGCTGTTGGCTATTTCCTGCTCGTCCTGTGGGTTAGCCTTGACAACCCATGTAGGCTCTTTTCTTTGAGGTGTGAATTTCCTCTTGGGCCTAGGCTCATCAATGGTTTTAAGTTTAGGCCTAAGGGCCTGGTTCCCCTTATTATTTTTTTTGAGCGGTTGTTTTAAAGGAGATAGGCGTAGCAGTTTGAGCAAGTATCGAGATAGCTGGGTTTGCAAAAGTGACAGCTGGATTAGTAGGGCTCTAATTTTCCCCTTCACCCCAATACACTAAAACGAGATGATGTGGCAAGGTTTGTGTCCACTTCTTTGTCCTTGTGAGGAGTTTTATATGAGAAGACGGTTGTTTATGCGTGTGACGTTGGCCGCTATCCCTTCCTTTGGGCTATGAGTCAGGGACCAGGTTCGAGGAGAGATGAACGTTGGGCAGGCGACGTCGCTAATGTTGGCATCTGAGTTGACGTTTTTTGAGCACTGCCAGTTTCCATGGTGGTTTGTTCTGTAGGGTTTCCCGTGGGCACATCCCTTCTGAAATTTGATTCATTCTTCTGATTTTCAGTTAGGTCATTCTTTGGGTTCGTCTGGGCATTGTCTCCTAGTTTCTCTGTTTCTCCTCTATTTTTGATGCACTCTTCCTTGAGATGCTCGTAGCAGCCACAGGTATAGCATATCCTATACAAGTTTTCATACTGGACAGAGTATGCTCTACTGCCAACTAAGACATGTGGTATCAAAGGTTTACGGAGGTCTATTCGTACAGTGATTCTGGTGAATTCAGCGCGTTGAGCTGGCTGAGTATGTGCATCGCTTCTGAGGTATCCTCCAAATGATTTGACGATTTCTTTTATTGTTACTTCATGAAAGAAGTCCACTGGTAGGCCAGGGATTCTGACCTACATGGCAACGGAGCTAAGGTGTTCTGCTTTTGTGTTGAAATTAGGGTGCCAGGGGATCATCGTTATGTAATGACCAAGGATTGACCAAGGCCCCGTGAGCAAGATGTTGAGATAATCCTCTTCACAGTCCAATTTTAGTAAGTAATAACCATCCGCTATATCAATGAGGTGGAGGTTTCCTCTGGTCTTCCACAAACCCATTAAGTGCTGATATAAGACTCTGAAGTTGAAGAACCTGCCTAATGGCCTGAGGATTAGCGAATATGATATATTGTCTTGGATTTGTTTGTAGACCCTGTCGCTGAATTCGATGGAAGGGACGCCATCAACAAGTTCGTGTCGAACATCTCCTACTTCAACAATGATGGGATGAAGTTGTTGTAATCCGGCTGAAGAAGTAGTAGATTGTTGACCCTTGAGTAGTGTATCCTTGAATGAGGGGGTACCTTCCCTCGGACTGTTATGTTTCCTTATTGTAGCTGAGGTGGTTGATTCTGGTGCTGCCCAAGGTTAACAGGAGCTTCAGTAGCAACTTTGTCTGTAGTTGTTGTAGTAATAACTGTGTCAGTAGCTATAGTAGAAGTGGATGAGATGTTTGAAATGTTTTGTAAAGATTGATCAAGTATAGGGGGTGTTTAAATTTATAAAATAGTTCTTGAATTTTTTTAAAAATTGGAAAATAATTCATTATCATATTGTACAGTTATACTGTATATTTTTAACTCTGTCTCTAAAAATCATAATAATAAATAATAATCCCAATATAATATGAAATAACAATAATTTTAAGATATTTCACATATAAATAATAACCACAATTTTTATAAAAAAAGACAATCATCATTATACAAATATAAAATTAAAAACAATACAAAGTATTTAAAATATTACAATTT
>JAOTAY010000189.1:13767788-13802458 GCA_025629805.1 Erythroxylum baracoense
TATGTGAAATATTTAAAAATTATTGTCATTTTATATTAAATTATTAATTGTGATTATTATTTGTTATTATGATTTTTAGAAATAGGGTTGATGAAAACTTGTAAACAGTAAACTGTACAGTATATAATTGTACAATATATCAGTGGACTATTTTGCAAATTTTAAAAATTTCAGAGACTATTACATAAATATAAAAAATTGCCCAAAACAGTACTCAGTATTGACTGGTACCGGTACAGTACCGTTCCAGAACTCATTCCGGTACTGAGTCCGGTACAATATTCGCAACATTGTATGGAAGTAGAAGCCAACATTGATGTTGAGACGGGAGAAGAGCTTATGAAAATAACAGGCGCTTTGCAATCAATGAAAAACTCTCCAAAAACGTATTATTTAGGTTCTCTAAAACTATATGAATCTCACTAGAAGTTGTTACCTTCTGATGTGCTATCACTAGAACTAGAACTAAAGCCACCCATACACACCTAAAGTATGCTTATTTGGGAGATAAGCAAACTCTTGTAGACATCATTTCAGTGAAGTTGACTTCAAATCAAGAGGGGAGGTTGATTTGAATGTTGAGAGAGCATAAGAAGGCCAAAAGATGGACTATTGCAAATATTCAAGGGATAAGCCCTTCCATATGCATGCACCACATTTTGTTGGAGGAGGATGCAAAATCCACAAGGCAAGATTACCGTAGGCTTAATCCTCCAATGATGGAAGTTGTGAAGAAGGAGGAGCTAAAGCTTCTCAATGCTAGGTTGATTTACCCGATCTCTGACAGTAAGTAGGTAAGTCCTGCTCAGGTGGTTCCAAAGAAGTTTGGAATTACCGTTGTGAAAAATTAGGAATGTGAATTGGTTCCCACCTGAGTGCAAACTAGTTGGTGAGTTTGTATTGATTATAGGAAGTTAAATTTTGTAACTCGTAAAGGCCACTTTCACCTTCCCTTTATTGATCAGATGCTTAAGAGATCGGTTAGTTATAATTATTATTTCTTTCTAGATGGCTTTTAAGGTTATCTTCAGATTCCAATCATGTCAAAAGATCAGGAGAAGACCATATTCACATGCCCATTCGATGCGTTTGCTTGCCAAAGGATGCCAATCAGATTATGTAACATACCCGCCACATTCCAAAGGGGTATGGTAAGCATTTTTTCCGAATATTATAAGGGTAAAGGGATGGAAATTATGAGAATAAAGTTGAACTTGTTTTGAATTGGTACTTATAGATCTAGGTTGATTTAGGATTTAGGATAAATGTCATGAATTAGGAATTGCTTGTAGGCTTGATCACTCATTAGGTAATTTTCTAATTTGAAGGCTAAAGTTGAGTGTGTGATATGTAGTAGTCCATAGTGATTCCGAGAAGTAGCAATAGGTTAGTTGAATTTGTCGTGATACTTAATCAACTAATCTAAGATCCCATACCTTTAGGTTACACCGTCTTACCTTATGTGTAGGTAGCCTAAGTTAGTTGTTTCTTAGTGCTTAATGCATCTTTTCTATTGAACTTGGAGAGCCTATTCTAGGTTATAGTGGAGATCGGGGGCAATTCTAGAGCTTATTAGTTTTGCCCATTTTAAAGAAATTAAGGGTTCGAGAGCTTAATCAAGTTCATAGGCTAACACCATGATAAGAGTACCTTTTATTTAGATTTAAAGATCAATGAACATCCTTGAATCCCAAAGATATCTCTATCCCACTTCTTGACTATTAGTATTAGACTTTTCTAAAGTTGCTTTGTGCTTGTCTTTTTGATTATGTTCATTGCGTATTAGTTGTCTCGTCTTCATCAGTTCAGGGTGTTATGTTTTCTTTTGTTACAACATTTGAAATAACATTAGTAGCCTAACTCTTTATGGTTTGACCCTATATCACCATTTAATGCATAGTTTGGTAGTTAGCGATAGGTTATCAAGTTTTTGACGCCGTTGTTGGGTACTTGGTGTGTGTTAATTGTTGTTTCTTGTGTTGTTTTAATTTTGTTTTTCCTGATCTTTTTCATTCTTCCATCAGTTTGCATATCCCACAGTTCCTCAAAACACATTTGCTTGCGTAAATTTGCTAAGGAAAACAAAAGTTTATTACTTTCTTTACTTAACCCTTTCTCTTTTTCTCCTATTGTAGGTTGCACCAGATTTTGTCAACGACAGCGAGGAATCCATACAAATCCTCCAGAGAGTGGTCATTCCTTATCCTTTGAAGAGGAGGTCGACGAGAGTTCAGACAAAACAGAGGAGATTATGGAACCTTATCAGTGCACCTTAAAGCAGCTTGCAGCTTGCAGCTTTTTCTTTCAACTCTAATTTGCTCTATATCAATTATCCAGATAATGAGCCAGAACTTGAAATTAAACTTGGACTGATACATGCATCACCTACTTTTATAGGTTTTCATGACACCAGCTCATTAGGATCAGGCCACATCACCGTTACCAACAAGTTCCTAAAGGAGTTCCACATCGCAGGCTTAGGTATGAAGCCAGTGGGAGTCTCAGTAGAGCAACTCAAGATAAAGGCACTTCCCTTTGCCTTAGCAGATGCAGCCACAGAATGGTTGTGTGACTTGTTAGCTAGCTCGGTCAAGACATGGGAGCAAATGTATTAGGCATTTTTAGAGAAGTACTTCCCTGCCTCGAGGGCCGTTAATATTAGGAAGGAGATCTGTGGAATTCGACAAGACACAGGGGAGTCTTTGCATGAGTATTATCAGTGTTTCAAGAAGCCCTACAACAATTGTCCAAACCATCAAATAAGTGACCAGTTATTAATTCAATATTTATACAAAGGGTTGCTTCCGTTAGAAAGGAATATGATAGACATTATGAGTGGTGGAGCCTTACTAAATAGGACAATGGAGGATGCTAAGAACTTGATAGTAACAATGACAGTGAACTCCCAGTATTGGGGCAATTGCAGTTATGTTTCCTCCTTGACAAAGCAAGTTAAGGAGGTCTCCATCTCCAAGTTGAAGCATCAAGTTGCAAATTTGACTTCTTTAGTACAACAAGAAGTGATAAGAAAGGGGCCTATCAAGGTATGTGGTATTTGTGCATTAGTTGACAATCCTACATATGCATACCCTTCCTTACAGGATGAACAACACGTTAATGCAGTTAGGGGGTTTCACAGATAACAGAGGAGGTCCCCCATTTACAATCCGGGGTAGAAGGATCATCCTAACTTCAGGTGTGGGAACCTACAACAAAGGGGTAGTTTTAATGCATGCCAACCCAATTATCAGCGGCAGCGGTAGCAAGGATTTCATGCACCACTAGGTTTCCAACATAATTAACCATAGTTTCAGCTAAGGCCACCGCCTCTATAACCACCACAATAAAAACAAGCTAGAGGTATGTCCTTAGAGGAAATTGTTGAGAGTTTAACGTCTAGCACTCAGCAAGAAGTGAGGACTGGTATGAAGAATTTGAAAAATCAGGTCACTCAGTTAGCTGATGCTATGGGGAAGCTACAGGCCTAGAGTTCTATAAGGTTGCCTAGTTAACCTCAAAGGAACTTAAGAGAAGACGCTTGTGCCATTACCTTGAGAAGCAGCAAGGAAGTATAAGGGCCAAGGAAGAGGAAGGAGAAAGAAGAAAAAGAAGAAACTGAGCTAACCAAGAAGAAGGAGGATCACCATTCTTAAGTAAGTTCTTCACACCCTATTGTCAATAATTTACCTTATGTTCCATTTCCAAGAACATTAGCAAAGAATAAACAACAAGAGACATAAAAGGGAATATTGGAGGTCTTTCACAAGGTGGAAGTAAATATCCCTCTGTTGGAAGCAATTAAGCAAGTTTCATGATATGCTAAATTTTTGAAGGAGCTGTGCACCAATAAGTGGAAGTTGAGGGGACATGAGATGATCAGTGTGGGGGGCAATGTGTCAGTAGTCTTATAAAGGAAGCTATCCCCTAAGTGCAAGGATCCAAGTATTTGTACCATTCCTTTTAAGATTGGTAACGTGAGGTATGAGAGATGTATGTTAAATTTGGGAGTTTTAATAAATGTTATGCCTTTGTCTATTTTTAAAGCTCTTAATCTTGGTTCATTAAAGGATGCCCGTGTTATCACACAATTAGTTGATAGATCTAACACATACCCTGAGGGGATTATCGAGGATGATTTGGTGTAGGTTATTGAGCTTGTTTTCCTTGTAGATTTTATGTGAGCAGTGGTCTCTTCTCTCTATAGGTAGAGTAGTGGTCTCTTCTTTCTATAGAAGGTAGCTTTGACTACCCCGCTGGAGCAAAAGATGTCTGGATATTGGCAAAGCAAGTTCGAGCTAGGAGAGGACCTAAAGGAAGCAATTTGGGCACTTGAGATAAGTCCTTTTGGCATGTATGTCCCTCATTTTTTAGAATTGCCCGTTAGTACTAATCAACCGCTACCTTCTATTATACAGGCACCAGAAATGGAGTTGAAGCCCTTACCGACTCACCTCAAGTACGCTTATCTAGGTACTAAAAAAATACTTCCAGTTATCATAGCAAGTGATTTTACAAAGGTGCGAGAAGAAAAGCTGGTTAGTGTGTTGTGATAGTATAAGACAACATTGGGATGGAAAGTTGCAGATATTAAAGATATTAGTAATTCTTTATGCATGCACAAGATTTTTCTTAAGGAATGAGCTACCCCAGTTCGTCAACTGCAAAGACGTCTCAATCCACTAATGATGGAGGTGGTGAAGAAGGAGGTGATGAAGTCATATACCCTATCTCTGATAGTAAGTAGGTAAGTCCTTTGCAGGTGGTTCCCAAGAAGTCAGGCATTATAGTCGTGGAGAATGAGAAAGGAAAGACGGTTTTGACTCGAATGCATAATGGATGGCGAGTTTGGGTGGATTATCACAAGCTTAACTCAATAAGTAGAAAGGACCACTTTCCCCTACCCTTTCTTGAACAAATGTTAGAACGTCTTACTAGTCGTGCTTACTATTGTTTTCTTGATAGTTATTCAGGTTATATTTAGGTTGCTATTGATCTAGAGGACTAATAGAAGATGACTTTTACATACTTGTATGATATCTTTTCCTACATAAGGATGCCTTTGGATTGTGCAATGCTCCCATTACCTTTCAAAGGTGCATGGTAAGTATCTTTTTTTATTATCTTGAGAAAATCATTGAAGTTTTCATGGATGACTTTACTGTATATGGGGATTCATTTGAACAATGCTTGGATCACCTCATTTTGGTATTTAAACGATGTCTTAAAACTAACCTAGTTCTTAATTCTAAAAAGTTTCATTTTGTGGTGCAACAATGGATAGTTTTAGGACATGTGGTTTCTGCTAAGGGTATTGAGGTTGATAGAGCCAAAATAGACCTTGTTTTTTCTTTACCTTACGTCGCTTCTGTGTGAGAAGTTTAATCATTTCTTAGACATGTAGGGTTTTATCATAGGTTCATTTAGGACTTTTCTAAGGTTGCACAACCATAGTGTAGGTTGCTTCTGAAAGACAAAGAGTTTGTTTTTGATGAGTAGTGTAAGAAGGCGTTTGATGCTCTAGAGGAGAAGTTAGTTACTACACCCCTCTTACAACCTCCTGATTGGAGTCTTCCATTTCAGCTTATGTATGATGCCTCTAACTATGCCATTGGAGCAGTTTTGCGTGAGAGAGTGGGGCAGATCCCTTATACTATTTATTATGCCTTGAAGACCTTAAATGGCACCCAAACAAATTACACCACCATAGGAAAACAGCTTCTTGTTGTAGTTTTTTCTTTGGATAAGTTTAGGTCTTATTTATTAGGTACTAAGGTTACTATTTATTTTGATCATGCAGCTTTGAAGTACCTACTAGTGAAGAAGGATGCAAATTTGAGTTTCATTTGTTAAATACTCCTACTTCAGGAGTTTGATGTGGAGATAAAGGATAAGAAAGGCTCAAAGAATATAATAACAGATCATTTGAGCCGCTTAGTGTAGCATGGTGCTAATAGGGGCCATATCAATGATGATTTTCCAAACGAGCAGCTATATATAGTACAGTCGACAGCTCCTTAGTGTGCTAACATAGTGAATTTCTTGGTTTCTGATATATTCCCTATAGATTTCACCAAAGCATAGAAGGAAAGGATAAAGAGCCAAGCAAAGTTTTATGTATGGGATGATCCTTACCTATGGTGAGTTTATGCTAATAAAGTCATAAGACGATGTGTACCTGATAGTGAATTTCTTTCCATTTTGACATTTTGTCACTCTTATGCATGTGGAGGTCATTTTTGCCCAAAGCGGACAGCTCATAAGGTTCTAGAGTGTGGGTTTTATTGGCCATCTATATTTCGAGATGCATATTATTTTTGTAGGACTTATGACAACTGTCAATGCATAGGTATGCTAGGTTATCGTGGGGAAATGCCTCAAACCCCCACATTAATTTGTGAGATTTTTGATGTTTGGGACATGGACTTCATGACCTCCTCGTTTAGATTTCAATATATTCTGCTTGCATTTGATTGTGTGTTGAAATGGCTAAAAGCAAAAGCCACCTGAACTGATGATTCTTGAGTGGTTGCAAATTTCTTGAAATCTAATATTTTCTTTAGGTTTGGAGTCCCACGAGCCATCATCAGCGACAAAGGGACTCATTTTTACAACCAGACGATCGAGACCCTCTTGAAGAAATATCAAGTGATTCATCGAGTCTCATTCGCTTATCACCCTCAAACGAGTGGTCAAGCTAAGGTGTCTAACTAAGAGATCAAGTCCATTCTAAAGAAGATGGTTAATCCCAATAGGAAGGATTGGAGTTTACGCCTCAACGACACCTTATGGGTATACAAGACTACATACAAGACTCGAATAGGGATGTCACTATGTAGTCTTATTTTTGGTACGTCATGCCACCTTCCAGTGGAGCTACAACACAAAGCTTATTGGGCAATCAAGAAGTGTGACATGGAGTCAGAAGTTGTTGGTGCCCATAGATGATTACAATTGCAAGAGCTCAAAGAGTTGCGATATGAAGCATTCGAGAATGCCCAGATTTATAAGGAGAAGACTAAGGCATTCCATGATGGCAACATCTCTAAAAAGACACTTGTTGTAACATCCCGTTTCCTTATGCTAAGGTTAAAGCCCTAGAATATGGTGTATGAGAGACATTAATGAGAAATTAGGAAATGCATTTCATGCTTATGCATAATATAGCACACATACACGTGAATTGGATTTTTGCATACATTACAATAATTATTCATGCACTAATTTGACACTTTCCAAGTATAATTGATTTTTAATGTGATTATGATATGAATTGTGAATTACATGTCTTGAAAATTAAGTTGGTGTGTATGAATTTTGATTTAGGATTTTTAGTGAAAATTAGGAAAATTTTGAAATTTTGAGTAATTTTGGAGTAGAAAAAAATGCCAAGTGGCAGGACAACTGATTTATGGTAGTAGAAATAAGTGATGAATGACAATAAAAATAATTGATATGTTATATTAGGATTTAATGACAAATGTCATGAAAAATTAGGAGACAATTGGAGTAGAAATTGGAGATAAATGGACTAGTTAAATAAGAAAACCAAGTCAGACCCACAGAAAATGAACATGTGGCAAGTAACAAACGTCACTTGCTAAACCATGTCTTAACCCACGACATTCTCCTAAATTAAAGACTATCTTCATTTTTAATTGGTATTTCACTATATTCATTTATTCTCATCTCTTGGTTAAACTCTCTTCTTCATCTGCTTCAATCTTCTTCAACCACGATACTCATTTCTTATCCCATCAATGTTGGATCTTGCTTTCAATCTTTCATTTGCTACTCCCATTTTTGTTGTCTTCTTCATATTTGTCACTAAAGACCTAAACCTACCACCTTTTGAATGATGATGATTGTGTGATATTGGGATGCTAGGGTTAAGTGTGATTTGAAGATCTTCAAGCTAAAATAAGTAACTAGCATATTATTCTTTATGACTTGTTGAATGAAACTTATATGATGATAGTTATGGGTTAAATGATCTTGAAATGGTGATGTGTATATATGTGTGAATCGTGAGTGATGAAATGAGCATAGAAATGTCTTGCTTTTACATATATGATGATCAATATTTCATAAGTAGTTGTTGAGATGATTTTGAGTTAGAATGATCATTGAAATGATGTAGCAATTGTGCAGAAATTTGATAGATGAATGGATGATTTTTATGTTATATTTTCTTGGTGTATTAATGTGGATCTCTTTGGGTGTTATAGAGGTGAACTAAAATGAGTCTAAAGTTAAAGAAAAGGAGTAAGGTGGTGTCTTGAAATGAGGTAAATTAGAGTGATAAGTTAGAGATGAAATGAAGGTGTTATTGAAGTTGAAAATGTGCAGAAAGTTGATGATGAATGTGTACATGTATATGTTCTATTTTTAGTTTGATGATCAAACATAGATTTTGATTTGTTTATAAATGATACTGAGCTGAAATAAAAGTAAGAATGAAGGGAAAATTATGAGAAAATATGTTAGAGATGATAGACCAAGCATAAGAGATGATAGATGTAACTTGTAGTAGTTGAAAAGTTGGAAAATTGGTGAAAACTGTTGGGATTTTTCAGATGGAAACATCCCACGATAGTTGGAATGCCTAAAGAGGGCAGAAAGTTTCTACCAGTGAAACCCATGAACGTGGGAAGTTGTCCACGATCGTGGGAATAGGTTAAACATCAAATATGCTTCTTTTATGTGTGGTTTGAAGTAGAAATTGGTTAGGCACTTTCATGTGATGCATTTAGGCTTGAATGAAGCTTGAATTCAACCTAGAATGATGCTTGAATAAGTGATTAAATGAGTGATATCTTTAGGGTGATGATTGAGGATATAAATTAAGAGTGAATTGTTATATAACAAGTGTTCAAATTTAGAATTTTGAGATGTTAAGAATGAAAGTAAATTTATGTTGGCTAATATGATTCAAATAAGATGAATGATGTGTATTAAGTAAAGATGAATGATAAATTAGATATTTTGTGATCTTATAATGCTTGAATAACCTTAGTAAATGATTGAATGATGAATAATCTTGTATAATTAAGGTGTAAACCTAAGTTTAATTTAGAAATATATGAGATATGATGTATGAATGATCATAAAATGTGAATTAACGAAATATATTGGGATTGTCATTGAGCATGCTTATATATAACACATATACATATGTGTATGAATGATTAATAATATGATTATGCAAAATAGTAATGTGTAAATCTGTATATGTTGCATGATATAGAAGAGCAATTAGAGCGACCGCATCTAAACATTGTCAGGATATCGAGGTAATAAGCTATCTGGAGCATACTGTGAGTAACCTAAATGATCTCATATTGATTTATTATTATTTTTAAATTTTGTATTGAATTCTTATGTGATGTGAATGTGATGATTCCAGATATTAAATGTCTAAGGCATTTGATGTATGAAAAAAATTGGAAGTGCTCATTATATGTGAATTTGATAGAATAAGTGATACTCAACTTAATTGTTTAATGCCAGACTAAGGTCTGATGATAAATGTGAATGTGAATGTGTAAACAGAGGAAAAGTGACTGATTGAAATTATAAGATGTGATGCGTTCCATTATATGAATGCATCATAAGATAAAGGCAGTTGTGATAGGAGTTGCTAGTTAAAAAGTTCTTAAAGCTCAGAATGTGGTAAGGGCCTCTGGCTCAATATGTATAATGAGCCCTGTATCCCCAACAGATAAGGGACAATTATTAATGAGCCCGGTATCCACATTAGATATAGGACAGTGCAAAAGGCACTCGGTCACAACAACTTAATAATTGAAAGTGAGTCTCATGAGCATTACACATATAATTTGATATGCATCATATGAATGATTGAATTGGATTGTATGAATTGTTCTGAATGTGAATGTGAAATAGATGAACAAAATTATTTTTGATGGAACATGATGATAAATGAAATGATGTGAATTAGGTGGTTATATGAATTGTATATGAATTGTTCATGTTATGTGATATAAATGAGCCATCGATAATGGGTAGCTCGCTGAGTTCGCAAAACTCACCAAAATTGCAACGTTGACTTTCAAGTATAAGAGAGGTGACTTAGTACTAATATAATATAGAAGAAACCTAGTACTGCTTTCAGATAGAAGAAATGACTCAAAGATCAGTCAGCTGAAACTGAAGGATCTCGATAGAATTTTTTCTGTATTTTTCCTCATACATGTAGCTTATTTTGTAAACAAAACTGTGAATTCTGATTAGCTTTTTATATTGTATATATATATGGATGATGTTGAAATGCTACAATGTACATTTTGTTTATGAAATGAAACAAGGAATTGGGTTATTAGATAGTGTGATATTCATATTTTAAATTATGATGCCATGAGATAAGTGAATATGATTGCTTTAGCGTACTACTTCCATCGGACATGTGTTCGAATGTTTGATGGACATACGGGCATGTCTCAGATGGGAGTGGGGTTCTACATTTATGGTGGGACAGAAAGTACTTTTATATTATTCGCACCTCAAACTCTTTCTAGGTAAGTTATGCTCCCGATGGATAGGTCCTTTTGAGGTTACCCAGGGATATCCCCATGGAGCAGTGGAGATTAGAAATGCCTAGATGGGGAAAGAGTTTAAAGTCAATGGACAACGTCTCAAACCTTACTTTGAGGGATTTTAGATTCACAACGTGGAGGTGATGGAGATTGAAGCTCCAATATACATAGGTTAATATCAGTTGATAGGGGTCGAGCTTGTGACCTTAACCAAGAGCTTGTTGGGAGGCACCCCAACCTTATCCTTTTATTTTAGTTCTTTGTTGTTTTAATTTGCTTTCATTTGAGTACCTTATTTGATTTTTGTCTATTTTGTTTTTAGGAATGCAAGACCAAAGTTGTGAATCTCGCTTTTAAGTCATTGAGCCTTCTTTGATTCAGGGCTTCTGTTCTCTCCACTTATGTTTTTATTGATTTTAGGACATTGGGGAAAATGTCCCATTTAAGTATAGGGGTGGGGACAATTTAGAGCTTTTTTTGCATTTTTACACTTGAACTGGGATGAATATTTAACCATGCCATTTTATCATAGTAGTTAGATTGAAAATTGAGTTGTGTGCTTGAATTTGAATTAGGTAGCTTGAGTGGAAGGTAAATCATATGGATTGATTGAAGTAGTTAGTTGCATAAACTTAGTCAATAAGTTAATACTTGAGTGATTAGGTAATGTATGGAATTTTGGTGGATTTTCATATAAGCACATGTGAGGTTTCGAGCCTATATGATTGCATTTCATAGTCATTTTGTTTCTTTGTTGTGTGTGATGCTCCCTTAGGAAGATTACCTTCAGAAATTGCATTGAATTGGTTTGAAACTACAAGATTCATGCTTTATGGAAATGATTAAGGCCTTCTTTATTTTAAACACTTAGATTAAATTATCCACCAACTCATTTTTTCCTTGTTAACCCCTTTAAGCCTTTAACCTCGTTTGTTTTTAAATTAATCACCTTACATTGAAATCTGCAAACCTATTAGCCTTAGCTTGTCACAAGTTTAATGAAGTAATGAGTGAGCATTTGACATATATGATTTAGGGACTTTTGTTTTGTATTCAATTCTGAGATGTTTCGAGAGGCACTTTTACTTACGAATTGTGCTGCTGTTATTTCCTTATTGCTTTAGTATTTTTCAAAGGATTAAAAAAAGAAGAAGAAAAAAGAGAAAAAAAGCAAAAAGAAAAAAAAGCATCTTTATTTTTGGCATTATTGATTAAAAGCGTCTTTGTTTCTGCTGTTGAAGGAAACGTAGAGTAGCATTAGTTAGTGATAATTAGTTATGGTTTGTGGTATTTATATACATATCTCAGAATTTGTGCTTGGTTGTCCCTTCTTACTTAGCACTTTGTTAATACTTGTGGGCTACCCTTTGACCCTACCTTACCTTAACCCAAACCCCATTAGAACCCTAAGTAACCTTTTTGATCTATGATGGCATGTAATCTATGTGGTAGAGAATTGGTGAAATTGCAAGCTTATGGTATTGTAGTTACCTAGAGGGAGTATTGAGTGAAACACTGACCTTAAATACTTAAGTGAAATGAGTGAACATCGTGAGAAAAATCCATTTTAGTTTTATTTTACCTTTGAGCAATGGTGTCTACCTTTGACTTTGTTTATATGCATTGATGAAAAGATTATGATATATGTAATAGCTCAATACTTAAGGTTGTCGAAGTTGGAAGGATTGCATATGCTCGATCTTCTTTGAAAATAAATTGATAGAATATCTTGGTTATTTTTAAATTGCTTGAAAACAAACAATAGTTCAAGTGTGGGGGTATTTAATAGGATTGAATCATCTTATATTTTCTTATGCATTTCGATGTCTTTTTAATTCTATTATTGTGCTTAAATACTCAATTTGTGTTCATCTTGTGCTTACATAGAGATTAAAGGAGTGAACATAAATATATGCTAAAAGGAAGAAGTTTGACAAAGTTTGGAGAGCCATCCATGGAGGAGAAACGATTAAGGGCATTCAGAGGAGAATCGGAGAAGATCTGGGAAATAACCCAGGGCCACGATTGTGGAAAATATGCCACTATCATAACAAAAGCTTGATCATAGGGCCAAGATTATGGGGAGTCAACCACGATTTTGACAGAGAGTAGACAAACTGGCCACGATCGTGCACTAAACTTAAAATTTTGAATGGTTTTTTGGACTTTTGAGGTAGAGAAAAATCCTAGGTTTTACCCCAAAATGGAACATACTGCATAAAGAAAGAGAAGAGGACCTAGAGGGAGGCTACATAATTTGCCACCTTTGGAAAACTTCAACAAGAGAGAAGGAAGGAGCAGAGAAGTTTTTTCTATTTTCTTTATGCTTAGCTAGTTTATTTCATTTTCAATGCTTTATGTTCATATGTCTTAATCTATTCATTCCATTATTTTAAAGCTTTCTTGGTGATAATCACGTTTTTTCATATGTTAGAATATTAAGAATGAATATTTAATGGATTTTATAGTTGAAACTCATGAATTTTGTAATGAACCTTTGTGATATATCAATGGATGTTTGTTCCTGCAAATTTCCAGTTTTAATCTTGGTTGTTTGAATTTATTTATGTATTTTTACAGATCTGAATTTATTGGGTATTTGAAGGTTTAATGGTTTATGTTATGGGTTTTTTGTTTATTTATGATGCTTTTGATTAATTTGTGCTCAATAGTTAGGATATATGTATGTTCTTAGGTTTATGATCAATTAATTTGCCTTTGTGTGCAAGTTATGTGTGCTAGAATTTTCATTTTGATGCAATTAGTTTGTATTTTGTAATATGGGTTATGATTAGTTATTTATTAGCATAAAGAGTTTTGATTTCTATTAAGTTAGTGTTGAAGTTTGGTTTTTACTACTGCGTTTATAATTTCCGGCCTTGGTTTTATTTGAGTAAGTATGAGTTTGTTTATTTAATGTCTATTTTGCTTGATATGAACATATGTGGCTAGACAACTTAAGGGTTTAGAGATATTATAGGGGTGAAGGGATGAAAATTGTGAGAATGAAGTTAAACTTGATTTGAATTGGTACTTGTTGGTCTAGGTCAGTTTAGGATTTAGGATAAATGTCATGAATTAGGAATTGCTTGTAGGCTTGATCACCCTTTAGGTAATCTTATAATTTGAAGGATTTTAGTGTATATGGATCTTCTTTTGATGAGTGTCTTGAGAATCTTACCATGATCTTGGAACGATGCATAGAAACTAACCTTGTGTTGAAATGGGAAAAATGTCCTTTTATGGTGGATCAAGGTATAGTTTTAGGCCATGTTATTTTACTAGGGGTATTTAAATAGATAAATCTAAAGTTGATCTTATTTCTTCTTTACCTTACCACTCTACTGTGAGGGAAGTGCGTTCTTTTCTTTAGCATGTAGGTTTATATCAAAGGATCATTAAGGACTTTTCGAAGATAATCACACCACTATGCAAGCTTCTAAAACAAGATGTCTCCTTTGAGTTTGACGACAAATGCAAGGAAGAATTCAACAAATGTAAAGAGCTTCTGACATCCCCACTGGTGATTTAACCACTAGATTAAAACCTCCCTTTTGAGATCATGTGTGATGCAAGCAATTATGCAATAAGGGCACTTTTAAGATAAAGAGTAGAAAAAACTTTGCATGTCATCTACTATGTTTCCAAGACTCTTATATGTGGTTTTTGCCTTAGAAAAATTTCGATCATATTTACTTGGTGCTAAAGGAATTGTTTATTCTAACCATACAGGTTTACAATACTTGCTCATAAAGAAAGAAGCAAAACCGAGGATGATCAGATGGATTCTCCTCCTTCAGGAATTTGACTTAGAGATTAGAGATAAGAAAGGGGCAGAAAATGTGGTGGTAGATCACCTTATTTGTTTAATAAAGGAAGAAGATGATATCCCTCTATAAGAAACCTTTCCAGATGAGCAATTATTTTCTGACGATGCGACACTACCATGGTATACAGATATTATCAATTTTTTATGTACCAACGAATTACCTGTTTGTCAAAGGCTCAAAAGGATAAGTTACAGAGTGAAGTAAAATATTACATATAGGATGACCTGTATCTTTGGAGGCACTACATAAATCAAGTTATCAGGAGGTGTGTATAGGAAAATGAAACATCATCAATCTTAGCCTTCTGCCATTCATAGGCTTGCGGAGGACATTTTAGAGTGAAAAGAACATATCATAAGGTTTTAAGGAGCGGCTTCTACAGGTTAACATTGTTCAAAGATACATATACCTTCATCAAATCCTATCATAGATGCTAACGGTTAGGCAACCTATCCCACAAGGATCAATTATCACAAATCCATATTCTTTTCTATGAAATTTTTGATGTTTGGGGCATTGACTTTATGGGACCTTTCCCTTCATCTTTCGGCTTTACTTATATATTGCTTGCAGTAGATTATGTGTCTAAATGGGTGGAAGCCAAAGCCACTAGGACTAACGATGAGAAGGTTGTTGTAGGTTTTGTTAAAGCTAACAACATCCTTTCTAGGTTCGGGATATCGAAAGCAATTGTTAGCGATGAATGAACCCACTTCTGCAACGGGGTGATGGAAGAAATGTTCAGAAAATATTACATCATGCACAAAGTTTCCACTTTTTATCATCTATAAACAAATGGGTAAGCTGAAGTCTCAAATTGAGAAATCAAATTAATCCTGGAGAAATCTGTGCAACCCAATAGGAAGGATTAAACCATAAGACTGGAAAACGACTTATAAAATACAAGACTAGTGTTTGGGAAGCCATGTCATCTTCTAGTGGAACTACAACATAAGGTATATTGAGCTATCAAAAGATGCAACATGAATTTGGATAATTAGGGAGTGCATTGGAAATTGTAGCTTTAAGAGTTGGAGGAGATGAGGAATGATTCCTACTAGAACGTAGTGCTATATATGGAGAAGATGAAGGCTTTTCATGATAAGATGATTTTGAGGAAAAGATTCTAGGTGGGCCAAAAAGTCTTGTTATATCACTCAAAGCTCAAACTATTTCCAGGTAAGTTACGTTCCCATTGGGTTGGTCCGTTTGTTATCACTCATATCTTTCCTTTTGGTGTAGTAGAGATATAAAGTCTCAAAACTAACAAGACATTTAGAGTTAATGGTCATTGCTTAAAGATGTATTATGAAGGCTTCTAAATGGAAGATTTGGAGGTGATGATGTTGTAGGATGTGACTGGTGCCACTTGATCACAAAACAGGAGGTCGAGTCAATGACGATAAAGGAAGGTGTTGCTTGGGAGGCAACCCAAGGGAAATTAACTTCTGTTATTTACATTTTCACATTTACTATTTTAGTAGACTGCTTCAATTCTTACATTTTATTTTACATTGAGCATAATGTAAGTTTTATGTGTAGGGGTAGGGTATATTAGTTTTTATCCATGTTTTTGAGCTTAATTGTAGCTTATGTGACTTCTTATGCAGTTTTCAAAATCAAACAAACAAAATAAAAATTTTCTTGCTTTCTATTGCTTTTAAGATTATTTAATCATAATTAGAGTGTGAATTGACTAAAAAAATCAATGGCAACATTAGCATGTACTTTTTCTCATATGATCGGTAAATGTGCATTATTCTTAGAAGAGTGATGACTAGTGGTAGACAAAAACTAGTGTGGTTTTGAGCCATATTAGACTGACATATTCCTATCAGTCTCACTATCTTTTCTTATGTGTGACCTTCTTTAATTTTCTATTCAAGATCAATTTTTTATCACATGCATTTTTATGAAAACGATGAGGCATTCTTTGTTGATTACGAGCTGCATTCGTCAAATAGTCTACCCAATTATATGAATTTTCCTTTTCTAACCCCCTTTGAGCTTTATTGCCTTGGTTTTTGTATAAACCACATTACACACACTTAACCGAATGCCCTACCTAAGCCTTAAAGCTAGTGGAGCATTTGTTAATTCTTAATAAATGTGATTGTGCAAAAGCCTAACTGTAGGGGTATGCATATATGTGGGTTAGTTATATTTGTTAAAATTCCATGTTATGAATCTTATGTTGATATAGCTTTTATCACTTGTATTTTTTTGAAAAAAAGAGAAAGAAAGAAAAGAAAAAAAGTGAGTTCGAATAAAAGTATCAAGGAGGAAATACAATTGTTGTGAAAAGTTGTTAATAATAGTCTATCCTCCTTAAGTTGTATTGATTGGGTGTTTGAATATACTGCATATGAGGAGGATTTGTTTTGGATGGAGCATGTTTTTTTTTATTTTGTTCTTGTGGCTTATGGAGTGAGAGCTGAATTGAGTTATGAAACATAGTTATTGCATTCTTCTTGGCTAACGGTACCCAGTTTTGAATGAAGGTTAACTTGTGCATTTGATCTCTCAATGAGTGTTACTTTTGCTTCACTAGCTTGATGGCTTTTATGCTACATCACCTAAAATACATTTCACCTTAACCTTACCCACATTACAACCAAGAAAAGTCCTTTGATTCATGATTATGTATGTGACTTTTAGTAGTGGAGAAATGAATGATATGCAGAGTTATGGATTGTTGTGATTATGAATGGTGTTTAAGTGTACCTATGGAAATATCTTGTTTAAACACCTTTTGTCTAAGTCTACCTCTAGATTACTCAATTTCTAAGGGTGATGAACGTTGATCGATCATAAGTAGAAGCTTTGAATGTTGAGTTATTGCTTTTAGTTTTAAAAGTCATTCATCTTTACTTATGGTTATCTATTTTTAGGAAATATGGAAAATGAATAAAATATTTGGTTTGTTATTTTGATTTTGACAATTTTCCAGAGGACGGTCAAAAGTGAAGTATGGGGAACTTGATATATATTTAAATATTGATTCATTTAATATACTACACTTAGCGACTAATTCCTTGGAAATGCCTAGGATACTTACTTTAGCTCATATTTGATCTTAGGTACAATTAGAAAGTAAAGAAGCTAAAGTGACTTGAAAGTATGTTCATTGAAGCCATCTTCTCAATTTCCATATTCAATTGGTTCATGGAGCATTAAAAAAAAGGATTGAAAGAAGAAGAGGCAAGATAGAATGTCAAGTGAAGAACAAAGAGAGGAGAAGTCTTACGACATATATTGGATTGTATGGGCGTGAGAAATTTCTCACACCTATGCAACACCTCTCATGGCTATGAGTGATCTCTCATAGCTGTGAGAGGGCCATGTGCAATTGTAAGAAGGCCTTACATGGCCATACAAGGTCATGCACGACTGTGAGGTATGTTCTCACACCCGTGAGAATTAATTTACGAGCATGGTTTTCACCTAGTGTCTTATTAATTCCTAGTGTCCCTCGATTTAAACCTAAATTTTACTACATAAGGAAAAGTTTGTGATGGCAGAGGGGATATTAGGGATAGACATGGTCGAAAACTTTTTCTCTCATTTTCTCTTCGAGTTTTCTTTGTTCTTCAACATCTACAGTGGCAATGGAGAGGATGGCTGATGGTGAGTGCTTAAAGATGGTGATGGAAGGCTAACTTCCCAATGCCGGTTCAATGGGGATATCAAAACCAAATCACAATTAAGCTATTTTATTCTTTCAACATTGTAATCTCTTTTCATATTATTGTGTTATTTGTGTTGATTGAGATGGGTTTTGGATACATGATCTTAATATGTTATTTTGATTGTTCTATTTTGAGCCTATTGTTATAATGTTGAATGTAATCCGTAATTATTATATTTGATGTTTGTTAGTAGCCTGTAATGATCGTTAATCGTTAGGAACAACATAACTTAGGTTAGATAACCTAAACGTGTGAGGTTACTGCCTATATTGATTATTTTCCACTTCATAATGCTACTGCCAAATTGAATCTAGAGATCGTATCCTAGGTTATTTGATAGTTAGGTTCAATTAACAATTTATCTTAATTAAACACAATGTAAGGGAAAATCGAGATTATCAAAGCTTACTGTTAGTCTCAGATCAATAGTCAGTAGAGAGGTATAAAGACGTTAAATTGAAGGAACATGCTTGATCATGTTTAGCCGAGATTGACCCTAAAATCGAGCCTTTCTTATATTTGACATTTTAATCATTTTTTATCGCTTATTTTAATTTTTTTGATATTTCACTGTTATTTTATTTTCTAAATTGCTAAAATTAAAAAAAACCCCTTTATATTTTCCTTGTATCAATTAATTTTGTTATGGAAATTAACTGAACATTTCCTGTGGATTCGGTCCCGACTCACCATAATTATAAATTTTAGTGTGCAAAGTCAAGTAAATTTTGCAGTACACTTGACACACACAGACAATTTCCTTTGAAGTGTTTATCTTTTATTAGGATTTTTCTCTAGAACTTGCCTAAAACATTTGAAGATCTAATCGATATACGCATGTATAAGAATAAGAAAGGCCATAAGAAACAAAAAAAGGCTTTCATTGATTTACAAATATTTGCTTAAAAACACACCCCAATTTTATGTCCCTAGTTAGCTCCTTTTTGAGCCATAACCTTATTCTTTTATTTCATGACTATATTACATCCAAATTCACTATGTAAACATCCCTGATTATTGTAATATGGTTTAAATTAATAATTTTGGTTTATTGATATATGTATTTGAACTTGTATGTTTATTACCTATATATGTTTTGATGCCTTGCTAATATTGCTGGTGTTGACTATTTGACTTTTAATTCTTATGTCTAATCATAGCCTTATGGCACGTTGAAATAAAGTCCTTATGATGGATACATGTGTATACTATAAGTGGTATAGATTTTTTGTAAAAGCAATCGTATGGTAAATATGTGCATAAACATCCATTGTAGATTGTGCCTTAATTCTTTAACAGACCTTTCATTAAACAGTTAGTAGGGTTTCCTCAAACAAGTATGGAAGGTGGAAAAAAAACATCTACCTATACATTAAAACATAATTCACCATCTTCCAAACATAAACAGAAAGAAAAACCTATACACCATTTGTAGAAAAGAAAACCCACATGAAGTCCAAAACGTAGCAGAATAATAAAGCACAATAAGGAAGGTTCTTGGTAACAGAAAAGAAGAACAATACGTACCAACACTAGACATGAAACTTCTTTGATGGTGACTTAAACAAGATAGCAGAAGGCCACAAAAGAGGAGAAGATGCTTCTTCAATGGATTAAGAAGAGGAAATACAACAACTAACATACAAATTCATTTTTCGTGTTAGTAACCTAGTAAATAATTTTTAATTAAGTTGGAAGTAATATACCATTTGGAGAGGATTCAAAAACCCATTGCCAAATGGTATCATATTACCATTTGGCTTCACCTTTGTCTAATATAATTATATATATCTAACAGTACAAAATTTTCATCTAATCAAAAGAGAAATATGATTAAATAGAGAAATATATTACATAAGTAAGATATGAGAAATTTTATATATTATGTGATAATTCATAAATTAGTATACTAGTTGCAATTATTATCTATACGTCCATATAACATTATATTAATTATCATATATGATAATAATAATAATAATAGAATTTTAATTAAAAATAAATTGCAATGTAGTAAAAATTGGAAATCAATATTAAATATTAATATCATATTTAGAAAATCAAATTTAATATTATTCAAAATCTATTGTAAGCTTAAAAATAAATGTAGCTAACAACAATGTCATTTCAAAGATTAAATTTAATATTAATCACAATGATTGTATAAGTGTAAAAATAAATCTAGTTAACAAAAATGTCGTTTATTTATTTTATTAATCTCTTTTAATATGTATGATTTTTTAATTTTATATGGTCTCACAAAACTGAATCTATTATATATAAATTTTGTTGTAATTTAGGTATCTGATATATTAAAAAAATTTGAAAAAATCGAAAAATCTAATAAAAAGCATACTATTGATGATGATTTTGCAAATTGGTAGCCAAAGATTAAGTTACCGTTGAACCTTTGGTGACGAATTAGAAAATCGTTGGCAAATGTAAGGGAAAATGAAGTTAGATTTTGTTTAACCTAAAGAGCGATAATTATGTAAATTGGCAACCAAATACTTGTCTACTGATGGCAACAAATTTCAGGATCATTGCTAAATGTTAGGATAAGAAACAAGTTAACTCAAAAAGCAACGATTTGGTAAATCAGTAGCCAAATATTCTCTTTTGATTAACATTTGGCAACAATTTATAGAACATCACCAAATGTTTCCTCATGAAACAAGTGAACCAAAAGGGCAATGGTTTTGTTAAATTGGTAGGCAAATATTGACCCACCAATTAACATTTGGCGATAATTTAAGAAGTTGTCACCAAATGTTGTGGCGTGAAAAAGTTAACTCAAAGGGTGATGATTTGGCAAATTGGTAGCCAAATTGTCAAGTTTTCCTTAACATTTGGCGATGAATGTTGAGATCGCTGCCTAATGTTGCAACATGAAAAAATAAGTGAAAACAATGTTGTTGTTCAACAATAAACGATGTCACTTTCCAATCTCTTTTATCTAAAAAACCCAACTCCCACCAATTTCTTTCAGTTTCGTCTCTCTCGCACTTTTTATCTTCATTTTCTCTCTAGTTATCAACCTTCTGTCTTTATTTTCACTCTAATTTTTGCCTTCTATCTTCATTTGTTTCCTTTTGTCATCTCTAATCACTGTCCTTCTGTCCTTCGATCGAGGTAAGTTATTGAGTATTTGTTATTTAGTTTGTTTTGTGCTTCCATTCTTAGTGTTTTAAGTTGTGATGTTGCATGAGTTTAGTGATGTTTTCTTGAGTTGTTTGAATTTGTTTAGATTGTCTATGGTTGGATTTTATTTGGAATGTCTTAATGTTAGTGAAGAAAGAAAAAAGGCGTGATTTTATTAGTTAGTTTAGGATAAGTTTCTCATGTCTGTAAAGCATTTGATGAAAGTTCTATTACGATTGTGTTAAACAGTTACATAAGTTATGCTTGTGTAATTGGTATATATCACATGTTTCTGTTGACATTATACCAATAATTAATTGTAAGAGTTTCAATTTTTAATGCTTATATTTGAATGCATAAGAGAGTTTGTTTATAGTGAAATTTCGTGCAGTGAGAAGAGAATAAGAGTTTCAAAAGAAGATAAAGGAATAATATTCACTTTGCTTATGTAAAATTATTTGTTAAAAAGAATGTACTTAACATATCATACTAAGCTGTAGACGCTTATTTCAACCTATATAATGAATGGGAGAGTTTATAAATATAGTTATATGTGTCTTAATTTTCAGAACCTTATGGGTAAATAACATTAAACTTCTTTTTGAAAAAATATGTTTAAAAAATGAACTTCTAAAATCCATATGACATAATTTAAATTCATATATAATGCAAATGTAAGTAATAGTCTAATCTTATAATCTAGCTACTGATAAAAAATTTTCCTTGAAATCTATACCCTCCCCCTAATTATATAGCCACTAATCTAGTTTTGTTTGTTACTATTGCACTTGGTTCATCTAATTTGTTTTTAAACATCCACTTGGTACCTACAATAGAGTGGTCTCTTAGTTTAGGTGCTAAATTCCACACTTTACTTCCCTCAAATTAGTTTGATTCTTCGTTTATAAGGAAAAAAAACCTAACTTTCATCAATAATTGATTCTTCTATATTCATAGATTTAATTTTAAAAATAAAAACAAGATGTGATATACTTCTAAAATGTGATCTATTAATTACCTTTTGTTGAACATCACCAATAATTTGATTTAGAGTTTAATTTCAAATCCATTAGAAACTTTTTCTTGTTCTTACATTTCTCACTTTTTTTAACAATTTACTCTTATGAGGTGTTTTAGTAATCATTCTTATTCTCTTTAAGGGCTAATTTCTCTAAATCTTTAATTATATATATACATCATCATCTTCTTGACTTATCTTGGAGATAAGAAAGTTAAATTATAAAAAATACTATGCATAGACTCTTCAATAATAATATTATTGCTATTAAACACTCAATGTGCTCTGTTATTTAAAGAACAAACAATAAAAATTCACTTATCTATTTTTGAATTAAATTTTTGTAATTTATACTTGTTGTTCAAAATATAATACCTATAACTAAACATTTTGAAATAAATAATCCTTTGGTTCTTCTCATGTCAAAGCTCATACAATGGGAAGATGCTAGGGAGATCAACGTTACTCATATTTACATGATCCCCAAAATTCCTAATGCTACTTCCCTTCATGATTTTAGGCCTATATCTTGCTGTAATATAGTATACAGGGTGATTTCAAAGCTTCTAGCTAATATGCTTAAGGATTTGATAATTAATCTTTCGAAATTGGCTTTCTTTTAAGGCAAATCTATCTCAGATAATATTTTGCTGGTGTAGGAGATAAAAACGGATTACAATACCAAGAGTTCTATCAAATGCTATGATATAAAAGTAGACTTTAATAAAGCATTCGACAACATTAAATGGAAATTTACTATCAGAATTCTAAAGTGGCTTGGTGTACCTCAAATGTATGTCTTATAGATCAGAGCATGTGTCTTAACCCGCTCCTATAGTTTTCTTATTAATGGTTCCCCTTTTAGGAATTTTAAAGGCACAAATGGAATAAGGCAAGGGGATCCATTATCTCCATATTCGTTTGCCATCTCAGTGGAAATTCTCAATAAAATTATCAAGTCGAATACTAATGGAAAGCCTAATTTCACTTACCATCATAAGTGTGAGGTTTTATAACAAAATCATCTTAGTTTTATTGATGATTTAATGTTGTTTTGTGTTGTTGATCAAAAATCAATGTCAATTTTCCATAAACCACTAATGGAGTTCTATAGGATATTGGTTTGAAAGTTAATTCCATGAAAAATAGAATTTACTTTAGATGTCCCCATCATTGAATGTTTAAAGAACATTTTTGGTCTGAGATACAAAATCTTCCTTTCAAATACCTAGTGGTACCATTATCATTTGGGAAGTTGAAGTTCTAAGATTGCACAATGTTTCTAGAGAAGTTTAAAATGAGGATCAATGCTTGGAAGAACAAATTCTTATCTTAAACTACAAGGGTTCAACTTGTTATTTTTATGCTAAAATTTTTTTCACAACTATTAGAGCTCAATCTTATTCATTCATTAAAAAATGTTAACAAGGAAATGGAAAAATGTATGAAGAACTTTTTTTGGTTTAGAAAAGATGAGGTCTCTAAAGGATCCAAAATGAAATGGGAATATCTTTTCTGGAGGAAACAAGAAGGAGGGCTTGGACTTGTACTTGTTCAGCTTATTCAAGAAAAGATAATAGCCAAAAGAATATAAAAACTGTTCAAAGATAAGGAGGAACTTTAAAGCAAATGGATTAATAAATTTTGCATGAAGGATACTAATTTATGGCATATGGGGGAGAAGCAAGAGCATTCTTGGCCTTTCATTGAAATGCTGAAACATAGGATGACTATTTACCCCTTTATTAAAATACATATAGGTATCGAGAAGACACTTGGTTCTAGTTGGACAATTGGACTTTACATAGTCCACTAATTAGAAGAGAAGACCTAACAATACTCACTATAAGGCTTCCTATTGCCCTAAAGTTCTCCAATGTCATTGTTCAAAATGCTTGGTAAGTAACAAGAAGAGGAGCAGATAGACTTCAACATTACATTCTAAACTACCTGCCTATCTATTCAATTAAAGAAAAGATCAAGTGGTCTATAAGCAATAATGGAGAGTACTTTAACTCTTCTTGCCTGAAAGAATTAAGACCTTAATTATTTACCATCCTTAATATAAAATTATGTCAAAAAGCTCTTTGATGCCTAAAGGTTCCTTTGTTAATTGGATAGCAACAAGAGGAAGATTGAAGACTAAAGATAGACAAAAGGGAATGAGTAATCATATTGGTGTTCTTTGCAACTCTCTATAAAAACTATAAACTACCTCTTATACAAAAGTAACTTCTCAGCTACAACTTAGACCATAATGCTACACTATATGAACCTTGCTTGTCCTAAAATAGACCGGGAAAACATCTTGGTTTGGGCAGAACATCAATACAATAATGTTGGGAAAGATAAGATATGTTTAAGTCTTTGTTTGATCTGCTCAGTTTACTCATTTTGGAATGAAAGAAATTAAAGAATTTTTAGGAATATTCACTTTAAGAAGTATGTAATGACACACAGAACTTGATGTTAGGTCAAAGAGATTCCTTTTGCTTATCATGCCAAGGAAGACCTAAGCTATTCCATTAAAAGAAGATAAAGACTTAGCTAATATAGCTTTAGGTTGAAATAGAAGTTGTATAAATGCTAGGATGTTTTGGTAGCTATATTTTCCCTATTTTGACATTTTAGCCTTATACTTTTGACCTTGTTTGCCCTTATAGGCATTTCAATGAAATACTTTAATTTCCAAAAAAACTTATATATAATCATTTTTCTACTTTGCTCTAGTTTAATGATTTGTTGATTTTGTATCCATTTTTCTACATCTTTACTATATCACCCCAAGGAAAAGTAAAAAGCATACAATAACAATAACAAAAACCCAGTAAAAGTAAAGGGCATAAAACTTATGTATTATCATTTTCTACTTTTCTCTAGTTTGGTAATTTATTAATTTCGTAGCCACTTTTCTACATCTGTACCATGTCCGAATATTCTCTTTGACAAATAGGTACTTTTGTTTAACTAAAAACAAATGCTTTATGTTTTGCTCATGTTGATTCTTTTCAGTATCCTTTATGGTTCGAGTGGATTCAAGTAAGATTCCTATGTAAGTTCATTGCATCAATATCCAAATATCTAGAAAAACTAGGAAATTTTTCATTATATATATATATATATATAACTTATTTAGCTGTTGTATATACGTTCTTAAAAAATTCCATTTCAAATATTCTAATATTTATAAATATTAGAATATTTGAAATGGAATTTTGTAAGAAAGTATATGCAACAACTAAATAAGTTATATAAAGTAAAATAATAAGAATAAAAAATGTTTAACTAAGTTCGGCTAATTAGATGTATTTAAATCTTAGAGAGTTAAGAGCAATTGATTTTCTATTCATTAATCATTCACTTAATGAAAATTACATACTTAATAAATAAACCTAACTTAAATATGATTTTGAAAATTTTTAGAATCTTTGTAAATTTTGAAATACACCAAAAAAATCTTTTTCAAATAAATCTACTCATCATGAACGTGACTTGGGATAAGATCTTTCTTTCCTAAATATAGAAATGGGTGTTTGACACATCTTTGTCCTAGGCCATAGATCTTACTATATCTACCTCTATATAAATACAAGCTCTAACGTGCCCATATCCAAAATTATAGATCTTTATGCTTCTCTTCATACATAGATATAGATTCTGATGCAATTTGTCCTTATTTAAAAAGTCCTCTACCAGCTAATAAACCTATATACTAACCTATATCATTACCTCTAATTTTTAGAGAAGAATATGTTCTAGAACATGAACATATGCCAAACCATGTTCACTTAAATACTTTTAAGAAAAACTCATTTTCTTTTAAAATATTCAAGCCCGTCTAGATAAACCATACACAATAATCTCCATCTTCATGAATATACTCTTTAGGTTAGGTTATAACATCTTTTAACACCTCATGATATTAATCAAGTTCAAAAAATATGTCAAATACATTATCTTAAGTTTGAATAATTTCCAACAATGTCAAGAATATGATGATAAGAGACAAATTCGTGGCTAATATTAATGAAAATTTAAGAGAGACAAAACTTAAGTGGTTTAGATATGTTAATAGGGGAGACACTAATGCGCTACTGAGAAGATGTGAGAATATTGTATGTAGAGATTGTAAAAGGAGAAAAGGTAGGCTTAAGAAGAACTGGGAGGAGGTGATCAAGAATGATATAGCTCTGTTGGAAATTACCGAGGATATGACTCCTAATAGAAAACTTTGATGCATTAGGATATGGATAAAGGATCTCACATAAAGAGATCCTTATCATTCTTATAAGTCTTTTAAACATTTTCCTTCGAGTCTCATATCTTGTATTTAGCCTAGAATTTAATATGTAGTATTTTCCCATTAAGTATTTATCCTAAACATTTTCTTACTTAGCCTAAATATTTTCTAGTAATGACTTGTTTGTCTTATTTATATATACTTGTCTTCTTTCTTCTTTATGTATTTCTTTACTTATTTTATCTTTTACTTTTACTCTTTACCTTTTTTATATTTATTTTATTATTTATTTAATTATATATTATATATTTTTATTTACGCATATTTATTTTTATTTTAATATTATTATCTTTTATGTCTATTTTATGTTTACTTTATATTAATAATTATTATTTTATTATTTTTATATGTATATATGCGCATGCACGCACGCACACTTACGTACACACATATTTCATATAGGTCTATAGGAAACAACCCTTCTACTAGTTAAAGGTAAGGTTGTATACTATTGGACCTCTTCAAACCCCACATATCAACAAGACTTTCACTGGGCTGTTGTTATTGTTGTTATATATTATGAAATCTTACATATATGGTCTTAGTCCTTGCATGATTATCACAACTCATTCAAACTTCACCCTGACCATTGATTACTTCCTCTACTTGACTTTTAACTTATAATGTCTCCTTAATATTATCATCCACTGCCATATACTCAGATTTAGTCATAAACAATGCAATCATAGAACGTAACTTTCATTCCAAGCAAATAAGACTCCTATAAGAGTAAAGTCATGCCATATAGTAGACCTTCTGTTATCCAAATCTCTTGCATAGTCTAAATCCATATATCTCATAATCGAAGGATCACCTTATTAACTATTAAGTATAATCCCATGGTTTGATATACCTCTTAAATGTTTAAATATCCACTTAGTTGCTTCCTAGTATTATCCTCTAAGTTTCAATACTACTTATTAACTTGAGTACCATTGTGAAGCAAACTTGTATCTATTTTTGGCCATTGATCTAGGGAAATTCTAAAATGATTTGCCAATGGAGTACTCATGTTTTAGCCTTACTCATTGCAAATATTTCCAATACCTTCTCAGTGTATTTGAATTGAGATGACCATAACTTTCCTTAAGAGCTTCATTCTTAGCATTTTCTTGGAACCACTCAAGTTCTTCATCTCAAATTCTTTTTTCCAATAAGTTCCTTAGTGTTTTTTACATTATGAATACTCTATTTCCCCCACATATAGCTTTTGAACATTCTTGGGCAAACCTCAAAATCAAAGTCACAAACTCAAAACATTCACTTAGTTTTTATACTTCCCAAGAATATATAGCCATAAGAAAAGAGGAATAACTTTGAAAAATCATCACAAGAACTCAAAATTCAATGCTTCTACTCATGATCAATCATTAATCATCACCTTTTAGAAACTGAGCAATCTAGAGGTAGACTTGACAAATTGTGTTTAAATAAGATAGATCTATATGTACACTCAAACACCCTTCATGATCATTATATTCTATAACTTCACATATCATTTCATTTCTCTACCACTAAAATTCACATGCAAAATCATGAATGAAAAGACTTTTCTAAGGTTGCGATGCAGATAAGGGTTAAGGTGAGATGTATTTGGGTAATGTAGCATAAAAGTCATCAAAGCTAGTGAAGAAAAAGAAACACTCAATGCAACATCAAGCATAAAAACTAACATTCATGCAAAATTACGTACCATCAACTATAATGAATGTAAAAACTATGTTCATAGCTCAAATTCAAACTTTCACACCACAAACTACATAAAGTATAATTAATTAGAAGGGATCACTTATAAAATTTGATGATAACAATACATTGAAACTATAAGGTGTGAACCCTCAAAAAAATATCTACCTCATACTCATCATACTCATATCACCCATTCAATACAACTTTAGGAGGAAAGACTAATCATAAATAACTTTACAAAACACATGCATTTCCTTCTTGATAATTTTATTTAAACATTTTTCTTTTTCTTTTTCTTTTTGCTTTTCTCTTTTTCATTCTTTTTTTCTTTTTCTTTTCAATAAAAATTGAAAGAAGCTACACCAATAATGGAATTCATAATAAGAAATTCTGGAAAATATAACTAACCTACATATATGCACACCCCTACACTTATATTTTTGTATATCCACATTCATCAACAATCAACAAATGCTCCACTATCATTAAGGCTTGAGTAGGATATTTTCTTAGGTTTAAAGCATGTAATATGGTTAGCACAAAAAGAAAAGGCAAATAAAGCTTAAAGGGGCTTATGAAAAGGAAAATCATATAAATAAGTAAGTTATATGGTTAATGTAGCTTATGAAACAAAGAATTCCTATATCATTTCAATGTTAGTGTATGTGATAAAAATGTGGTCTTGAATAGCAAATCAAAGTAAAGTCAGGATGTACATATCATGAAGGTCACACATAACAAAAGGCAATGAGACTGATACGGATGTGTCAATCTATAAAGACTCAAAATCTCTCTGTTTATATTACCAGTAGTCACTACTCTTATAAAGATAATGCATATTGACTAATGAAATGAGTAAAAGTACATGCTTAAGTTGCCACGACTTTTTCTAGTCAATTCACTATCCAATTATGACTACATAGTCTTAGAAGCAATAGAAAAAGAGAAAATATTGGTTTGTTTGTTTATTTGATTCTCTCTCTTTTTCATTGAAAACTTGAAAGCAAGTAAGAAACAAACAAACTTGAAAACACACATGCATGTAAGAAATAAATGCGAAAATTTAGAGGAAAAGAAATGAACTTCCCTTGGGTTGGCTCCAAAGCAATGCCTTTATTTATCATCACTGGCTCGACTACTTGTTTTCATCATCATGTGACAAAGTTATGATCTTCAGGTGTCACATGCGCTTCCTCCACTTATGGTTGCTCAGGATAAGGCTTAAGTTGATGACCTCTCTTTTTTAGAATACTCTTTATCTTCAGAATCTCAATCCTACTGAGTCCCCATAATCTTGGAATAACTCTTCACCTTTCTCCACCTCATTTAATTTCTCCAATCTATTAAGTAAAGGTTAAGGGTTAGTTTCAACGACAATTAGGAACTTGGTATTTACCTTTGACTTAAATGATAAATTATTTTCTACTTTAGGCTCCTTCTCTACTTCTTCTTCACTATCAATTCTTTGAGTAGTCTTCTCAAGATTCTCAACCTCCTCTTCAGTCGGTAAGGTCTTTGTACTAACTAACTTTAGGTTTAGATGGTTGCATCACTTTGCTTTGTGATTCAAGGCAGTCGATAGCTTCCTTCATCGTTTAGTAAGTTTTGGTTTCTATAACTTGTATCTTGTTGAAATTGTAGAGTATTAGTAGCAAGAGACATAACTAAATCTTTTAAAGATGTACCTGATTTGGAATTAGAGACTTCTAGTATTGAAATTGTTATGCATCTAACTCATCTAGGAAGTAGTTTTGTTGGCCATCTCATCCATAACTAAAGTTCATATGTTCACTCCAAACTTGGTGATAGAATTGAGAGTTATAGGGAAATTTTCCATCAAAAGCATTAATAATATCCAATATTGACATATGCCTTTCCATGTGTCCTTTGTCCATATACAAACACAAACGTAAAAGATAAAGAAATAAATGTAAAAAAAATAAAAAACAAATTAAAATTAAGAATAAAAATTAAAGCACCATACTCCCCAAAAATGACTCTAAAATTATGATAGCTCATCGTAACACTACAAAAAATAACTAGACTTAAAACTATAGCTAGTGGTAAGTCCAGGTTGATTCCACAGAGAGTGTTCAGTTAGCTTATGTTATGAAGAATTGGTGTTTAGGTTATGGGGCGTTTGTTTTGGATTCCTATAAAAAAATAAAATGAAACTAAACTAATAAAAAAAATTAAAGAAAACATTCTGAAATGATGAATATGTTAGGGACCCGGTCATCAGCTCAGTCTCGACCTACACACAATGAAACATACTTCATTGAATTATTATTCTCATACCTCTCCTAACAACAATTAATTATAGGTTAGCGATAAGCTCTATTAACCTCGACTTTCCCTTAGGTTATGTTCAATTAAAACAAGCTCTTTAACTAAACCTAGCGGTCAAACAACCTAGGGTAAGCCCCCCAGATTTAATTGAACAACCACATTATAAGTTAGGAAAACAAATTAATTAAGGCAATAACCATATATGCTCAAGTCATTTAACCTAGGTTACATTATCCCTAATGAATCGAAATCAATCAGAAACACAATAATTATGAATTGTGTTTAAAATTTTAACAATGGGTCCATACATAAACAATCTAATGATAACGAGAATACCATCATTCATACTTGAAAACCCTAATCCATAAGAATAGGATAACATAATCAATCCCTATAGAGAGAATGAACAACAAACACAAAGAGAGAATGCTTAACCAGGTTCTTCGGTATCGATATCACCTCTGAACCAGGTAAGGAAATCCTAGCCCTCTATAGGTCTACAACATATGAGAGTGTTGCCCCTTCTCCTCTTCCAAAACCTAGACTTCACTCCTCAAAACGATTTATAAAAATTTCATACTTGTTTTTATCATCGCATGTCTATTTATACAAAAAATTAGGTTTTTAGATAGCCTAAGTGTATCACCATGATATATTGAGTCATAGGTGTGACTTGGAGTGTCACGTATATGCAAGGTGAGTAACGACTATGACATGTTATGTCATGGTCGTGCATCATGACTCACGCCCATGAAGCTTTATGTCATGGTCGTCACTTGTATATTCATATCTTCACTTCATGTTATTTATTTTCTTGTCTCCTTTTCACCCTAATCCTTCTCCTTCTTGCTCTATGAAGACAATTGAGTATGGATCTTAACAAGATGGCTCAGCGAATGTGCTTTCAACTAACTTTAGCCATTATGCTTCTGAATTAAACCTAAAACCAAATATAAACTAAAATGAATGTCTTAAATATTTCATAGCGTTAGTCACTAAGTGTTATGGAATAAATGTATAATAAATTAACTACATATCAGTACTCTTTGTAAAAATCAACATATCATCCATAATAGTAATAGAACAATAAACTATATATCATTAAGGCTCTTAATATAAATAAAATCAAACTTATATTCTCCTATAGCCAATTTGGATCACATAGGAGTAGGGATGGAAAAAAGGCTCAAGTTTTGCTTGACTTAGTGTAACTTGTCCAAAATTCAGTAGGTTTAGTTTAAGTTGATTAGATTTTTAGGTTAGGTTTGAACTTTAAGAAATATTTTAGGCTTTTGGCCAAAATTAGGATTTCTTATTTAGTTTTGGGTCAAACTCAAGCTTAGACCATTTTTAGCCTTTAGTACAAGCCTAGTCTTGGGCTTTAAGGTTCAAACCCCTGTCAAATTTTGAACTTCTTTCATATACGAGGTAATATTATATTATATCTAAAAATGAAATAATGTCATTTTAAATTTGATGAATACTTACTTTTTGTTCTATGAAGCGTGATTAGGGTTAAGCTCGAGCTCAAACTCAAACCTCATATTTTAGACTTGAATGAATTTAAAATAGGCTTAGATTAGGTAAAAAATTTTAGTTCAAACTTGGGTTATATAAAGAAAAGTAAGCATAATGGAATTAGATTCAGCTATTATTTGAACCTTAGACTTTTCCCTTTGCTTTTCTTACTAATATTGGCTTCCTTTTATATACCCACTTGCACTATATAGGCGTCTTCCCTTTAGGAAGATACATTATTTTTTAATTCTTTATCTTTAAGCTAAAGAAAGTTGTATCAATGAATAAGCTCCAAAAGGAGTATAATTTGTCAATACAGGAGACTTGCTCTATAGAACTATCTTACAATAAGTTAGGAGTTGGTATAACATGTAATTTCAACTTTTTAATAAACTAAATGATTCCATTTAATCATAAATCATTATATTCCTATATTTTCTTATCTTCTTCCTTCTTTATGGCATCAAGAACTAAATTAGTCCCTTTAAGCATTATTGCTATATCTTACTAGCTTTTGGAACACTAACTATCATCTTTTATTACCCCTTACTCTTTTTTGTTCTTAGAATATTTGTTATATTTCTTTTACTTAGGATATCTACAATTGTCAAGTATAGATGCTACCTGTACACCATCTTCTTGTCATACATACTATAATTTGGATCTATTTAAAATTGGCCATTATGTTTTCCCTTATCCTAATCATTATGTTTAGACAAAATGTATGTGAATCGTAGGACTTATGTTTGAATATCCTTTCATTTCTTTCTCTCTATATGGCATATACTCCCAATCATAATACTAACTTGAAAAGGAGATAGTCTTATACTATTAGTTATTAGCTTTTAGATTCCTACACCTCTTTATTCTCTCATTCCTTATGATTGCAATAATAGTTACAGAGATTTTTAATTCTCAAACAAAGCTCTTTAGATTATATATATTAGAACAATAAATGGTTCTTAGTTTCATTCCCAATATTGCATAGAATGTATATAGAACTTGAGTTTAGAGACCTTTTAATTATATCTATTGTGCTTAACCTATTTATTATGATGAACAAACTAATGAAAGTAGTTTTTGGAGATTTAAGTTTGAACTGTACTAAATTTCTCTTGTATTATAGATAAAGAGTCTCTAAAAACTTATAGCAATTTTTTTTGTTAAACTAACCTAAAGAGTGCCTGATCTATATTATCTTATCTTCTAATTGTTGAAATTGGTTATAATTAGGAAGATTCTCCTAAATATCATTGAAGCCTTTGAGTTTTATATGATATTCATTTTCTTTTAAAGGCTCTCTCACTTTGGCCTTCGGATTTAACACATACCCAAAGGTTTCCTTATTTATTAGTGATTGCTAGATCCTTTTAACTAGTAGGATCTTGTTAATAATCTGTATATACTAAATTTCTATACCTTCTTCCTCTTTTAATTTTTAATTTCTCTCAAACTTGCCTTTCGATTTCTTATTAGCATCTCTTATCTATAGGAAATTCCTTGACATTCTTTCTATATTTTCAACAATTTCATTGGAAGAACGAAGAGGGATATCTAGCATCTATAGAGATAATTGAAGTTTTATAACATATGGCAAGCTTTCTTTTAACCGGAGACACATTCTTCCCTAAATTAACTCTTACAATGATTGTTAATCCTTTTAAGTTGGTTTATAGGAACTCCCAAATAAATGATAGGGAGGTTTTTGATCCTCAAACATTTTAAGGAGGATAGATAATGGCTTAGATAATTAAGATCAATAGAGACCATCAAGTATTAGAATGCTTGATAGCTTGCTAAAATATTTCGTATAATTTATTAGTAACTAAAATAAGTAAGCATCAGATATAATAAACATTAGTAGGTCATCTACAAATGATAAATTGAATACTAGATTTTCTATGAAACTTGAAGGAAATATTCCTTCTAATATTATGGTCAGTAAGTCCTATAAAAACTTCCATAAAAATTGCAAATGGATAAGGGGATAAGGAATCACATTGCCTAACCTTTTTTCCTTCCTTGACCATTTGAGCTTATTTTGAATGACGTAGTTGTTATACATGTCTTGAACCAGTTTATATACTTTTATAGGAATCTAAAAACCTTAAGAAAGTGAAAGATAAATTCCTCATTGATTGAATTAAAATCCTTTCAAAAATTTATCTTTATTATATAGCTTTTAGTTAAGCTGTTCATTTAGTATGCTTAGAAAAATTCTTGTTTTAATAGGATGTTGTCTCTAATGTTCCTTCCCCTAATTTAAGCTCCTTATGACTAGTTTGTAAAAGACTTTAGGATTTCTTTTAGTCTTTAAATCAATATTTTATAGATGATTTTTTATAGGGAGTTGCAACAAGTAATTGGGCTAAATTCTTTAAGAGAATTTAGTTTAGATAGTTTAGGTCCTAAATAGGAATAAGTTTGGTTTATTTCTTTAAGAAGCATTCTAGAGCTGAAAATTTCCAGTATGACATTACTGACCTACTCCTTGATCCATTACCATGACTTCTTGAAAAATTTAACATGATGCTCATTTGGTCCTAAAGCTTTATTAGAGTTGCATTCTTTGTTAAGTCAAGAGGACTTTACGATGATTAATTTTGATGACAATCAAATAATAATAATGTTAGAAACAAATGA